>JACDJE010000376.1:140126-702213 GCA_016647715.1 Pavo muticus
TCAGGATACTCCACATGCCCATAAGGGGCAGTAAACGGAACCAGAACATTAACTCTTTAACTCCTACTGGTTCACATGATGTTCTGATGTGGAATACTGATCACAAAAGAAAAATCACCAAACCACAACACTTGCACACACAGTTTTTGTGAATGATGAGAGATTTATTAAAAGTTGCATGAATGGCGTTTGCTAATCCAGGCAGTTTTGAGTTCATGGAAGCTGCAGTTTTAAATACATGTTCATAAAGATATAAGGGCGAAAAAGAATCTGCACCAAGTTCAATAAAAATATACTTTACTTGATGAGTTGACCTCAAATTGATGGAGCCTTTGGAAATGCTCTGACAAGGAAAAATTTTCTTTAGGTTTGTTACAAAAAGTGCATTTTCTTTCATTACAAATCTGAAAGGTGCAGAATGAGATGAGGAATTGCAATTCCAGAAAAAGACATCAATTTCCATATGCAAATATAAACAATAAAAGAACACATTTTACTTCATTTGCTTGGATACTTACCAAAGTTTCTTTGTTGTCTTCCCCTTTTTCAGTACAGCCTTCTGCTTCCATGAAAAGCAGTTTTATACTGAGACTTATGACAGATGTGAAGAATTTCTTGCTTTGTATGATGTTTATAAACATTACTGTATCAAAATTTGTTTTGCCAAGGGCAAACATTACCTCTGGAAATAATTCAGCTTTCCTGAGAAAGAAAGAAGTATTTTAGGAACTATCTACCGAATTTTCATTATCCAAAGGTACATTACACATATCTCCAAGGTTACATGCTCTCCAAGGCACGTTATTGAATATGTGCAGGGTTTCCATTTTCCTGACAGGAACAATTACAAATGCCATGAAAGAATAATTTCATGCAAAGAACAGAATCCAGCAACAGAAATTCTTTTAGGTAACAGTTACAAATTCTTACACTAACTCTACAATTGCAAAAGAAAAATACTGAATAGTAAAAAGATTTATTAATCATGAAAACTGGTCTTAATGACTTCATAACACTGAGTAGGTATGAATTGATCTATAATATTCAAAGTTTTAGTGCACTCTTTAAACTGTTCTGTCACCAGAATTCATGCCATATCTGTCCCAGAAAAACACCTGTTAAGACTGGAACATGTCATACCAATACTGCTAATTAAAAAGAACAAAAATGCTGGAAGGAAACGTTTGTTTTCATCCTTGACACCTGTAAAGCTGAAGAGCCAATGCAATTTCTCAACATAGGGTTGGACTGAGTGGATTCCTGCTTCTTTTTCTGACTCAGTATTTGGTCTGTACTTGTTAGTGAGGTGATCATATATGCAGAATGGTTAAGTGTTGTGTTTGTCTTTTATAGGAATATTTTTTAAAAGATAATAATATATTTTTAAATACCCCAGTATGAATAAAACATGCTGCCTTCAATAGTCATTTTTATTTTGACCAGCAGATTAGCTAGCAATATATATTAATTTTTAATTTTGCATGGCATTGCTTCAGGATATTTTCTTACTTTTTCCACCCCAGCTTCCATGTCGGCACAGTAAGGAATAACCGAACAGAACACTTATTAAGTCAGGATTAGAACTAGAGCAACAAAAATAAATAAGTGCCAACATAACTTATCTGAGCCTGCCTGTGTGTGCATCAGAGGTTACTGACATTTGAAAGTAGTCTGGGAAAAGGTTCACTCTGAGCTGATGAAAGTCTTGTTGCTTTTGATCTTAAGGCAAGGTTTATGGAAGAGCCTCTCTCACCACTTATTTATTTGTGTCTGTTTGCTGTCATGTTCAGATGGATCTCATATTCTTTAAAGTTAAAATCTTGATATTCTCCCCTCCAACTACCTGATGCAACAAAATTTTCCCAGGAAAAAAATCTGTTTCTTCAAAACAGTAGTGTTTTTAGAAGCAATGCTATATAGTATCAACCAAGTCAACAAAAAGCCTACTTGCATCCAGGATGGAGTTTGTGATTCCTACAGGAAAGAAACACAATTACACAGTATCTGGAGAGACCCTGCTTTTTCCTTGAGGCTCACAGCCCATGTCAGCTCCTTAGCTAATTGTTGCTGCTGGCTGTTTCTGATGTGTGCAAATTCTTTGCAAATGCAAAAATGCAAATGCAAAAGATATTTTGTGATGCTAGAAATGGACTCTCCATTCAATCACAAGGACAACAATAGCTTTTAGTCAAGCGTTAGTGAAGAGTGGCAATAGAAAAGAGATGACTACAGTGGAAGAAGTAAATCCATCTAGATTTGGGCTGTTTTCCCTTTTAGTCTCTAGATAGCTCTCTTCCAGCTATTCTAATAGCTATTCTCCCTTATTTATCTGCAGGAAAGTGTAAAGGATGTTCACATTTCAAATTGTTTTTCAATTTTGGGTTCTTTAACTATTTTTTTGTGAATCTTATATGCGAAGACTCCCACACGTTAGGTATACTAGCTGCGGCAATACAATGCAGTACTTTTTAAACACTGCATTAAGACAGTGGGGCTTGTCAGAAGAATGCAACAGTAAAACCATTATCTCAGGATAATAAACTCATGTTGACTTTATTTTCTTTAGAAATCAACATTCTTTAATAAAGTGCTTAGTAGGGTAGATTGTGAGTCAGTCACTGTGAAGTTAAAGGCAGCAAGTGCCCTGAGATGCATCACTACTTAGCCTACTTATGTCTCCTATGCAGCTATTTTGTAAACTTCAAAAATATTTTCTTCTTGTGCCATTTTACTCATCAATGTGTACTAGTTTCCACGTTTCAATACAGTGACAAACATTATACATATTTAGCTGTATAAAACAAACACACTGTCAAACCAATTTCAAAAGGTAATGCACCTCATCCTACTGTAAAGAAAACTTAAGTAAATATACAATCATAGAAATAGACCTAGAATTATGGAAGTGGAAAGAAGCATACTAAAGGCTTCCATCCTTCTGCTCAAAGCAGGTACATTTGCCACAGTTTGCTTGGAATGTTGGTAACATTTTGGATATGTCTGAAGATTTCATGTTGGTGGTCAGGCATGAGAACGGGCTGCCCAGGGAGGTAGTGGAATTGCTGTGCCTTGAGGTGTTCAAGAAACATTTAAATGTGATGCTAAGGGACATGGTTTAGTGCGAAAGTATTGGTGGTAGGTAGACAGTTGGGCTAGATGATCTTGGAGGTCTTTTCCAACCCTGTTGATTCTACGATTCTAAAATTCATAGCCTTTCTGAGAAACTTGCACCAGTGTTTGAGCACCTCTTGGTAAAGTTCTTCTATCCTTATATATTCAAATAACTGGAATTTTCCCTGTTCTGACTTATATCTGATGCCTTTCATCCTACCACTGTATACCTTCAAGAAGAGTCTGACTCTACTGTGTATCTTCATTAGGCAGCTCTGGACAGCAATCAGGTCCCTCATGAGACTTCTTTTCTCCAGGCTAATCATTACCATCTCTCCCAGTATCTATGCTCTGTGCTCCAGCCACTGAAAATTTTGGCTTCTGCTAGACTTGTGTTTATGTCTTCCTGTACTGAAAACCCAAACCTGGGCAAACCTACCCCTGTTATGATCTTAGAAGTGGCAAGTAGAAGGATCACTTTGGCTACACAAACACAACTCACTCTGCAGCTGACCACATACTCTGTTTGTTCATGTTCAGTTTCTTGTGCACTAGGACCCAGGTCTTCTTCTGCAGTTGCCTTCCAGTCAGTTAGTACCCAGGCTGCATAGCTATTCAGTTTCAGGGGCAGGACTTCACGTTTGGTTTATTTGAACATCACGAGGCTTTTGGTAACTCATGTCTTAGGCCTGCTGAGGCCCCTCTGAATACCACTGTTTGCCATACAAGGCACCAGCCATTTCCCCCAGCCTGGTACTGGCCACAAACCTGCTCAGAGTATACTTTGCCCCATTATCCAGATTAAGATGTTACACTGAATTGTCACTACTATCAGTTCCCAGGAGACACCACCAATACCAGGCTGCCAGCTGGGATTTCTACTACTGACCTTTACTCTTTAAGCCCCAAAATTTAGGCAGTTTTAGACTCACCCAACCATCTACTTATGTAGTCCATATCTCACCATTCAGCCATGCTATAGAACATCATACAAAAGGCTTTACTAAAGCTAAGATAAACAACATTCATTGTCCTCTACCTGCTTACACAGCCAGGCATCTCACGGAAAGCAGTCATGTCAGATGGGTATGATTTTCCCCTGGAAAATTCTCTTTGATTCTTGCCAAACCGGAATTGTTTTTCATGTGCTTGAAAAGTATTTTGAGAAGCTGTTGTTCTATGGTTTTCCCACAAACAGGTAAAGCTGTCTGGCCTGTATTTTCCCAAATCATTCTCCTTCCTCTTCTTATGAAAGCAAAAAGGAAGGATACCCAAAATCACAGATGAGTCAACATTTATTGAGGAGATAACATTGAAGGACAGGAGCAGACAGTGAAATGTGAGATACGCTTGCAGCATTTTTTTCTCTAATTCACTGTATAAAGGAAGAGCTTTAATGAGCCATTCTTCACTGTTCCTTCTATACTTCTTACAGAATTGCAGCTGCAATGTATTTTCCTGTCTGGCAGGAATGAGACCTTCGTGCAAAAGCTTGTGCAGACAAAAATATGTTTATAGGAAAAGTGCTACTCATAACAAAAACAGCCAGCATCTGAAATGTATGTGTTCTTCACAGGCTCAAATAAAATGAGCTTCAGATCTTGTTTAAATAGTTAAATAGTCTTGGCTGTCCCCCTTTGATGAGACTCCACCTGTGCCCATCTGGACAGGATCATGAAACTCAACCATTTTGACTCTCTTCCTGCTCCAGCTCCCCGACTTGAACAGAGGACTAAGGCAATCTGACATCCATTACATTCACCGTAGAGATCTCTGAAGATTAAGCTAATTAAAATATATCAAATATCACCTTAAAAGATTTATTTCCCCATATACTATTACAGAGCATGTATGCACACACACACAAAAGATAAAACTCAATAAGTGTTAATAAATATATTTTTGACCTAACCTTTTATGTCTCAATGACACAACTCAGCTGAGGCCAGTTAGATGCATATTCACATCGTGCAAAGCAGGCTGTTTTTTGATGGTTTTTTTTTTTAATGCAAGTTTTCAGTTTCACTCAATACCCTGTGCTAATGCATAGGCATCCACTTCCCAGTGAATTCCCTTTTGCTTCAAGTGTCGAAAACTAATAGTTTAGCATCTTCCTTATTTTTCCTCAAGAATAACCTTGGGATGAATAAGGCATTCTAGCCCAGACATGACCAGACAGATAGCTCCATTTCAAATAGTAAGCCCTTTGGACCTCTTTTTCTCCGGAGTGTTACCTATGCCATTGTTTAGCTTCCTTCTGCACTTCCTCTGATTTAATGCCATCCATTCAAGCAGGATCTTATCACAGAAGGATTGAACTGTACATGACAGGAATAAATACCTTCTGCATTCTCCATGGAGGATAATAAATAAAAATAGAAATAGTTGACTGGGCTATACAAATTACTTACTGAGCTCTGACATCTAAATGGAAACTTATTCCATCAACTTAATTAGTATAACAGAGTTATATTTCAGATAAAGTCAGCCCAGCTTCATTAAATATAGCCAAAAAAAAAGACATTCCAGCACTAACCTGCAGCTTCTAAAGCCTGTCTCCCTTGTTAATTGAGGATTATCACATCCTTTCAATCCCTGAATGTAGCAAGTAATTTGCTGATGTTTTCAAGATACTGGCAGAGCATTGCTTTTGAACAACTCTTGAGTTGCAAAAACCTGTTAGCTGTGAATCTTCTATGAAAGGAATAAAAAAAATCCATCACCACAAACCCAATTAACAAATGCTTATAGTTATTCACACAGTATTCTGCTCCTTCTACTCGTGCCCTGTAGGATCATTTTGATGACCGTTGCCAAGGACATCAATCATGTGTTACTGATACTATACAGAGGAAGGATCTATGGCAAATCACAATAAATAATTCCTTCTTTCTTTATTTTGAGTGTTTTAATTAAAATACACAGCATCAGCTCATTGACAAACAAAACAAGCCATAATAGAGAAGTATCTTATTATGAAATGCAGTATATTTCTATATGTTATTTTTCATTTCATTATCCTATGTTTTAAGTAGATACTCCTGACATCAGTAGGTATTTTGAAGAGGACAGGGTCAAAGTATTTTAGGCACAAAGCTTTTCCTAAACAGGTATACTCAAGAATCCATTATGCAGTGTTATTGACAGGGTGCCTCAAGGGTGTTGCTGCCCTCAGTGTTTAGAAGTGCAGTGTGTCTTTTCTAGCTGGGAGATAAACACACATACTTGTACAGGGTGTTCATTTATATTATTTGGATATCTTACATTAAGCCACAGGTGTACTGAGATTTTCTTTAATAAAATAAATCCACTTTGTTCCAGCAAGGCAGGGGGAAAAATGGAAACAAACAAAAAAGCCTCAACTTGTTTAATGTTCTACACTTTAAAATATGACCCTCAAATTTTCTAAATCTTTCAGAGCCATCCCAACTTGCCATTTGTAACAGATTTGAAATTTCCCCTGTATTCCCCCACATTCACTATACTTAATATTGAGTTTTCTTGGTAGAGGATTAAGCCCGTTTCCAAAGTCTTCTCTTGTTCAGCTAAACAATTATTCCTCTTCTCTCCTTCCACTGAGGAAATGCTGGAGAAAATGCAATACACTGTTTCTTTTTTGTACCTCTTACTTTAGCCATCTGCAGTCCCAAAAGGCCAGCAGTCTAAAATCAGCAACATGGTATGCTTTGATATCTCCAATTTAGAACAGAAGCAGAATGAAAAGGTTAGAAATTATTTCCCAGAGTGGATAAACATAACATTTTGGCTCCAATATTGATTTTCTAAAAGTTGTAAAAGCATTACAGAAGTTGCACAAGGCTACAACAGACACTGAGAAGGTTCAGGTACTCAAAGAGCTCTTCATCTCAGTCTATACTGTCAGTCAGGCTTTCTACATCTCTCATGAACTTGAAAATTTGGATGGGCTTTGGAGGAGCAGAGTCCCTCCTTCTGTAAGAGAAAAACAAGTTCAAGACCACCTCACAAGATTGCATACATACAAGCCGGATGACATAGAATCACAGAATCACAGAATCCTTAGAGCTGGAAGGAATCTTTAACAGTCACCTAGTCCAACTCCCCTGCAATGAACATGGACATGCACAGCTAGATCAGGTCGCCCAGAGCTGACCCAGCCTCTCCTTGAATGTCTCCAGGGACAGGGCAACAACCACAGCACCAGGCAGCTTGTTCCAGTGCCTCACCACCCTCACTGTAAAAGATTTTTTCCTCATATCCAATGTAAATCTACTCTCTGTAAGCTTGAAACCATTTCTCCTTATTCTATCACCACAGACCCTGCTAAAGAGGCCCTTCTTTCCTGTATCTTCTCTTTAGATATTGAAAGGCTGCTATCAGATCACCCTCGAGCCTTCTCTTCTTCAGGCTGAACAGCCCCAGCTCTCTCAGCCTGTCCTTGTAGGAGACATGGATCTCAGTGTTCTGAAGGAACCGGCTGATGTGTGTTCCAAGCCACTCTCCATCATATTTGAAAAGACATGGCTGTCAGGTGAAGTCCCTGGTGGCTGGAAAAAGGGAAACATCACTCATTTTCAAGAAAGGGAGCAAGAAACATCCGAGGCACTACAGACCAATGAGTCTCACCAGTGTGCCAGGGAAGATCACAGAGCAGATCCTTCTGGAAGGTATGTTAAGGCACATGCAAGAGGAGGTGATCCAAGACAGCCAGCATGTCTCCATCAAGGGCAGATCATACCTCACGAATCTGGTGGCCTTCTACAATAAAGTGATGACATCAGTGAACAAAAGTAGGGCAACTGATGCCACCTACCTGGACTTCTGCAAGACTGCTGACATGTTCCCACACCACATCCTTATCTCTAAATTGGTGATATATGTATTTGAAGGGCACGCTATTTGATGGATAAAGAATTGGTTGGATGGCTGCAGCAAGACGGTTGTGGTCAGCAGCTCCATGATGAGATGTAGGCCACTGATGAGCAGCGCCCCTAGGGGTATATCTTGGGATCGGTGGTCTTCACCAACTCTATCAATGACTTAGACAGTGGGAACAATTATACCCTTAGCAAGTTAGCAGATGGCTCTAAGTTGAGTGGTGCAATTGAAGGAAGGAATGTCATCCACAGGGGCCTGGATGAGCTTGAAAAGTTGGCCCATGAGAAGCTAATGAGGTTCAGCAAGACCAAGTGCAAGGTGTTGCATTTGGGTTAGAGCAATCCCAGCTGTGTGTACAGACTGGGTGAAGAACTTATTGAGAGCAGCCCTGTGGAGAAGGACTTGGGGGCCCTGATGGATGAAAAAAATAATATAAGCCAGCAGTGTGCTCTTGCAGCCTGGAAGGCCAAGTGTATCCTGGATTGCATCAAAAGAGGGGTGGCAGGAAGGAGATGGAAGTGAGTGTCCCCCTCTACTCTGCCTTTATGAGGCCCAATCTGGAGTACTGCATCCAGGCCTGGATCTCTTCAGCACAAGAAGGATGTGGAGCTGTTGGAGCAGGTCCAGAGGAGGGCCATGAAGATGCTCACAGGGCTGGAGCAAATCTCTCATGAATGCAGGCTGAGAAAGCTGGGATTATTCTGCCTGGAGAAGTAAAGGCTATGAGAAAAACTCATTGGGGCTTTCCAGTACTTCAGAAGGAGCTGATAAGCAGGAGGGAGACCAATTTATTACATGGGCAGCTAGTGATAAAACAAGGGGGAATTGCCTTAAACTAAAAGAGCGGAGATTTAGATTAGATTTTAGGGGAAAATTTTTCGCTCAGAGGGTGCTGAGGCATTGAAACAGGATGCCAGCTGTGGATGCCCCATCCCTGGAAATGTTCAAGGCCAAGCTGGGTGGGGCCTTTGGGATCATGATTTAGTGGTTGGCAACTCTCTCCATGGCTGGGGTTGGAAGTAGATGATCTTTAAGACACTTTCATCCCAAGCCATTGTCAGATTCTACTATTCTATGATTCTATGATTGTTTTTTCACCAATCTGAGTCAGTGTTTGAGGTCTGACTTGCTTTTGGTCATTAAAAAAAAAGTAAAAATAATCTTGCATAGTTTTATTCCTGTCTTAAATTACAGCTGTTCATTTTCTGAAATTTCTTCCTTAGTCTTACAGAAGTCAGATGCTTCAATTATCAAGGTCCTTCTCTTTCTGAGTGGTTTACAGGCCATAGCAAGACACCAGTCATGTATTTCATCTCTCTCTATCTCTTCACAAGATGAACTCTACTCATAACTGATAATACATACATTCATACATAGATTAATTAAATAAATCAAGTTTAGACCTACTGCAATGAAATATCGTAACATTAGGAATGGCTCTTATCTTGAAAGTGGTAATCGGTTGGAAGCACACTCAGTATTCACTCTTTTGAGTGAATTTTCATTTCTTTTGAAAGAAACAAAAGTCTCAGAGGCAGAGAAGGTTTCGCAGTCAGCACTGGAGGCACATTTTGAAAAAGCAGTGACTTCATGTCTTCTGATGCAAAAATTTGACTTGAGAGTTTAAAGGTATAAAACACCTCAAAAGTACCAGTTAACAAGGCAATGCAAGCCAGAACAATCCAACTATGATAGGACATGCTGAGCAAGAAAAAAGATATTTAGAAAACGAGCTTCCATGTAATTGTTTTGAGCATGGACAGAGTTATGATAACCCTCAACTGTAACACTCAGGCAACAGTAACACTTTTCATCTACATCTTGCCTCCAGCTTAACAATGCTTTTCATATACATGCAGCTGTGAACCCAGCTAGCTCTTAAGTCCTCCATCAAGCAAACATCAAAACGCATGTCTACTGCGATCATGAAGAGGCAGGAATTTATATTCTATGTGGGTTTTAAACTGACATTTAGAATCCCTTTAAACATAGTGTTTTTACAGTAAAAGAAATATCTTGAATTTTCTGGAGTTCTTGCTATGAAAGAAAACAGCTTTGTTTTTCATAACCCCTTCAGAATGAGTTAGGAAATATGTTTATTTCATCTGTAGTGCAACTTAATTGATGTTAGGCATAGCTGTTCTGTACTGTACTACAGCATTAGACAATTACACCGTGAAGTATTTTTAAATTAACAACCTATTTGTTGCAGATAAGCATGTACAAAATCATGCTAAAAACAAACAAACAAACAAACTGAAAGTCGTAAAAAGAAGTGCTATTAAGAAGTTCAATTATGAACTGAAACTTCATTTTTAAATGCTGTACTTTTCTATAGGACATTTTTTTTTTTACCTGGAAGGATAAGACATGCTGCCTGATTCCATGCAAGAAATGCCTTGATAGAGATTGAGAGTAGACAGATAGAGGGTAGATAGAGATAGAGGGCAGGGAGTCATGAACAGACACCCAGTTATGTCACTTCATTCAAACGAGCCAAGATGCAATACCAAAAAGCCTGGTGAGTTTCTTCATCTAGCCCAGTTCTACCAGCTGACTTCAGGAGGCATTGTGCAGACTCCAGCACAGGTGCAGCATAACATGCCAGGAAAAGAGCAAATGACTTAAAAAGGCCATTGGAGCTTGAGATCCCTTATGGGCTGGTCATGAGACTGGTTGCAAATGAGCCATGGCACAGTGGCAGGAAGACCTGGGGAAATAAACCAGACATTTCCATGACATAAAAGAAAAGAGAGGGGAGGGGAGGGGAGGAGAATAGACTTCCAAAACAAATCCTTATGGGTCTTTGAGGGAGACTTAAGTGTTAAAGATGAGGGATTTTATTTTATTTGGCAATGACTAACTCACGCAAATACATGCTTGTATTTTGATCTATAATTTCATTCTTATAAACCTCAGAAGACCTCTTTCTAATTACATGATTTTCCACTTGACAACTTTTCTTATTTAGAATGCATATTTGTCATGTTCCTGTTCTCTTCTCTTTCACATGGTTTTACACTGCAAAACCAAGAGAAAATCCCTACATACAGATATCCCTAAACACAGACATATTTCCAGGCACAAATCATATTATGGGAAGTAATTTCTGAACTGTACTGCTTAAAACCTTGCGGTGGACTGACCTCAGCCAGCTGCCCGCTGCTTGCTCAGTCACTCTCTCAGCCCTGCTCACAGCACAGGAGGAGAAAGGAAGATAGAAAGCTCAGGGGTTGAGGAGCTCAGAGGAAATTACTTTCCAGTTACTGTCATAGGCAAAACAGACTTGATTTAGAGGCAAAATATTTAATTGGTTGTCCATTAAACTAGTTTTCAGTAGTGAGAAACACAAACAAGAATTTAATGCCTCCTTCCCCCACCTCCAAATTACCATAACTCAGATTTTGTTTGGTAGATTTAGATGAAATAGATTTTCAAGTCCGATTTCCCTAATCCCTTTCCTCCCAGAACCATGATAATCAGTGTAAGATTTCAAAACAATCATGACATTCACACCTCTCAATATGAAATATTGCTAGTATGTGTTTTTCAGTTGAACTTGACATTTCTCTGAGAAGGTGCTTGGTTTCTTGCATGGAGGCATTCAGACACACAGACAAACCCAGAGTACTACTGGAAGGCTTTCTCCAGCTGTTAGGAAAAAACTAGTATAATTTTAGCTTTTAGGGTCGGATTCAATTGTGCTGTCTGCTTTATTTGTCTTGCATTCTGCCAGATGTGCGGGAAGCAGGCTGAACATGCTGAATTCACAACAGTTCTGCATCATCAGGGTAGCTCCAGGCAGGGGCAGCTTGCAATTCACTGCTGCACAAAGCACTCCCTCACCCCCAGCCCCCTCCTTTGCTCTGTGTTTTCTGGTGTGAGTTCACACACATCCCCAGCTCTCCCCTCTGACTAACAAACTCAGCTGAGCTGCAGCCAAAAGATGAGAATAATAAAAAAAAATACAGGACACACTTAAAGGATGAGCTATTATGGGAAAAGGCCCAAAGAGAAAACAGTTGATATTTCCACTGCAACTTGTCAGTATTTCCCACAGGGAGAAATATATATCCTGCCACATCTTTTCCATCATCACTGAAAGATCAAAGATTTTCAATGATTTACTTGCTGCTACAGTCGTTGGGATAGGTTTTGATGTGTTTCTGAGAAAATTCTCATGGAAAACATCCTCTGCAGCCTGCTGTTAAGCTCAGATGCTTGTCCTCATCTCCCTTTCCCTCATGTAGCAACCATTCTTGCTGCTCCCTGGCACTGGATTTCCCAAAATCAATTGACTGTACCCTCACATTGTGCATATCAGGGTGTTACCTACACTTAAAAATTGGAGAACAGATACTGAGAGACAACAAAATCTTATTAGCTACTGAAGTGAAGCT
Source organism: Pavo muticus (assembly GCA_016647715.1). Lineage (NCBI taxonomy): Eukaryota > Metazoa > Chordata > Aves > Galliformes > Phasianidae > Pavo > Pavo muticus. The sequence continues at coordinate 152,495 of JACDJE010000376.1, forward strand.
ACACAGGTGTGGCTGTGCTTGTAAAATTTCCCATCAAGTGCATCTCTAAGACTTATTTTCTGATGCTATTTGAGCTATTTCTCAGCAAACTGAAAGAAAGCTATGGAAAATAGTGTCTATATAGGAATATGTATTCGTATTCTAATATCACTGTGTCACTACAGCCCCATTAAAACAATTTTATACATGTAAATAAACCCTATGGTAGTGTTGCAACACGAACATGTTACATATATGACATGCTGATGCTGGTTTTGCGGACACTTCTATAAGAAAAAAATCTTTGCAGGTAATATGCTTCATGAAAGTAATGGATAAAGACATAGGAAGACAGCAAAGCCAGCAAATTCCCTAAGACAACACTTGACAAGAATCCTGCTACTGCTTAAAGGGAGAACATGGGATTAGAGAGGAATGTGCTTTTATGCAAGTAGAGCAAACATGGATCTAGTACACGTAGCAAGGACTAGAAGGGGATCCTTCTAAGCTCAGAGCTTACAGATATTTTTATCTCAGCGTTACTGGTTTTCAATCTCATATATTCCAATGTTAAGGTCGCAAGCAATTAAGAAGTGCAAATAAAGTAGTAAAGAGAAGGATACCTGAGGAATACAACTTTCCCTTCTCTGTACTCAGAAATGTTCCTAAGTTCATTCCTACTGAAAGCATTAATCATAGCCCATTCCCTGCACGTGCTGACCAGGCACTTTCCATCTACAGTTTCTCTCCATTCAGCCACACGTTCGGTGATCTTGGCAAATAGGTACCATCGCTCTGGATGCAGCACATCAGTTGCTAACAATATGCACTGTCATACATATTGTCTGCATGACAAACTGAAAAGTCTGCTATCTGGTATGTTCAACAACATGTGGCTATGAACAGGATGGGAAGCCAGTTTTTAGCATAGGTGCCTTTGCCTGGCCAGTGCCACAGTAAATGTCCCTTAGCAAGTCAGTGTGGCAGACACAGCTGTTTACATGTGAAGATCACTGAACACATTTCTAAAGGAAAACATTTTTGCATCACATCCATTTTTTTTGTTTCTTCACTTCTTTGTTTCCCTTAATGGTTGTTCACAAACTCAGATAACTCCAAAAATAATATTGCACTGTGCAATATTGGCCTGCATTGGAGAGGTAGCTGCTGTAGTGCATAGAGACGTGTTCCTTCTCCCTTTCAGCTAGGTATGGCAGTGATAGATAGCAGTGCCACCACAGCTGCCAGCAGCTCAGTACAGGCTACTGGCTTTTTCATTAATTCAGCTCCTTAAATATGCTTTGCAGGTAGCCCTGAACTGCATGGCTGTGTGGAGCAGTACAGCCACAGAGCAAGCCATAGCTCAGACTGAGGTTCGTGGGCTTCTGTCAGCAAGATAGCCCTCAGGAATAAAGATTAACAATGTACCCCAAGTACAGGAAAAGAAATAATTAACTACATAGATCACTCTGAAAGTAATGCCTCCTATTTATTTCCATGGAAACTACCACAAACACAAAGAGCACAATAATACTGTTCGATACAGCAAATTCTCAGCTACAAAATACTACTTTTCATCTCAGCTACCAGCATTAGCCATGCTTTTTTACCAGTGATCAGCAAGAGCCTGCATGCGGCACTCATAAAAATCTGTTCCTATGGAGGTGACGCACTGTCACCATCATCACTGCTGAAATGCAACACCCACCACCTCACTGTGCTCACATCCACTGTTTGGTCTCCATAAACATTCACAAGTGTTGATGAATGTCAATGGGTACCATTTTTTCTGCATGGAGAAATTCATTTCCACACCTTTTCTGCATGGAGAAATTCATTTCCACACCATATGCACTTCTATGTCAGAAACCATTCTGTCAGACTGCCCCTCTGCTGCCATCTGTCACACAAAAGCAAAATGTAATACTGTTCCACCCCTTGGATGATTTTTGTGGTCCCCCTCTGGGCATGCACTAAGAAGTCCACATCTGTCCTGTACTGAGGACTCTACTCCAGCTGAGGCCTCACCAGTGCAGAGCAGAAGGGCAGGATCACCTCCCTCGACCCTCTGACCACACTTTTTTTGATGCAGCCCAGGATTCAGTTGGCTTTTTGGGCTACAAGGTCACATTGCTGGCTCACGTCCAGCTGCCATCCACCAGTACACCCAGGTCCTTTTTGGTGGGGCTGTTCTCCATCTTTCCATCCCACAGCTTGTACTGATAGGGGGAGTTGACTTGACCCTGGATCAAGACCTTTCAGTTGGATTTTTTAAATCTCATGATGTTCACCTACACCCACTGCTCAGCCTGTCTAGGTCTCTCTGAATGGCATCCCGTCCCTTGAGCACGTTGTCTTCAGTATAGAGTTTGATGTCATTCGCAAACTTACTGAAGATGCACTCGACTCCACTGTCAATGTCATTGATGAAGATGTTAAAGACCACCAGTCCCAGTTCTGACTCCTGAGGAACACCACTCATCACTGATCTCTACCTGGACACTGAGCCATCGACTACCACTCTCTGGGTACAAACTCACTACTGGTTCCTCATCCATCGAATAGTCCACCCATCCATATCATTCCAATTTGGAGAGAAGGATTTTATGTGCTGGTGTGACAAAGGCCTTACTGCAGTCCAGATAAATGACATCAGTGGCTCTTCTCTTGTCCAATGAAATAGTTATACCATCTTAAAAAGCCACTGGGTGAATCAGGCAGGAGCTGTCCTTGGCAAAGCCATGCTGGCTGTCCTGTATCACATCTCTGTCTTCCATGTACCTTAGCATTGCTTCCTGATCATCTGCTCCATGATCTTCCCCAGCACAGAGGTGAGGCTAACAGGTCAGTAGTTCTCCCCTCCTTCCGCACCTGTCCCTTCTGAACAGCTTGTAGCTGTCAATAGCCACATTCCAGCCACAGGAATCATACCACCAGGTTTCAGTGATGGCATCACTGGTTTTCCAATAGCACAGTGGCTTCCAACTCCTTCTGTTTGTTTTCCAGGCTGTGTGTGTTCGTGTAGAGGCACTTCAGCTGGGCAGTTGATCTTGTTACCTTCTTGGAAGACTTCCCCATAATTCCTTTGAAGTATTTACCTTTAGTCTCCCTGTTGCCATCATAATATGAAGCAGGTTGAGGTCACCTGCTAGCACCTTGTCCCTTTAACTTAGTTATGTTATCCCACACCTTGTTGTGGGCAGGATCACTATCACTCCCTTCCCCCTTCAAACCTAGTTTAAAGCCCTGTCATTGTGCTCAGAAAGCTCCTGAGCCAAAATTCTTTTCTCCCTTTGACCCAAGTGGACCCTATGAGCAGCCATCAGGCCAGGCACTGAGTAAACTGCCCGACAGTCAAAAAAGACAAAATTCCTGCCATAGCATCAGCCTCTTAGCCACTCAGTATCCTTCCCTGGCACTGAAGGGGTAGATGAAACCACCACCTGTACTCCTGCATCGTCCATTAACTGCCCCAGTCCTCTGAAGTCCCTTTTGATAGACCTCAGGCTTCTCTCAGTGACTTCATCACTGCCAGCCTGAACTATCAGTAAGGGAAAATAATCAAAGATAATAACAATCTCAATCTCATTAAAAATACACCTTGCAGAATGACTCCCAGCTGCTCAGTTATTATGTCACAGCAGTACTAGAGCAATATACTGAGGGACTGGCTCCTAGTATACTAAGCACAAACATATGTATAGGTAAGGATGTTTTACTAGAGCCCAAGCTGGATTATTGAAACTGTATTATCACATGCATTACCTAAACTCTTGTACTGCAACTGTTCCATAATACCACTGGAAGAAGTTGTATCCCGGGCTGCATTAAGCCCATAGATCTTAAAGGGACTTATTTTTCTGTGAAAGGGATGAAGTCAATTATATTACTTGCCAGCTATTGCAATTTTAGAAGGCTTCAGAAGTCAGTGATAGTACAAAACTTAGCTGTGAATTATGTCCTTTACCTTGACACCATAAGGATGCCAGCCCTTCTCAGTGCTGTGTATTACACATCATGAATTAATTGCCACACAAATATGACAGCAGGACAAGGCCCATAAACTTTAGCACATACCACTGAAAAAAACTTAAAGAATGAATAAAAACCTGGAACAACTAATTATGCCTCCACTCACAAACAAAAAACAGACAATAAAGAGGAAAATAGGTAAGACATGTTTTATTCCATCAAGATTTAACAGCTCCATTATTTTGCTTTGCTCTTTATGGGCCAACATAAAAATTTCTTCAAGTGATTATGTCAGGTAAGATCAATCATTAATTTATAACACGTGCTTTGTAAACTGGTTCTTTTTTTTCTAACTATCAGTTACCTAAATTACTTTACAATGATAAATCCATAAATATTATATACCATCTCTTCAGCGTTCCAGTGGTGTTCTTAGCTATTAATCAAACTGCTCCATTTCTTTAGTTGTATGGAAATTAATTGATTGTTTGGCAAGAGGATGTAAATGTTATAAATCAGCAAATGACACTGACGCCAGCACTAATGCCTGGTTAATACTAAACATGAATATAGAAAAATGATAACCTTTTATTTTTGACATGGTAGAAAGCAGCTACTGGAATAACTAACTGTGGAGATGACAGCTGAGAAGAAAAAGCAAAAGAATCACAGCTCAGTATTAGACCAAAGGTCTGTGTGAAGATGCCCCACAAACCACGTACGAATCTTACTCCTGGGCTTTAAACACAGAGGTAGCAAAAAGTCCATAAATACTATGTGTGCAAAGAGTGGGTTCTCATGTTGCAGGTAGAAACCCATGAGAACTCAGGCAGCTACTGGGTTTTTCCTGGGTAAAGCACACCTTTGCTGCTCAGCAATGACATGCCCATGGAGGAAAAGCCCACTATGACTTTTCTGGCAAGCCAGACGTGACTTTATTTGGCAAGAGTTTGTCTCCCATTGTACCATGCGTTCTTGGAAGATCTGTTTTCCCAGACTTCTGGCAGCATCTGTAGGGGCACACTTCTGTTATTTCCATGTTAATTTTCCGGCTCCTTTATAACTTTATTTGAGGTGGAATATCAGAAAAGTAAGTAATATTCAAGATGCAAGAACATTCTGTATATATACAGTGCCATAATTACATTTTCTGGGACTTTTTTTCTCACTCTCTGCTTATCTCCTAAAAATTCCTAACGTTATTTGATTTTTACTTTAATGAAACAACAGTGTGAAGTTTTCATAAAGGTATATATTATAACTTCTTAAGTCATAATATTTTGGAGCTTAGTATTAAAGTCAGGACTGTTTTTCTTATATGCCTCACATAATATTCATCACTGTTGAATGTCACCTACTATTTTATTATCTGTAAAGTTACAGTTCTTAGATCCTCGTGAAGCTCTTATTAAATCATCTTTCTTTTTTTTCTTTTGCCTAAATAATTGATCATCCCCAGCAAACTCTGTCACCTTGCTGGTTGGTCTCCTTTGAATCACTAGCAACCATCTGGACAGCACCCCGTACAGATGCCTGAGGAACTCTGTTGATGATCTTCCTCCACTAAGAAAACTGACCTTATTAATCAATCCTTCCTTCCTACCTTTTTAACCCACTGATATTAACCCATGTCAGGGATTTTCTCACTGATCACCAGCAAATGAGTTTCTTGAAGAGATGTTTGGAAAGGATCCAGTTAGGTAAAGACATTGCTGTATTAGACCAATCAGTAGCCCACCTGTTAATGTGGCCTGTCTTCAGCAACAACCAGTGGTGGGTCCTCAGGGGTAAGCCAGCACATAGAGCAAAGAGGTAGCAGTGCAACCCTGGAGCATTTGCCTCCAGCAGTTTGTAGAATAGCATCTTCTTTAGTTGATGGAACAAACTGGGTCACCTTGTGCACATTTTGTTACTCACTCACTGAAGTGCAACACACCATAGAATCATAGAATCACCAAGGTTGGAAAAGACCAGTCCAACCAGTCCAACCATCCACCTACTACCAATACTTCCCCGCTAAACCATGTCCCTTAGTACAGCATCTGAACATCTTTCAAGTACGATATAGCTCTATTACACCATTTTGAATCTTCTATTATATTTTGGATTTACTGATGAAGTCACTAACTCTTTTCCTTATTAAAGGGAGACAAGAATTTGAATTCTAGGAGACAGTCATGGAGTTAACCGTTGTCATCCTCACTAAGGTTCCACTTTTATTTCAATTTAACAAATACACAGGAAAAATCCCTAAAGTAGAAACTGAAAAACATTATAGTGAAAGATCCAAAACACTTTTATTTGTCCCAAACATCTGAGTAACAGTGTGTAACATCTGTACATTTCCCCTAGACATTTCTCTTTCTTTTAAGAATACCTTTTAAATTGTCATGAAATAGTCATTTAATTTTAATAGAGCTGTGAAAGTAAAGCACAGTCATGTTTGTGTAGTAACTGTGAAAATAGGTAACTTGAGAACCAATTAAACTTCCATAAGATTATATGCTGAAAGGAAGTCTTGTTATGCACTTTTCTTGAAAATTTACAAAAACTGAAGAGTGATACTGAAATGGTTTAATACCACCTGCTGGGTAACATCAACTGTAAAGCAGAATGTTGAAATGAGTGCTCTTCAATTTTCTGACACTGCTTAATATTTTTAAAAGAGATGTATCTATTTTTCTAATAGGATAAATGTAACAAAGTTGATCATTTCAAATTAAAAATCAGTTGTTATTTTTACATGATTGTAGAAGCTACAAGAGAAAAGTATTACAAGGCAGACATAAGTCTGGTATCTGAAACTTTCTACCTCTTGCACTCTCTTCCCTTAAGCTTTGTTTTCAGTCTAGCACCTTGGGACACCTTTACATGGGTCAGTAGCTGACATCCTTCTCTTTGGGATGAGAGGACATTTCTGCATGTAATCAGTCCATTTCATCACCTGGATGTGGAGCAGTCGCTGGGGTTTCCTGCATTGTGGATGCTTTGCCCCTACTAGTCCCTCTGTGGCAGGAGTAAGGGAAGGCAGGAGATCCTATGCAAGATCCTTCAGAAGCTCCTTCAGAAGATATGCCATGTTACCAATAGATATTATTTTACCAATAGGTATTATTAATCTACTATTAATATCCTTGTTTTTGGCATTTTTTTCACCTGCCACAGAAACACACGTAGAAGAAGTATGGTAAATGGGAAAACATATGAAGATTTCTCTAACCACCGAAATGACATTTCTACATTCTTGTTGCCTGTTCAGAGATATATAGTAAATGGGGCAAAAAATGACAGCTGATCAAAATGATCTACCAGTTCTAGCCTCCAGATACTTACGTTCTTGGCCAACCTCAGGGACCAGAATGGCTACTGTAGATTTCAGGGCATCAACACAATCCCCAGAAATACCCTATTTTCCTTTTTCACCCTGAATATGATACCAGCATCAGCTGCTCAAGCTAGGACTCTGGTGGTTCACAAGCTGTGAACCACTGTCCTCTCATCTGCTCACCTTTGCACTGGGGTTATTATTATTGCATGCCTATACCAGCTTCAGAGTGTGTATTAGTAGTACCACAAAGAAAGATCATAAAATCTGATTCATGTGCCTTAAGGGTTGGCCTTGGAAAACATTTTTGTTTCATTTATGGCAGTACCTAAGTGAAGAACAGGAATCTCAGGGACCTGCAGCAGAAATGAAAAACATAATACATTGACATAGACTCTAGTGGGAGTATTCCTTTCTTTACTGCAGGGACACATGTTAAAGCTGAAATGGGAATGTCTGTGACTTTCAAGTCTTAAGATCCAGCTGGCATGATGATATATGAGTTACAACAAAGCACTAGAGCTCTAAAGGAAACTTTCACACTTTGCAGATCCAATTAAAAATTTAAAAATAGATTCACATTCACTTGCTTACTGTATGATAATAGCCTCCAAGGCAGGACCTCTGTCACCTTCCTTCTTAGCAGGAAAAGTCAGGTCATTCTCAATTCTGTACTGTAACATCAAGGCAAATATCAGGATGTACGAAGTTGCTAATGAAAAACAACAGGTATCTGTATATTATACTACAGTAAGAGTGACTAATTTCTAGAAGGTGCTGGTTAATACCAGTATCAAGCACCGAAAAGCTTTTTGCTTTAAGACTTTGTTGTTTCATTCTAAATATCACTTTTTTTAAAAAAAAAAAAAGATATAGTCTAAGGTGTGAAAATATCCGTAGTAAAAAATGGCAAATTTTTTTGTCAGATCTCCCTTGGCAAAAAAAAGAAAAATATTATTGCTGCTTCCCATTATGATGGGAAAGATGATCATCCTGGTACAACTCAAGATACTGTTAATAGCAATGGCCACAGCCTAGGCACTCCACTGACCTGAAGAGGCATTTAATGTCCAAAGTCTCAATAATTCTCCTTCTGCAGACTTTGAGCCAGCCACTGTGAAGCTGGTCTAATTATATCCATAAGAGAAAACAAACAATCTGATTACAACATAAGAGACTAGTAGTACTGAGATAACAACATTTTAAGTCTCTTTCCTGCATGCTAGTTTGACACATTCTACACATCAGGGTAAGCATTGCAGGGGCACAGTAAGCCTCATGAAATACTTGTGGCAAATGCTGTAGACAAATAGCTTTGTCAGCTTGAAAATTCTGTACAATTATCTAAATTAAAATTTTAAGACAGGGTAAATTGCTGCATTAGCCTTTCAAAAGTACAGTTTAATTTTTCTCTACATGGTTTGCATATATATAAGCTCTTGGTTGGAACTAATATGTCAGTCCTCTTTATTGTTTTAAATGGCACGATGAGACCTGATTTCTACAGGCTCAGAAACACATCAGTTTATTGTTTAAAATATGGTAGTTTTTAAAAGTCTTTCCCATCACTGCAGTGGCTATATTGTAAAGGAAGTGTAGTTGGAGTTAGAAGAGCATTACCTCTCATAGTTACTGCTGGAAATGGAATGCTTGCAAGAACTATGTTCCCACTTTCCTTCATGTTTATTTTTCATCAATTCAGTGGCTCTGATCTTGCTCCCATTTCAGTAAACAATGTCAGAGAGGAGCATACCTGCTCTTTGATAGGTATGACAGGAGATATGTGACATAAAGCAATCTTTCAATTGCATGTAAAATGCCTCCAGTTCTGCCTGCTACTAGTCCACAGTGTACATTTTTTCTCCAGATCATATCCTTTCTGATGTCTGTTTTTTTATTCTATTTTTACGTTAACATATACTTTTTTCTGGCTATATTGACAGCTTTAAGCTAATACACAAAACAACATCAAATACCATGTATACACAGTTAGTGAATAGAGGATGCAGGGGAGATGTCCTCTTTTGTTGCTACCATTTTCAGATCAGACTGTTTTCTATAACTGACAGCTGCAAAAATGCAATGGCCATAAGGACACAGAGACATCAGGTCAAAACAGTGCAGCATTTTTCCTTTCTATTCCCCATGCTCAATAATTTTAATATTTCTCAGCAAAGAATCCCCAAAGACCACCTAAAATATCTATCTTGCTATTAGGTCGGCTCTACCAATACGTTTTGACTTACTGTAAATGAGGAGGGTGTCCCTTTGAGGATCTGATATATTGAAGTGTTTCCTCTCAGGCTAGTTGTAGCCAAATGCAATTCAATAGTTTTCTCTGACTGACTGCTCTTAATGTGGCTGAATGAAAAAGCACATTTTATTATAAATATATTAGATCTCTATTGAGCACAGGGTGCACTGTTTGGGTGATTTTGCCTGAGCAAAAAGTTCTGAGCAAAACCCTTATTTAGTTCTTACCTGTCACAGCATTCCTGTAATGTCAGGCCCAAGGAAAAGTCGTCGTAGCTGTGTGCCTGCAGCAGGAAGTGGCTTTAGGACGATGACGCATTGAGGCAAAGAGTTATTCATGTTATTCACTGGTTTACCTTCCTCCATTCTGCTGAGTAAATCTAGTGACAGGTATATTTTCCCCTGCAGATAGCGTGTATCTCTTTTAAATCTACTCCCGTCTGGTTCTCCTGTCAGCTGCAAGCCTGTAAGAGGCCTGTGCATATCCCCATCTGGTCTGCCTCCAGCAAGGCCTACTAGCAATCCAAAGGAGAAGGCTGTGTGCATGGCTGCTGCTTCTGCTTTTGTCCTTCAATCTCCGCAACCCAAGAAGGCCAAAAGAAAAGAGGCGGCTGCTGGCTCAGGGTCTTGCAGTGATGACCTACTCAGAAGTAGGTATGTGGTAGCGAGACCCCGGATGGGAAGCTGAGATACTAGGTGAGTCTGTCCCATTCTTTCAGCAAATCTCATTTTCCTCCCCCTGAACTCTTCTCTCGCTTCAAGTGGAAGCTGCATGGTTTGTTCCATGCCACCAGCCAGTTCTGCCACTTCTGCTGCATGGACTTTCACTTTCTAAGGTGAGAGATAGCTAAAGTAATTATCTCTAAAGAACATGATTAACTATTTAATCTTGAAATCCCCACCAGCTGATCTTCTTGTTTAAGGTCATGGTCGTTCTTGAAAAGTGTTGCTTCCACAGAATATTTGCTTTGTGAATGGACACAAAGATTTTTATTATATATTTTTTTATCTCGTCCCTTGTTCATGTTTGCTGTTTATCATTTTCAAGAGTCCTTACCACTTGTATCCTCCACTGACACTGGGGATTTTCATTCTGCGACAATTTTTAAATGGTCATTGTACATTCCTTTTCCTCAATTATTTCACATGTTCTTTGTGTGCATGTGCTATGCTAGGATCCAACAATATTTGGCTATTAAACACATTTCTGTTACAACTTTCCAGCCCGGCCCAGGAATGGTTAGTTTGACTCCAGCCACAGAAATGGCTGAGTTTAAAGAACCACAAAATTCTTTTGTGGCTGACAATGATAATTCTTGCTTTCAGGCTTCTTAGGTCATAAGTTTTCTTCTGTTCAGAATGCAAAGCTGCCCTCTGGGAAGGTGGCACATCTCACAGAGAGCCAAACAATTAAGATGAATCAATGCCAGTGTTGGTATTTTCATAGGTATATTTAAAAGTGAAAGGAAGTATTGTGTTGATTTGGCTCTAGCAAAAGCTTACAGTGCATACTGCAAAATGACAAAAGCATTAAGGTAGGAAATGATGGCCTCAGTTTGAAGGGCATAATGTTTTCAGGCTGGATTGCTGCAATTATTTTAGACGCCAGGTATCTAAATCTGCTGTGACAAACAGCCATGACCATACATCCACATACACAAGGGGCAGATGAAACATGCAATAACTGGAGACAGCTGACAATAACAATTATTTCTGAACTGCTAGGCATGTATGTATTACAGTACAACTTTCAAATTTACACATGGAAATAATACATCAGGTTGAAATTAAAAATGCTTAGCCTGTGCTCAACATTGCTGGCATGTGTAGTTCTTGTTGCCCCACATTTTCAGACAAAAACATACTTAAAATAAAATCAATGGATTTTATGTATTTTATTTATTAGCAACAAGAAAACTGAAGCAGTAAAGACTTGTCATAGCAATCTCTCCATTTGACTTATCTAACCTAATGACTAGTTAAATTCGTGTGTACTGTGGGTAGGTTGGTGCTCTCTAGCTAGTTAGTGTTTGGTTTGTATCTAGGCTAATTCTGCAGACAAGGAGTTGCTGATATCTTTTAAATCCCTAATTTTTTTCAAGACCCAGGAAATGTACTAATAACTAAAGTTTTGCAGCATTTCTAAGCAGATGCAATCAAGCATCCAAGGTACCATAATTTCAGAGTAAAAGAATATAGAGAAAAATCCCATACCAATGCTAAGGCAAAGACAACTGACTTTAGATACACATCTCACAAACTAAGAAAAAGAACATTAGCATATTTTGAGGACTGCCAGCAGATTTTTTTTTAACCATATAATAATAAGAAACTCACACACACACACACAAACAGAAAAAAAAAACAAAACAAAACAAAACACAAAACTCCAAGAGAAATTGTGTTATCTATAGAAAAACAAAGAATGAAACTGACTGTATGACAAAATGGAAAGTCACCATTCTACCATGTAGGAGAAAAGCCCTCGTCCCTCTGACTGCAGATCCATCAGGTCTGGGGTCCTACATTTTCTTGCTGCTGCACTGATAGGTTTCCTCTCTAGAAAGCAATGAAGTTGTCTTTACAACTTTCTTCAAAATTCCTTCTAAACAACTATAGAAAAAGTATAACAGACTTTTCAAACTCCTTACCTGACACTTTTTAAAGTGCAGTCATAAAGGAACACTTACTCATTTCTAACATAATTTAAAATAGGTGACCAATAACGAAAGAGCACACAAGTACATATGCACATCTTTCAAATTGACAAATGTGTGTGAAAACCACTGCTATTAGAAGCCATTGATCAACAGAGTTTTTCTTTCATGGAAGGGCACAATAGGCTTGACAAGGTGTCCTTAGTCTGGCACATTTTTTCATGCTTCATATTAAACTGCAGCAAGACATAAAGATACCTTATGTGTAAAGTAATGTTTGTATGGTACTTTGCTTAGCTCAAGGGATGCCCTTGAAAAATTGATTTATCTATTTTAAAAATTCTCAGTAGTTCACAAGTCTGTCCTGTTGAGATAAGACATTGCTGAATGGAATCTAACCTATACATTATATAGTAGTATATGATGCATGCATTGAACACATATATAGGACAATTTCTGCCTTTCTGTGCAATTCCCAGGCTAAATGCAGTTTAACTCCCCAGCTTGTAGAGGACAGTAATAACTTTAATATATCAAAATATTACTCGGAGGACTGAATAGATGAACATTGCTGGACTTTATAAATATAGCAGGTTCTAAGAGGCACATCAGTATCTGGTAAAAAGCTACAAAGATTTGCATTTGATTTATTAGTTGTGTGTGCAACAGAATGCTAAGATTGCTGAAAGCCACATTTTCAAGAATTCAGCAACTTCCCAAAGCAGTGCAACACTTCTGTAAAGAATTCCCAGTTTGCAGCAGTTCCTTTTGTGACCTAAAAGGACTAGATTCAACATGAATAATTTGTGGAGTTGTTTCATTATCTTGAAACAGAGAGTGCAAGCACCTAATGAAGCAGCTACTGTACTTAGGGCTGCAAATCTTTTCTGTTTGTAGATTTTCTAGCACCTGATAAGGGTCGAGGTCACATGCTGCTTTTCACTCATAAGTTTCTCTCATTTCTACCTGCTGACTTTCCCAAAACTTAAAGAAATTCAGTTTTCTGGGGTCTGTACACTGCTGTGTAGTTGATCGTTTGGTCTGAAGTTGACCCTCTCCCCAAATAATCCAGAGATATGTGTGCTCATGTGGCCATGCACAGAGCAACCATAGTTCTCATGTTGTTAGGTAAAGAACCTCTTATCAAAGCTGTAAAGAATGATTCTTCCTCGGTGTCCTCCAGAAGCATGCAGTATCCTTTCACTTTCAAAACACTCTTTCAGATGGAATGAACTTTCCTGCTGATACTAGTCCTTTTAAAACAAAGAAACAAATAAATAAATGGCACTTCTTGGAATAGGAAGTGTGAGTTCTGGTTGAGCAAGAAGGTTGTTAGGAGGTTTCAAATTATTTAACAACAATACTTTCCGACTTTCATTTCTCATTTCTCATTGTTCAAGATGAGCAAACACAGATTTACATGATATAGCATCTCAGCCTAATGAAAAGAGAACAGTATCAGCTGAATATAAAATAGCCTTCTGATCCCGCTCACCGGTGTATGCTGTGGAATAGAATTCCTCACCAGTTGTTTTAAAGAAGGCAGAAATATTGAACAGCAAAATATGCGTTATGTTTACTGGAAAAGAAGTTTATTTTAAGGGTTGTATACTTTGGAATATAATGAAACCATATTCTATTTCACTGGAATGGAAAGCCACCCTGCAGCAGAAAAAGCAAAGTAGATATGTGAATCAACCATATATTTAAGTATCGTTGGAACTGTAATCAAGCAAAAGAATATCCAGGCAAGAGGAAACGTCTGCACTATAGAGAGCATTTTGCAGACTTAAGTACCTTCCTTGTAAATTTTCTTTTTTTCTTCAGGATGCCGGAGAAACGAAAGCTATAAAAGTATAATTTAACACTACAGTAAAAATAAATTGTAACACATTTATTCTGCATCTTATTTATTATGAATATTTCTGTTCAGCAGAATAGTTAAAAAATAACATACTGTAAGTCACTGAGTGAAGGTTTAGAAGGCAAGAGGTGAATATATAATTTGCCAATTGATATAAATTCTAAGGGAAACAAGGCATGCAACTATGGTGTCTCATATCTACCAAAAACAGAAAAAAATGTGGAAATGCCAAATAGCTGCAACTCCTACCACTACACAAACTGAGTTCTTCAGTGTGAACACCAAAGTTGTGGCTGATAGTAATGAAACTATCATAGGAACAAATCCATCCAAAGGACTCACTGACAAAGTCTTTGCTATCATTCTCTGGCATGAAGAGGACTGAAAGTGTCAAGCAGGAAGCAAGAGCCCCTATGGTCTGTGGGTCAGCAGGGTCAGGATTTCAGCCATCAGCTCTACGGAGATGGAAGAACACACAAAAACATCAGCGTCTACAAGTTGGGCCATTAATGATGAAGACAGAGGGCAAACAAACAAGAAACATAAATGAGAAATTTGTTCTGTTTCATCACTCCTGTATTCTCAAGTGTGCCTAACTAATGTCAGGAATCAACATCTTTAGGAGAAGATTATGTTTGTCTTTTTCAGGCAGAAAAGAAGTGAGGAATCATTTTTATGAAAAGGATTTTGATTGCTCTTCAGAAAGAGCAAGGTTATTTTAGATCACTTTCTTTGTCTGTCCTTTTGGGAGGATTCTGGAGAAAGTATCAATCATTTAAAAACTATATTGCTCAGAGCATTTCATTTCTCCCAGTTTTGTTTTTTTTTTCTGATTTTCTGGAAAGAAAAAATACCTTGAAGTGCCTTCTGTTTTTCTGTAGTTGCAGGCAAATCTTTTGTGCTTGTTCAATTTCTGCTTTTATTCATGAGTTGTCACTAAAGAAAGAAAGAAAGAAAAAACAAAGCAAAACAAAACAACAGATATCTCAGAGCACTTGACAGTAGATTTTGCCCTAAGACCACCAGCTCAAATCCATCATAAATCAGCAACATCTCAAGTATCTGATAGCTATGGTAGTCTGTGACCTTAGTAAAGTGTTGAGTTTGTTGATTTCATACAGCAGATCTAGGCTGTCACAGCAAGGAAGTCCATGCAAAAACATAGTGCTCCCTCTTGCTTGGTGGGTGTTCCTTCGGGTCAGTAATGAGGTACGTGTTACAAGGGTAGGCCAGAAAACTTGCTGTTGCTCTGCAAGTAAGCAAGAAACCACTTCATAGTGCTATTACTGAAAAGCCTTTATCAGAACTAGACTTAGCCCAAAAGAGAATAAATGTTTACAGAGTAAGGTCAGAAATACAAATAGAAAAAATCAGATTGCTAATTGTTATTTCTTTTAATCTCAGTTCAAGTGTTGCTGCTTTAAATGCCAGTGAATTTTGTTATGAGTGAGAAAGAATAAAACTGCTAGTAGTAATTGGATAGACGCTTTAAAATTAATTTTCTGACTACTCTCAGAAACAAACATTGGACAGAACAAACTAAGAAGCACCCAGGAAAATGTAAGGAATTAAAAGAGAAGATGGCCTAGTCCTTTCTTTCCATACTGAAATTGCTTCCTCTGCTTCTTATTGAAAAAAATAAACTGAAAAAAGCCTTTACAGTTCTATATAATTTAATTGAAAATCAGTTATCCTTCTTCGAGATAATCCCTCATAGGAATCATTAAATTACTGCCATTGACATAGACATCATTTATATGGGAGTAAGGTCCAGATTTCACACTTCTGCTCACGGAGGAGTTGAGCAGACGTCTCCCCTCCCCGGACACATACAGCTCTTGTGCAGCTCGTGTGAGGATGAGGCACAGCATCTCCTGCTCTGTGCTTCCAAGCTACAGCATCATGCTCAGCTCATGTAGGAGATTTTCTAGCTCTGGTAGTAAATGCCTCTGATGCTTGCACTGGGCAGCTCAGCGTATATTCACAGGCTTCTAAATTAGATACTCACTCACCAATAAAATTAGATGCTCGACAGAGGAATAATTATATGAATTTTTCTGGCCAGGGTTATCTGGAGTGCAGATTAGACTGTCATAAAGGTGCTATCTGGTCTTGAAATCTATGACAAAATAAAGAGCACAATAGCTTTACTGCTGTTTTACTAGTAAGTTGATTACCAGGGCAAAATTTTGTTGATTATGTGATTACGAGGGGATTCTTGTTACGATTTTTATTTAAATAATCTGACTATTTACAGTCATTTAAAAAAACATGCGTACCTCATTAAATCAATATTTTTAAAATATCTTTTTCTGTCAAATGCCATTAAGTTGTGCTGATAAAAGTGTATCTGATTGTTAATTAACCACAAGTGAACCCAGAGAGACCTGCATCTCATTTCAAATGGCTTCTTCAGAGGGCAGTGGTAATCAAACACACAAGTTATAAATCAATTAAATAACATTGTCATCATCATAAGTAGTCCCATGGCATCGGTGGCATGTGAACGCCTCCACTGCACTAAGGTTAAGTGTGGACACAGCAATCCTTTCTCTTGGCCATGGCAATTCATTTGTCTCCCTCTAGGAACTCAGTGTGAATCGCACAATGACTTTTTCCATACTTCTCTCCAGGAGGGAAGCTTTTAGCATATAGGTCCTCTGCTCTATAAGGGGCTAATCTTTTAGCCTTTGACGTACAGTACGTACTCATGAAAATACTGTGTTTGAATAGCATAGCTGATCTCTGTACTCCTGATATTATTGGTATTTTTCTGGAGAGAACTCAAGGGGTGCTGGAACCATGCAACAAAAATATGCAGAAGTGGTGCAGGGATCTTACTATTCAAAACAGGCAATCAACACTTCTGAGAAAGAAAAAGCATTCCTGCTTCCCACTGAAAAATGATGAGCTACTGCACAGGAAGATGCAGCAATTTTGTCAAATCCATAAGAATGAAGAAATGAAGCAAGACCAAGGAATGAAATGGGATTTAACGCTTTGTAATGCTTTACCAAAGAGTTTTCACCTCTGTCATAAAGTCCAGCAGGTCATGCTGTATAGAAGGAATGAATGAAACAGTGGCTTTCAAAGCTCTGTAGCATTATGCTTGCCACAGGCTGGCTGGTACAAGGCCGAGTCCCACTGAAGTCCCACATAAGGAAGGGCTTTGGTGTCAATTCAAGCTTTATCAAATGCCAGCAAACTCACCCAGCTGCATGACTGCTTACCAATCTGAATAGCAGTTAGCATTCAGCACATGCTTAGGTACGAGTGAAAAGATCGTTCTTCATGAAAGCAAAAGAAATCATGATAAATGCTTTCCTAATTCCACTTCCCACCCATTTCAAAATAACCACTTGATTATTCAGTGTTTAATCATGTCAGATAGTCTGAATGATGTTGAGGGTTTTTTACATTAGTAGGAAACTGTGCCCTTTAACGAACAAGTAGGAGGTTAATTTTCTGTGAAGATGTACTAGGAAGGGCTGGTGGTGTTTGTCTGCCAATGGGGTGAGGCTGTAACTTGGTTCTAAGAAAGGAAACCAGCTGTTAGTTTGCTACCTACACATTCAGTAGCATTTTTTACATGTGATTAGTAGTAACTCTAGATAAATAAGTATGCACTCCTTTTTCACCAGAATAATTAGCTTTATCTTTTGCCTACCAGCTATAAGCCTTGTTTTTAATTTACTCTTTTCCTTATTCACTTTTTGATGTAACAGTTCAATGAGGGTTTAAATTCCTTTCCCCATGCAGCACTTTTATCATGCTTCTAATTACCTAGCCTAATTGCTCTGAACTTCTATGAGCCCGTGCATTTTTAAATGATTTTCTTTAATTACAATTCCTTTCTGAAGAAAGTGTCACTGAAATATATCTTACTAAAACAACAACAAAAAAACAACACTGAAACATATCTTCCAGCCTCTTGAAAACACAACCACATGATGTGAATGCTTGACATACGATAACTTCACTTTCATTATCTACACAAAATCATGCAATATCACATACAAAAAGTAGGCAAAAATATCCCAAATATTAAAATAAGAAGTTCAGAAGAAAAAGAAAATGATAACAGAAGTATCTGAGTTGAGCACGAAGAGGATTAATCTAGCAAAACTACAAAAAAGTGTGTGTGTAAAATATTCTCCAAATCTGTCACTGTTCTCACATTTTTAAATGTAAATGTCACCCTCTATAGGGGAATGTTATCTTTATTGTACTGCAACATGTTTTAGAGTATGAATTAGAATCTATGGATATTAGCTTTCTGTAGACAAAATACTTGATATTTCCAGAATGGATACTATAGATGAAAAATAAACTGCTTATTTTATGTATTTTAGATGAGCATAAGACATGATTTTTGTTGTTGCTGTTTGTTTGTTTGTTTGTTTATTTTTATCTATGAAATACCATAATAGTTCTGCAACCAAACATCAACAGTTAGAAACTCACAAATGGGAATAAGAAAACTGTAATTGTAATTTAAGTTGATGTTATAGAAACTCACTAGTAAGGTATAGGCTACTGTGAAAATCAAATTGAGTGTAACACATTCTATACAGTGCTGCAAAGAAATACCTTATTCAGAATGTCCAAAATAATTAGACTTTCGTTCTGGAAATTTGGTAATGCAAAACTGTTCATATCAATATTTTTAATATGTATATGCTTCTAACCAGAACAGGATATTATTTATTTAAAATTCGGAGCATACCAAAGTATTATCCTTTTAAATAATCCATCATGTTTTCTGAGATTATTCCAATACAAGTTGCCAAAAGGGAACAATAATATATTTGTTTAATAATACAAGAAGCTGAAACTCTCACAACCAGTTCATCTTTACATACATGTAGCGGATCGGTTATTGCCTTACAAGGCTTAACTTCAAATTGTTTTCCTTTACCCACCAACACAACAGATATAACATTTTCCATTTTCTAGGATATTTACGTCTGTTAGTGGTTTGTATCAGAGCTGTTTATGACAGATGAATGCTACCCCTCACTGACAGTCCTTACAACTTAATTAATTTCTCAATAGTATATTAATTAGGCAACAAAAGCGGCCTGTGACTCTGGTAATTATAAATGAGATCAAGAATTGATATTGCCTAACCTAATTCAACAAAACAAAGTCATGTGAGAGGATTTTGCACATCTGTTATAATAAACTTCTGTTGTCCTTGGAACTGAAAGGCAGCTCAGCAAATTGCACATAGCTATCATTTGCAAGGTTGCCTTACAAGTAGCAACAGTCTTCAGTCTTCTGCAATGACCAGTTCAAATCCTATGTACTGACGAATCTGCAAACTGTTGCTGAATAGGAATAGTCACAGACATACTGAGAAGGAGTAAAATTTCTTCAGCACTACTGTCCTTGGAAAGAACACAAGTTAAATCTTCCGTGAAAGATAAACTCAATCCAACTCAAGCCTCTCTGAAGAACAGAAAGCGTGAAAGTATCCACGATTCATTGTCAGGAACAACCATTTTAAAGTAATCTCATTTTGTTCCTAGGAGACAGGCACTAAAAAGAACAGGAAGAAGCTGGCGATACAAGTTGTTACTGCCATGGCCACGTGCTTTGTAGCATGGTCTGCTGACTCAGACAGCTGCTGCATACTGGATCTCGAAAATCAAAATCCAGTTTGGAAATTCAGCTACTGGAGAGAATCCAGTGAAGGGCTATAAACATGATGAGGAGACTGGAACATCTCTTCTATGAGGAGAGGCTGAGAGAGGGGCCTGTTCAGCCTAGAGACAGTGCAGGGTGATCTTATCAATGTCTACAAATACCTGAAAGCAGGGTGCAAGGAAGATGTAGTCAGAATCTTTTCAGTGGTGCCCAGTGAAAAGACAAGAGGCAACGGACACAAACTGGAACACAGAATCTTCTCTTCAGGATGCTCCCAATCACTCCTAGCATATCTTGCTAAAACAAGAAACAACATAATGGTTAAGAGGCTGAAGACGTGCCTATTGTTAAGCTGTTATCATAGAACTGCAGAGTAATTTATGTTTAAAGCGACCATCAGCTGAGCTTGCAGCACCCAGAAATCTAAGCCAGTGAAACAGAAAACTGCAAGAATAACAGCTGTAAGCTGAAACAGGAAGAAGTAGGAAATCAATCTGATTTAGAATCATTCTAATTTAGAATTATTTCCTAATTACTTCTGGTGGTTTTGTCAAGTTCATTGGAGTACTGGAAGTCTCAAGACTGCAAAAAAAGATAAAGAGTTAGCAGCGCTCTTGCATATGTGCTGCATGCACAGGTTATAGCCACTTATTTTCAGCAAGAAGCTATTTTGGTGCTTTGTTCATCTTTTAAAAATGCCTGTGAGGATATCTGAGAATTAGATACTGAGCCTGAATTTTCAGGAATTAGCAGAATAATTGTTAGAACTAGTGACAGCAGTGCTTGCAACTTACCAATAATCCCTCAACACTTCCTCACAAGTGTGGATCTTGTTTGGCTAAGTGATGTACTTTTCAAAAAATAACAGAGAAGGCAGTTCCTGTGTCCAGAGGTTTGCATTCTGAGCAAAAGCATAGGTTGCCATGAGGACAAACCCATGGGGCTTCTCTAATAGAAGAATCAGAGCCCTCTATTCTCCTAAGATTCTTTGAGAATAGCAATAAATAATGGATAAAATTAGTCAGAGTAATTTATGTGGATTTTCAAAAACCTTTTGTCAAGTCCTCTTGAGAACACTAAACTAAGCAGCCTTGCAAGAAGAGGTAAAATAGTAGAAATGAGTGATTTACTTTAATCATTGAAAATACATAACACTTGGGAGCTGCACCATCTCCATACTCAGGCAGAAATTTATAGACTTAATATTTTTGACTGGCAAAGTTTGCCAATTACTTGGATAAGTTTAGATGAAAGGAGACTTTCAAAGGAATCCAACAAAGCAGGATGAATGCGAAGATAGTGGCAAATAGGCAGCTAGCGAATGCTGTAATAAAGAGTTTGAACTACCCAGATACACTCCTGATCTCTCTTCTTTAAACACCGCTAAAAAAGAGCAGTGCTTTAGGAAGGAAGCTTAGGGTTATATTATTTTTTCTTAGAGCTGAATGTTGAGACTGAAAAAAAAAAAAAAAAAAAAAAAACTTGACAGAATTGTCACAAAAGCAGAGTTGTCTTACATACCTAAACATATCTTGGACTTTTGCTTCCAAAATATGTATGAATGATACCGGTCAAACTCCTTACAAAAAGAAAATTTCATGTGCAAAGTTCAAAGTTCAGATCTGGGTCAGACATGGGTATGACTAATTCTCAGTGCTGGGTCAACAGTTCATCTTGGAATTGACAAGTACCTCTTTTCCTGGCAAGAATGGTTATATCTGAATTTCCTTTGGCAAGGGCAGACCACTGGGATTTTCACTGTGGTAGCAGACTGCTCTGTGTGAGTGGTCCAACTGCCTTCTTTTCAAGTCGCTTGTTCATGTATCTGAGGTATCATCCTCACACTGTACTCAGATGAACAACATTTTAAAACACAATTGCAGTTCTTGGCTCTTTAATCACAATAACCTCTCCACTGAAGATTCTTAATGAATAATTTCTCATAACTTCAGTATCCTTGGATTTATCTCAGGGTTGTGTTTGTTCCTAATCATATCCTCTCGAGGTTAGCGAAACAGCAATACAAACAAGTGTCTTCTGTGTACTGAGCTTCAGTAATTTATCTTCTTAGACCATCCAAGAGTGTGGTCTGAGCTCATAGCAGCAAATAATTGATGGCTGTGTTAAGGGGAGCACAAAAATTATCACAGCCATGTTTACTACTGAATTGATACTGCACTTCGTTAAATAAAATGCATCACACCAATTACTCTAAACTAAGTTAGGAAAATCAAGATTGATATGCGGTATCACAACGAATAGTACAGAGCTATTAAGCCACAGCCTTCTAATATTTCTGAACTATCAAATTCCCATACATTTCAAGGTTTAGTTTTTGCATATTTCCATCAAAATATCTAGCATGGACAGGGGCATTTTTTAGGTTGAATACTTGAAAAAAAAAAAATGTTTGCCTTTCCTCTGCTGCCATCTGCCCTCAGAAACATATATATGCAGCCAGATTTGTTCTACATTTAGCAATTTCGAAAAGTATGGAGCTTAAGAGTAAGAAACAAAGGCTCCCAACAAGTTATAGCTGTGTTCATTCCCACTCTCTTAAAGACTTAAAAAAAAAAAAAAAAAAAAAAGTTAATGTAAAACTAGAAAACAAGATGATGGCTTGAATCATTTCCTATGACAAGGAAAATCCCTAGAGAAAAAGAATAGTTGGAGACATTCAGCTTGTATAACGCTGTCTTCTTAAAAGCAACGAAAGTTAGTTTGATTCAGTGGGTAGGTAGACAGAGAAACTTTGATCTGATGAATGTTGGCAGTAACAATGGGGCAAAATACATGTTAACTTTCTCAAGGAATTCATTGCCTTCATCAGTTTGTATCCTGCTTGTTGTGGGTTTTTTCCTGATTCTGCTTTCACATTTTTACAGAGTATGAATACATTTTTTCAAAGAAGCATGTCTTTAATTATTCATTAGTCCAAACAGCAGTCAGTTGATGGGGCAAGCAAAGCTTCACAGCCTTGAGAGAAATCTAAACTCACGTGTGTGCACCCTTCTATATCTCCTTACCCATATCACTACAAACTGCTGAGAGCAGGGTTTGCCACTGTCACCCCATGTAAGAGCCTCTTTCCTTACACTGAAAAGGGTAATCCCAGCAAGGACAGCACTAGCATAACAACTGGGAGTTCAATATGGGGAAAAAATTATAGACAGATCTTAAAAGCAGATGTTGCTGATCCTTTTCCTCAATGACAGATTGCACTCTGAGTAAGAGTCAGTTTATTTTCAGTTATCATCTTTAATCCTCTCCTTGTTGCATGATCCTTTGAAGATGCGTTCTGAACTAAGATCAATGACAGAAATAAAAACAGAAAAAATTCCAAAGCACTTAAAAAACAATATACAGTAAGTTTTAATGGGTATGTTTGTTAAGGAGAAGAAAGCATGCAGGTCTCAGAAGGGTTGCAGCACTGAGCAATATAAAGTACAAAATGCCTGCCTGTATATGTACTTAACATCATGAAAACAACTGGCCAAATGCTTCCTAAGGGCTAGTTTTCTCCTTTTTGCACTCAGTTGCACTGAATTTGAATAGGAATAATTAGCAATATGCCTTTAATGCTGCAATCCTGGTGCACAAATCCCTGAAGTGGGAGGAAGGTGTTAAGGGAAGAGAGGACTAAAGCCAAAGAACAAGCAGCTTCTATTTTTGCATTTTTAACATTCCTCCTCAGAATAATTCAGTGCCAGTTTTATTAAAGTATCATGACCCATGTTGCTGCCATTTTTTAAACGGAGGAGCACATCCATTGCAGATGACAAGCCTTCAAGAAAGCATTGAATGTACTGACCAGGACACCTGGGAACAAGGGTCTGGACAGGTCTGGAGTGCCAGTGTGCCCAGTCAGGCTGCTTGTGCGCAGCACACCAAGCATTTGGAGAGAGGACAAATAAAAGCATACAAACGCTCTCCCTAGGCTCAGCAGACACAGCTAAGGCAGGTTACAAGGGAATATACTCTCTCTCAAAATTTCTTTGTCCTTCATACAATCACAATGCATTCTTCACTGGTGTCTCCCATTCTATTTTATGAGTCTGAATTCGAAACAATGCCTGACAATTTTATGAGAGTCAATATTGGCGTCAGAAATACAGCTTGAATCCTAATTTTCAAGGTCCAGTGGAAAAAAGCACTAGTCCATAGCAGTTTTCATTGATTTATTTCCTTAACAGTTATTTCCTTGTTTCTCCATATTCCACAGAATAAGAAACACAAAATAATTATACAGTGGATTAGCAGGCATGTCAAAAAACATTTTTTTTCCCCCTGGTTATATCTCTTCTCTGTGAGCTAGCAGCATTGCAGCATGTTGCCAAAGAAATAAGAAAGAGGATTAGATATAATTCAGTTCAAAGCTGCTCTGATGAAAATCCAACAAAAGAATCTAACTTATTTCTGATACTTTGTCACTCCTCATCCACTTATTGCAGCCAAGAGCTACCTTGCCAAAAGACTGATGGAAGATTAAAAAAAAAACACAAAACAAAACACACCTTCTGATCCTGAAAATACACGTCAGTGTGATTGCACCATCTGTCATGCAGATTCAGACATGCCCAGCTGAAGATGGGCTGCTGTTGATCCATCTGCAAAACATGCCCCAGAACAATTGCTTGACTTATGGTAAATTTGGAAAGCTGTATAATAGAAGATATTTGAAAAGAAGCTTAGTGTTTTCCCCTCCCCATCCAGTGTTTGCCTTTTTCTCTATTTTAACAGAGATTCTCCTCCAATATAAATGTATTAATTCATGACCAGCTCGAGTTCTGCACATACTAGTGTCTTGCTTATCACTGATGCAGAACAGGGTGAGATGATTAATTGGACGGTTTTGTTTCAACTAGCCTTTCATATTTTCCTCTTGTCAATTACTTCCCACAGAACCTTGTTGTGTCTTCCATCTCAATAGGCTAATGCAATTTCGCTTTGTTTTGATAGTGGGAGTGGAGGAGGAAATGGGGAGGAAGAATCAAAAGTCTTCAATGTTTAGGCTTATTAGAGAGATTTTTCAAACACCCCACTAATGAATTGCTTTAAATCACGTAAAAAAAGCAATTACATGCAATGATAAATTGCTTCCCTAAATGGATTGCAGGTGTCACATCTGAAGCATAGTAGAGAAAAGTATAGTTCATGTCATTGCTTCCCTTGTACATGGATTACTTTCAAACAAAATGATCAGAAGTATCTTTGCTGAACCCACTCTTCTTTCTAGAGCTCTGGTTAATGGACATAGAAATTTTCCATTACTAACAAGGAGATATTGATTAACGAAAAAAAGTCAACAGCGACAAACTTTTTAGAGGTCATTAAGTCATGCATTTTCAGAGAGATATGCATACCTCACGGGATTCCGGTTGGAGAAAAATGAGGTGCTCAAGTAATAGGCTAATAGCTAGTTAAATTGAAAATAGAAGCTGCATCCCTACAGAAGGCTACTCCAGTGGTAGACTGACCTTACTGGATAATAACAAATTTCCCTTTATTATTTTTTAAATTAGAATAAGGTACCAGTTGGGAAAAACAACCAATATTCATCATCATGTGCAAACCCAGAAATGGTGTGTCTATAATATGAAAAGATAACATACCATATGTGCTCCAAAAAATTAACCAAAATAAAATGCAGCTAATTCATTTTATTCTCATTTAAATGGTCTCATCCCTAAGCTTTAATTTGCAGGCACTGAAGGTGAAACTCGAGCTGCTAATCTTAATCATTGTTATGTACATAAAAAGATTTATGATTGTGCAAGTTTTCAGAGAAATAAAGTTGACAATTTAAAAACAGAAACAATGGTTCAACTTGCATAGTACTGAATATTATGCAGAGGGAAATAATTTACCTAGAACAAGGAGCCAGATATCATAAGTCTTTTCTTCTGTTGTCCTTAAGTTATTTGAAATGGAGTTTTGAGAAAAATATAAACATATCTGCTGAAGACCTGACAGTCACTTAGTCCTGCAGCAAATCTGTGTCTTGCAAAGATATAGAAACCATAGAGAAAATAATTAACACCAACTGGTCATAGAATCATTAAGATTGGAAAAGACCACTAAAGATCACCTAGTCCAACCGTCAACCCATCACAACCACACCTGCTAAACCATGTCACTCAGTACCACATAAACCCTTTTCTTGAACACCTTTAGGGATGATGACTCCACCACTTCTCTGGGCAGCCTGTTCCAATGCATTACCACTCTTTTGAGAATAATTTTTTCCGAATATCCAACTTGAACCACCCCTGGCGCAACTCAGTGCCATTACCTCTTGTCCTATCACTGTTACACAGGAGAAGAGACCAACACCCAGCTCAACACAACCTCCTTTCAGGTAGTTGTAGAGGGTGATAAGGTCTCCCCTGAGCCTCTTCTCCAGACCGAACAATCCCAGCTCCCTCAGCAGCTCCTCATAAGACTTGTTCTCCAGACTCCTCAGCAGCTTTGTTGCCTTTCTCTGGACATACTCCAGGGCCTCAATATCTTTCCTATAGTGAGAGGCCCAAAACTGAACACGGTACTCAAACTGCAGCCTCACCAGAGATGAGTACAGGTGGAACTATCACCTCCCTAGTCCTGCTGACTGCACTATTTCTGATACAAGCCAGGATACCATTGGCCACCTGGGCACACTGCTGGCTCATGTTCAGCCATCTGTCAACTAATACTCTCAAATCCTTCTCTTCTGTGAAGCTTTCCAGCCACTCTGCTCCAAGCCTATAGTGATGCATGGGGTTGGAATGAATACAGCTAGAATGACTAGAACAGAGGAAAGAATTAGGTTTTTCTGAAGGCTCTCAGAACCCAGGAGTGAACCATGCTCACATTCAGCATCATTGTTCCTTCTGACTGTCCCTGCCTGCTCACTGCCCCTGCTCACGTCACATTGCCACAGTTCTGCATGCCTGCACCCAGCCCACAGCATTCAGCCCACGGCTCCCAGACCAGCATGGCCTCCATCAGCAACTCCAGCAAGGGAACCTGGGTTTGCACTGAGGCTTCTCTGTGGGCTCACACAGAGAGAAACTTTCCAGATATTTGGTCACAATCAGATTTCCTTATGGAGGCCTTGTGGGTCAAACATCAAACTTGAGACTGTCAAAGGGGGAGCAGGCTAATTAGGGAGGTGTAAAGGAAGAGAACTCTGGCTCTCCTCAGCCAGCCAGTCCTTCCAGAAAGGAGTTAAGTCACATCCGCACGTTAGCAGGCTTCCTGGGGATTCCTGGGGCTATCAAGCTGACAACCTCGGACAGGCAAGGAGAGGGACGTGCTGTTCTCCAATTCCAGTGAGCTGTGGTTAATGCAGCATCTGTCTTGTCTGTCTTCTGCCTGCCCACATATTAATGCACAGCTCTGTGCCACTCCGTGAAGCTCTGGAGCATATAATAAATGGAGTTCCAACTTGCTGGAACCTCCTGCAACAGCTGATATTATAAGTTGTTTTGCTGTGACTGCTCATTTGGAAGTTCCCAATCTTGGCAGGATTGCAGCAGTATCCACTGCTGAACACACACACACACTTTAGAAGTCCGAGACATATTCCAAAATGCATCTCCTACATCTGAAGCTGGGGCTGGGGCACAAGCTGCCCACACACATCCCCTGGAAGAGGAGATGTTCTGGAGGGCAGCCCCATTCCACTGCAGAGCCCAGGCAACATGAGTGGACACGCAGGACATGGGAAGTGTTTCTAGCACATTGCACCTTTCTGCCACTTGATAGTGTAAAAGAAAAAGGGGAAGCTCTTATTTTCTCTCCTCTTTACTACAGTCAGAGGTTAGCTTTCATTTGTTTCCCATGAATTCAGACAGTTTATGGTAATATGTTTTCCATGAAATAAGAAAGTTTATGTGGTTCATTATCTGCAGACTTGAAATAAACGGCTCTTGCCTGAGTCAGATGGAAGCTGCAAATAATACATTTCAGCAATGAGGTCACTTCTGAAGTCAGTCTCTCAAGTTCCTTCTCCATTATCAGAAAAAAGACTGATCTTATGCTGCATCTTCCGCTTAGCAGAGGGGATAACAGCATCTCATGTCTTTACCTAGTCACATATCTCACGCAGCTCTAAAGAAAGGCTGTGGTGTTGTAATCTGCTCCATTTACTGTGGTTGAAAATAGTCCCTGGGCTCAAAAGATACAGGAGAGGGGGAGGTTGAGACAGAAGACCTGGCAGACAGACACAGAGGATTCTCCCATCAGCTTTTTTCCTTAGGGCAACCAGAGCTACAGATCTGAGAAACACACCCATACCAGGAAAAAAAAAAAATAGAAAAAAGAAAGAAAAGATGCTGGGCTTCTTTTTTAGCTAGTTTAAAATTGGAACACAGCCATAGCCAAGTATGGATGTGAGTTGGAATCTACAGTGTCTACCAAGTGCAGAATTAGACAGAAGTATCGGCTCCTAGGGAAGAACGGGTGGTGTGGCTGCCCCCTCTCTGGCTGTATATTTTTAGATAAAAGAAAGAGCCTCCGTGAGTTTTCATGAGGAAGAAGCATGCATGAACTCTGCACCTTATAGCCACCTCAGAGCTGTCCTCCCAGCACAATGGCTGCCTTGATAATGCTCTGAGGTTAGTTCGGGCTCTGGAAATGAACCATACTGAAAGCTCAAAACTAGGAAGAATGACCATAAAAACCAGGTCTTGTCACACCTGACTTTTCAGTATCTAAATCCCTCATGGGCTTTAGAGCCCAGAGTTGAGGTTAAAAAAGGCTTCTCCATCCAATAATCTGCTGCCATATAGATTAGGAGGAAAGGGGATGTATATCTTCTCATACTGATCCCAAAGTAATTAAATACTGGAAAGATCAGTTTGGCAACATTATACACATTTTGGGAAGTAGTCATAGACCTTGTGGGGTGATCACTCTGTAAAGCTAACTCCTGCAATCACTGCTGGTGCTGCTTCTCTTCCCCTCCAGGGAGTTAAACAAATCTGCTCTCTAGGCAGTTAAACAAATACAAATGGCAATACTATTCTCCCCCATGCTATAATCTACCATCTTGTTTCCAGCAGCCTATGAGAGTTACAGTAAAAATCCATAAGAGTAAATTCAGTGCAAATAAACCAAACCTAAAAATCCATAAAAATAAGTGTGACACCCAGAAGCCAAATGCAGTTGGCAGGCAGCAATGCCTGTACTCTGTTATTTTAACAATCCAAGTCATTCACTCCAAATCCATCTCTGACAGGTAATCTCCTCTTTTACTCACTCCTCCTCTCCTCTAAAGGCATTCACTGAACAGAGTGGAAAACAAGAGTTGCTGGCAACATTCAACATTTTTTTGTAACGGGATTGATGGAAACATTCCTTCTGCAAAGAGTAATGCTGGAAAAAATATAGTGTTCTGCTTTTAAATGTCATATATGACTAAGTGCTCATACAAGTGTTTCCTGCTGAGTTTACCTCTTCATATGCATCAGGCTCAGCACACAGGGTTGCGTGGCTGAGCTATGGTTTCCAGAGCTATTTATTTTAGGATCTAGCATGTGCAATAGCCATGTGCACAGCAAGAGCTGTCACTTCCCCCATGAGTGAGAAAGGTTCCCAGTAGCTGGAGATTCTCAAGTGTGATCACAGCAAAATTCATCTGGGATCCAGTGTTTGCATTTGACAAATTTCCTTGTATCATCAATCTTTGCACTGCAAATCCGATATATGGGTAGGTATGTCAGAGATCAAAGCTTCTTTAGCAGAGGCTTCAGTTTGAAACCTGCTATACTTTCTTACGTAGAGCCTTATAACGAGGGCTCAGAGAATGTGGTTACAGGCACCTCACTCAGTTTAAAGGAAAGTGAACATCACTGGAACCATTGCACAGCCTGTTATCTCCTTCCTAACTAGGGCTATCATCACCTAAAAGCTTTTCAAGCTAAAATAAAAGTGGCTTGGAAATAAGTTGTGAGATTGCTGTGAGAAGGCAACCTGAAAATAGATTCCAGTTGAAAGGAAAATCTCTCCTGGGAAACTTTCATCTGCTCATCTCAAGGAAATCCAGAGGGTTTGTTTCCAATGCCTGCTGAGATCCTGAAGGCATCACAGGTGTTAATGATACCTGTGTCACACAAGCATGCTGACAGTGCAAAATACAAGGCGAGACTCCCTCTACCATCTTTTCAGCGGGAAAAAGGATAATAGGTGGGGACAGCCCTCACTCAAACCATCTGCCACCCCAAGCAACAAGTGCCCACGTAGGGGATGCATCTCTTAACATCCCTCAACTCCTCCTATCAATCTCACAGCACAGATAACATTTCAGGGCTTCCTAGGCCCAAATTTCTATTTACCACTGCAAAACTTAATTAAGCTCAGTACTCCCTCATAACCTTTCCTCATTCAGGCTATTTTTGATAGCTGCATTTCTTTCATCTCACCCATCATGGTCAACATTTCCCTTGGTTCATCTCCCTTCCTAAATTAGTCACTAATCTCAGCCTCTAAACCTCATCCTGAAAGATCACTCACTTACTACACCTTCTCCTCCTTTCCTCCAACCTTTTCTCAAAAGCTTCTGCAATCCAGCTGCTGCTCATTAACATTTCCAGCTGGCCATCAACACATCACTACTGATCACTGATCTTGGTGATGTCTGACTGCCTGCCTCTCTGCTTAAAAGCTTCAAGTGTAGCCTGAAGGCTAAAAAAAGAGGCAGTGACTGTGTTTGCTAGAAACATGTATGGATGGGGAGCCCTAAAGAGATGTGTAGGTAGACTTTTCCAAGTATCTACCAGCAGCACAAGGGGAATGTATCCATGTTGGACTCTCAGAAGTTAAAGCAACACCATGTCTATCATATTTACAGCAGCATGGAGGTAAAAAGCTACACAGGCCAATATTCTTTGCTCTTTTGCTCCTTTTCCCTTTTTGCCAGCTCTGTGGATCCAAGTTTTACTGGAGGAATACTGGAGCTTCTCAAGGACCTCATGACAGAGCAAAAGGCACTAAACTCTGAATGAGCACAGAAGTTTGAATGAGAAAAACACTTCTCAAGCAATTTATTTCCCAGCCCCTTCAATGTTACCTCATTTCATGTGTGTTTGACACCTCCTTTTCCTCTGCAGAAGGTGCAAAAAGTGTCAGGGCAGAAAAAAAGGAAAGAAACAATTTGTTCTAACTTAAGGGCCTGTAAGTGTCACTTACTGCACAGAAAATAATTGAAAAAGGATTGTGCTAGAAAAGTAGACATATGATTCATTGGTGACTACAAGTTCACATGCCATTACTGCCATGCATAAAGAGCCCTTCTGCCGCTTCAGGTCATGTGCAGCTTCTCCACGCTCATTTGTACCATACTATTTTTTTTTTTTATATTCCCTTTACAACAAGGCTCTGGGAAATAGGAAAGCAAAACTGCTATTTTTCCCACTGATAATTTTTGCCAGGCAAAAACCAAAGTGTGATGCAATTGCTAATCATTCACACACAAAAAAATACACACACAGAGGACTATTTTATCCCAGTAGTATTTGATCTGTGAGAATACATTTATATTCTGGTTTTTTATATAAATCAAAATGGAAAAGTTAATGATTTTGTATTGGTACAAAAGGGTTGTTTTGCATTTCTTCCACTCTGTGTAAAGGCTGCAATAAAACTCTATCACAATCTGGTTTGGGTTGAACAAAATGTTTTATTCCCACCACTTCAAATTGGCATTTTCAAAGGGACTGAACTTGTGACAGCCTGTGAGAATAATGCTGGCAGCATTATGTTTTTTGTCAATAAGTATGAGATCAATAACTATGTTGTTTCATTAGGCACAATACCATCAACTTTACAGCAGATGTGCCAAGTTCGGCCTCCAAATAAGCTGAAATTTATTAATTAGCTCCAAAATCAATGTAAGATCACATCCAGGCATTACAAATCGAAGAGTAAAATCATGCAACTCCCTCCAGCAATAAAAAGGTTGTCAATCAAACCCGCATGAACAAAACGTATAAATCTGTATGTGTTGGGCTTGTTTATTTTTCTTGGGCAAGGATTTCCGTCTCTTGCTTTGGACAAGCTGCCTTGATGTTGCTGCTCTGGCAGGTATCCATCAAAGAAAAAACACACCTCTTGTTGTTACCACAAAACTCGAGGCTGCTGCAGCCCAGCCATCTGGGCAGGGTGAAGGGAGGTTCTCCCCAGAGATGCTCCTCCCTGCAGTGTGGGAGGAGAGGGGTGCGTAATTTCAACCATGGACTCCCACGGAATGGCAGAGACCAGGAAACCTGATTGCTTCCTGCTCTAAGTGAAAGCTACACTTCCTTAAGTCGCTGAATAAAAACCTTCTCTTGAATGTGTTTCTTTACCCTTACACCTATGGCAGCTGTTGCTCTTGCTGTTGCTCGATGTCCTGCAGGCACCTGTGGAGGCAACATGACAAACAACAGTGTTATAAAGCAGAGTAGGGCTGGCACAGGAAGCTTTGGAAGACTAACGCATCCAGCAGAAATACCTCTAGCCCATTGCCCATTGCAATATGAAACCTATTATTAAGGAGGCTTTCTGGTTTGAACATTGTTGCTGTGCAGAGAGACTTAAATAACAAATCTATTCAAAAAGCATTTTGCTTTTACCCCCCAAATATGCGCCTTTCCTACTTAAAAAGAAAAAAGATTTCTTGAAAAAAAGTCAAAAATTCCTGCAGGGTGAAGAATATTCCCATAGAACATACCTGTTAATTAAAGACCATGCTTTTCTCTGAGAAAGCCAACCATTTTTGGCCACAAATTTCTCATCAGCCTATAATGATCTCTGTTTGTCAAATGGCTGCCATGGGATGGCTGATAAAGGAGAGGGGTGAGAGGTGAAGAGGTGGTCCCTTCCCTCTTCACTCATTAGAAGGGAAAATGATAACAGGAGCTATCTTGTTGTCCTTCTTCCCCTGCTCAGTTTACTTCTGTTATGCATACAAGTAAACCAAACCCTGAAAAAAGGGCCACAGAGGTCTTTGAACTGCAAGTGTACCAACACAGAATCACAGAACCATAGAGAACCACACAGAACCTTAGTGGAAAGGACACACAAAGATCATTGAGTCCAACTCCCGGCTCTACACAGAACTACCCCAAATCCAAACCCTGTGTCTGAGAGTGGTGTCCTAATGCTCCTGGATCTCCAGCAGCTCGGGGCCATGCCCACAGCCGTGGGGAGCCTGCTGCATGCCCAACCATGGTACCTCACAGGCTTTTTAATGAGCTCAGGAGATGGAGGCATGCTGCTGTGACCATCTCTGCACAGGCAGTGAGCAGCAGGTTGGTGCCAGAGCTGGAGCAGTGGCATCACCCCATACTGCAGGAGCCTGTAGTACCATGGGTCCTTCTCCAAAGCCACCTCCTTGGCCTAGGAGATCTTCCACAGAGCAAGGAGGAGCCATCACCACAAAATTTTCCCTCTCTTATTGTTTACGATTTTTTTTATTTTTTTTTTTAAGAAAAGAAAATCATTTTGCAGGGATTTAAAAGTAAGTACAATAACTTCTCACAAAGTTGGGGGCCACATTTAGTTTAGCTTTGAGATATAAAAAGAGGTTATTTACTCTTTCATTTGAATCAAATATGCGCTGTTTCTATAGCAACTCCGACACTTCATAGCTCTAACTGTTGCACAGACAGAAAGTGATTAACCCTTTGAAGTGTACAGATCTGAATCTTTCAGAAATAATTCCAAAATAATTACCCTTCATCATATTGTCATTCTCCTCCCTCAGAGAAGGATGAGACAGTCTTTTTGTTTCATTTTTTTAAAAATAATCTTCCTAAGTATATGGCTTATTAACTTGTGTACAGTAGAAGCAAGGAGTCATAGCTATGCCTGAGTTTTGATCAAGTGATGCATCAGTGAAAAAAAGCATGTATCAGCACTGAGAGCTTGCTGTGATAAGCCCCAAAATTTCATTTGGTATGCACGGGATCCTTGAGAATAGATACAAAACACATCAGGACAATGTCATTTTTAGAACAAATTGATACAACACAAATCCCAGGTTGGATACTGGAATATGTGAAGTTCTGACCTTATACTATAGTCACCCTTCTAACAAGCATTTATACAATGATACTGTTTCCATAAAACAACCC
This sequence comes from Pavo muticus, assembly GCA_016647715.1. Classification (NCBI taxonomy): domain Eukaryota; kingdom Metazoa; phylum Chordata; class Aves; order Galliformes; family Phasianidae; genus Pavo; species Pavo muticus. The sequence goes on from JACDJE010000376.1 coordinate 186,290, forward strand.
TCCTTTATTGTTTCTCCTACCTCCAACCACAAAACTCCATTCTTCCAAAGTAGGACCCAAGGCACCATATAGAAAATTCCACTTCCCTCTGGTTAGACCTCTCCTTATATTCCAGAGTAATAAAAGTAATAAATGAGTAATAAATGAGTAATAAAAGCGTAAATAACTTCGGAAAAGATGTCTGAATATTCTTTCTATTAGAAAAGCTGTGTTCTAGATTTAAATGCTGTGACTAAACAAATGGCTCAGGTGTGCAGTATCACACCATATCATATCAGCAGTGTCATCTGTGGGGGACTTCAATTATCCAGATATTTGCTGAACAAACAACGTGGCCAGGCACGCGCGGTCCAGACAGTTCCTGCAATGTGTTAAAAACAACTTTCTGATGCAGGTGGTGGAGGAACCGACGAGGGGAGGGGTGTTACTGGACCTTATTCGCACTAATAAGGAAGGGCTTGTTAAGGAAGTAAAGGTCGGGGGCAGCTTGGGTTGTAGTGACCACGAGATGGTGGAGTTCAAGATCTTGAGTGGAAGAAGCAAAGCAAAAAGTAGGATTGCTACCCTGGACTTTAGGAGAGCCAACTTTGATTCTTCTGGGACCTACTTGGAGCTATCCCGTGGGCTAGGGTGTTAGAAGGTAAGGGGGCCTGTGAGAGCTGGTCGGCATTTAAACAGCTTTTCTTCCAAGCTCAGGATCTGTGCGTCCTTGTGAGCAAGAAATCGGGAAAGGGTGGCAGGAGACCTGTGTGGATGAGTAAGGAGCTCATGCGCAAACTCAAAGGGAAGAAGGAGATCCATGAAATGTGGAAAAAGGGTCTGACCACTTGGGAAGAATATAGGAATGTTGTCAGGGCCTGCAGGGATGCAACGAGGAAGGCTAAAGCCCTCCTGGAATTGAACATGGCAAAGGAGATAAAGGATAATAAAAAAGGCTTTTTAAGTATGTTAACAGTAAAAGGAAGACTAGGGAGAATGTGGGTCCCCTGCTAAGTGAGGGGGGTGTTCTGGTAACGGGGGATGCTGAGAAGGCGGAGATACTGAACGCCCTCTTTGCTTCTGTCTTCAGTGAAAAAGCTCTCCCTCAGGAATCCCAAACCCTGGAGGTTTCTGAGAGGGTCTGGGGAATGGAAGACTTCCCTTTAGTCAGGGAAGAGGCGGTCCGAGAGCGCCTAGGCAACACCAATGTTCATAAATCCATGGGACCTGATGGGGTGCATCCACGGGTGCTGAGGGAGCTGGCGGAGGTGACTGCTGAACTGCTCTCTATCATCTTTGAAAGGTCTTGGAGAATGGGGGAGGAGGTGCCTGAAGACTGGAGGATAGCCAATGTCACTCCGGTCTTCAAAAAGGGCAAGAAGGAAGATCCAGGTAATTACAGGCCAGTCAGCCTCACCTCTGTCCCTGGAAAGGTGATGGAACAGCTTGTGCTGGATGCCATCTCCAGGCAATTGGAAGAAAAGCAGGTTATCAGGAGTAGCCAGCATGGGTTCACCAGGGGGAAGTCATGCTTGACCAACCTGGTAGCCTTCTATGATGTTGTCACTGGCTGGGTGGATGGGGGGAGAGCAGTGGATGTAGTCTACCTTGATTTCAGCAAGGCGTTTGATACTGTCTCCCACGACATCCTTATAACAAAGCTGAGGAAGTGTGGGATAGATGAGTGGACAGTGAGGTGGGTTGAGAACTGGCTGACTGGCAGAGCACAGAGGGTCGTCGTTGGCGGTGCAGAGTCTGGTTGGAGACCTGTAACTAGCGGTGTTCCCCAGGGGTCGGTGCTGGGTCCGGTCTTGTTCAACATCTTCATCAATGACCTTGATGAGGGGATAGTGGCCACCCTCAGCAAGTTTGCTGATGATACGAAGTTGGGAGGATTGGCTGACACGCCTGAAGGCTGTGCTGCCATTCAGCGAGACCTGGACAGGCTGGAGAGCTGGGCGGTAAGAAACCAGATGAGGTTTAACAAAAGCAAGTGTAGAGTCTTGCACCTAGGGAGGAATAATTGCATGCAGCGGTACAGGTTGGGGGATGACCTGCTGGAGAGGAGCTCTGCAGAGAGGGACCTGGGTGTCCTGGTGGACGACAGGTTGGCCATGAGCCAGCAGTGTGCCCTTGTGGCCAAAAAGGCCAATGGCATTCTGGGCTGCATTAAAAAGAGCGTGGCCAGCAGGTCGAGGGAGGTGATCCTCCCCCTCTACTCTGCCCTGGTAAGGCCTCATCTGGAGTACTGTGTCCAGTTCTGGGCTGCCCAGTACAAAAAAGACAGGGATCTCTTGGAAAGAGTCCAGCGGAGGGCCACAAAGATGGTGAAGGGCCTGGAGCATCTCCCCTACGAAGAACGGCTAAGTGAACTGGGTCTGTTCAGCCTTGAGAAAGGAAGACTGAGAGAGGACCTGATCCAGGTCTATAAATATGTAAGGTATGGGGGGCAAAGTGGCAAGGCCAGACTCTTTTCAGTGGTGTGTGGAGACAGGACAAGGGGAAATGGCCAGAAACTAGAGCATAGGAAGTTCCGCACCAATGTGCACAAGAACTTCTTTACGGTGAGGGTGACGGAGCACTGGAACAGGCTGCCCAGGGAGGTTCTGGAGTCTCCTTCTCTGGAGATATTCAAGACCCGCCTGGACGCCCACCTGTGCAACCTGGTGTAGGGAACCTGCTTTGGCAGGGGGGTTGGACTCGGTGATCTCTGGAGGTCCCTTCCAACCCCTACGATTCTGTGATTCTGTGATTCTGTGATCTGCTGATGAAAAATTCAAGGAAAATCAATCTGAGATTTATGGTGCTGTCTTCATAGCCAGAAGTACCTGCTCTGGAAATCAGCCTCGTTACTATCCTTGATTTAAAACTGAAAGTCTGACGAGGTGGGAAATTTGCAATGTTTCTGTATTTACTGCTTTATGGTTTCAAGAGCAAGAGCTTTCATTTTCGCAGACTTCATTACATCGCATGAATAATGGTAATATTTTTTGTGATGCATCACTAGAAAAATGTTTCAGTAATAAGAATACGAAGTGAAAAAAGAATAAAGAAAATCATTTTAAAAGAACAAAAGCAATGAATGAGTTAAAGCATGCCTATTTTAAAATATAATAGCAAGAATGAGTCATGAAAGGTCCCTTTATTTCTGAGCTAAGCTTAAGTATGTGTGTAGATACCCCTGAAAATAGTTTATCCTATAGGAGATGTGTCTTTTGCAGGATATTTTGTACAAAACATGATTTTAAAAGTCTGTATTAATATCTTGTCACTTGTTCTGTAGGTTTTTTTAATTATGCTCAGATCTAGAACTCAGAAGAGTTACTGATGTTACTAACAAGTTAATTCAATGTGTGTCTAAAATGTCAGACACCAGGAAATAGTGCATTTGTAAAAACCTCTGTGGATTATAAAAGTTATGTCCACACTTCCTGCTACATTCATACTACACTCTGGAAGCTGTTCACCTATGTAGCTGGAAAGTTCTCATCTCTGCAAATCACAGTGGTCTTCGGCACAGATTTACCCAGGACTGACGCACAGGCAGGGTACTGTGCTCTTGATGAAGACACAACCCTATTGGTCAGTCCTCAGTACTCAGTGGTCTAAAGTCTACCCAATGGGAATGGGTCTGCCTAGCAGGCCCCACTTTGGCTTCTGTCAGCCACATGCCCATACCCCAGTACCTCCCCTTCTCAGGTCCATTGCTGCCTTCCTACTCAGCAGATACAGATACGAGACTGAGACTGTGGATGCCCTGTGTCTGGAGGTGTTCAAGACCATGTTGGATGGGGCCCTGGGCAGCCTGGTCTCCATGTTAGATATGGAGATTGGCAACCCTGCCTCTGGCAGGGGGATTGGAGCTTGATGATCCTTGAGGTCCCTTCCAACCCAAACTATTCTATGATTCTATGATTGTATGACTGACCAAATGATAATGCAGCTTCTAGTGTCAGCTGTTGCGCAGGAGGAGAAAATGCTGCAAGGAAACAGCTCAGCTCCTCACACTGACTGATAGCAGGAGTTACAAAAGGACTAAAATGGCTTATGGATCTTTCCTACCACGTTTTCAGGGATTTCCATGAGATTTTTTTTCTGTGGGTCTGTAGATGGCCAGAAGCCGTAACACAGATTGACCTAGTCTGTCCTTGTAAAATACAAGTTCCTTTAATAATTTCAGCTTAACATCAGTTACCACACTGCTAAGGAAAATGGCATTTTCTCAAAGTCAGACAAATTTGAACGCTGTTTTTGGGAAATGATTTGTTTCCTTCAAAATTATTGGACAAAAAAACTTCATTGTTAGGGTTGAGGAAGAAAAAATAAGGAATAGTGGCAGTACGCACAACAGGCGCTTTGTGATTTGCCCCTTCACACTTTCTTGTCTTCATGCTCAGAACTGGACAGATTTCAAGTATATTTATGTGGTAACTGTGTGTTTTTAAATACCTCATATTTCAGAAATAAAGGAACGAGGAGGATGAGGACAGATATTCAATACACCAAAAGCAAAGGAAAACACTCTGTGTCAGAACAGCCTGAATATATGTTCATCATGAATATATCACCACAGCACATTTTTGTTTATTAATTGGCAGAGAAATCTCCCACTGGGAATCACAGCACAGGTTGCCAGAGTTCCCTGAGACTTTGATTTCCAGCGTTCAGGAGGAGAAAGAGTTGGAACATAAATTACAGTTAGCGGGCATAGCAGAAGGGCTCAGCACATCAGTGGGTGACCCTTCAGATTGCAATGCAGGGTTCATGGCCAAGCACTGCCGCAAATGTGAGGATTCAATCAAAGAGCTGAACGGAATGATTCTGGAGTTTGATTGCACCAGGCAGAGGTCATGATGAGAAACAGTGGTTGTTCACCCAGGAGAAATTTGAGGAGAGCGTCCTGTCAGCACAACATACCTGAAGCCATCTTATTAGCATTCACAGGGATTCTTACAGGGAAAAGGGGAGAAAATGAAAGTAAAATGAATGTATAGGTATCTGCAAGGCCCAACAACTTATGCATTTTTATAGAGTAAAACTGAAGCTGCATGTGTGTGTGCCTATGCGGAGGTAATCACGCAGCATTCTTCACTTTCATTGCAGGCAAACAAATCAGTGCAAGACAAATGAAATGTCAGAGATGTAAAGAAAGAAGTTATTACTAACAGATCCTTAAAGCTAAAAATATAGACAGTAACACACATAGAGGCAGTAAAGTCACAAAGTTAACGCCCGAGCCACAAGACAGAATTGGTTTCATTACTCAAAATAGACTTTAATGCTGTGATCCATAAAGATGATAACAGAAATATAAAAGGAATCTGGCAAGACATACTCATATTAATATAGTGGACCTGCTCTTTAATAGTTTTCTGGAGTGAAAGTTTTCCAGAATAAAAACATATGCAGATTATTATGATTCTCAGACGAGATCCTTAGGATATACTTGATTGTAAGATTTATTTCTCTCAAGTTTAAAAAATAGGTGATCCTATGCAAAGCATAAAGTCTTTCTCTTCTGCCTCAGGGTTCATGAAAAAAAAAAAACACAGCACAAAAGACCCAACAGCATTTCATTTTAGAAAGTGCTATTAAACATCAAATCACAATAATGTGAATGACTTCGAAGCGTTCCTGCATTACAGCAATCTTTTCATTGAAACCAGACTTATTGAGCTTAACTGCCTAAGCACTAATTAAAGCATCCCTCATTTTGTTTGTTCTATTCAGAATTACACTGCAAGCTTAGAATGGGTTTCACCAGGCTAAGGCAGTGATAAGCCTTAACAGTATTTTATTATTTCTCAGGTTCAAAGAATATATTTCTTTGGCTGTAGCTGAGTGGCTGTAGGGACAAAAAGAATGCATAAGGAGAGTGGGAACACAGCTTCATAGCATAGCTACTTCACTGTTTGCTCTTGAAGTCTGATCGTGAAGTTTTTCTACAGCTCACACCATGGAAAGATGCCATACATTTGTACAGAAGCTGCCTTTATGCATTGTATCAATCTGGAGTGGTGCATTTTGAGAGAGATGCAAGCAGCTAAGCAGATTCTTGAAAGACCATACAAAGTGACATAAAAGAATGGCAATGAATTCTATTCACTAACTTGCACTGAGAAAAAATTATGTGATCACTCAGGGCAAACTAAGTACAGTATACTTTTTTTATATAAGTGAAGCCTTCAGAAGGAGGAGATAGTGACTGATGCAGATCTACATTAATGGCCCCATTGCTGGCAGTGGAAAGGTGGCTTCCAATGGGAACCTCAGTAACAGTGCTCACAGAGAGGAACTCAGAAGGAACACAAAGAGCTTGGAAGTCTTCCTGTTACCTTCTGCGTATTTTCACACCTGCTGGTCTGCACTGCAACATCACCTCTGCCCTGTTCAGAACTGGAGCTGCTGGAGGAGGCAGAGGCCGGAGGATGTTGTTCCCAATCCAGCTGCTGACCTGTTGCTGACTTTGGGAAGGTTGCTTCATTTTCCAATATCTCAATTCTCCTGAATCTATGATAAAGAACCAAGATTCAGTTTCTGTACGATCTGCTGCAAATATCATTATATAAGCACTAGACATCGACTGTAAATGAGAAATTTCAGAAAGAGTCACATTTAAAACAAACGTTGTACCTTAGCCTTTCCAGTTCTGAATAAAGAATCTGAATATGACAATGTCATATTATTTTCACAGTAATCTTGTAATTTGGCTTAATTAAAGCTTGTGTTCCAGCTGTATTATAAAACAAGCACCTGCCAGTTACAGGGATAAATATTTTCTAACCACCTATATAATTGGGCCATAAGTCCTGTGTTAATATTTCAACAGTTCTGTACATGAGAAACTTTGAGTTCAGACAGTTGCTACGTGTTATCTCTTCCAAGCCTCTACTTGTACCTTAATCAGCTTCCAGGTACAACAAGTAATATCGTATCAAAGGAGTGATGCTAAGATACCAGAGCCTGATGATTATACAGAGATCCAAGACTGGATGTATCTAGAGAAATATTTCCCTTGGAACCATAAACCTGAACTCCTTCCTGGGCCCCTCAGTAGTAAATCCTAACGAGTTTCTGAGACCACTCTAGGTCACCCTTTATGTTATCACAGTAACATTTCACTTCTGAGTCTATGTGCAGAGACATATACGCAGTACTCAGATATTCTGTATTCCATAGAATATTCTATAGAACCCATTACCATCAGTGCTCCAATACAGGCGACCGGACAACACAGCTCAATACCTTCAAACTTTGATGGCTCAGTTCTACTGCATGAAAGGCATCCATAAGCCTCACTGCTGCAATTGCTAAGTATGTATCCACCATGTTGTGATAGATGGGATTTCAGTGGAATGCTCAGCAATCAGCCTTCAAATGGACTAAACAGTACTCTAGTCATGCAGTTTGCTGACACAAGCAATGAATTGGCTTTGCCCACCCCAGCAGCCACCTGCAGCCAGGTGAAGCCAAAGGCCCATCTTTCCCCGGGAGCCCTCCAAGTGCCTTACATACACCCCTGGCATGCAGCCAAGATCTGCACTCAGTCATTCACCAAAACTACTGTGCACCACAGTGATTTGCAGGAGACAGAAGGCATCTAGATCTATGGGCTTAATACAAAACTTATGGTCTGCAGAGGCATATATAAAAAATCCTGTACAAGACAAAAAACTGTTTCAGAGACAGAAAGAGGCTTACCTAAGATCCAGATGAGCACTTCACCTACGTAGTCATTGTCCCACCATTATCCATTATCATGGAAATAAAATGGATGCCGGACTTTGACTCAAGATAAACACATACTATTATTCCCATAAAAGAAAATGAAGCAAAGGAATAACCACAGTTCTGTTGGCTTTGATATACGAATCATATTTTAAAACCCTTCCAGCTCACAGTAAAGACTCATCATTTCTTAAAATGGTAGAAGATACGGTCTTTAAAACTTTTAAATATTTAATTTGCATATTTGTATGTCCAATGCAGAGTTTGGATTATAATGTAGGATGAGGAAGTGGAATATTTTTGTTCTGGTAAACAGAAATGTAGTCTGTTTCTAACGAGTAGCAATCAAGAGACACTGCAGGGACACAGAACATAAAATAAAACAGCAAGAGAATCCAATATGCTGCTATTCCTGGCAGTTCTAAAAATTAATTCAAAATTGCATCCATTACAAGAGTAATGGAGAAGTATAGTCCCATGCTTGTGAATACTGGGACCATGGCTGATAGCTTCATTTCCCCCCTGCCCCAGTTAAATATGGCAGCTTACAGCTAAATTATACAATGTGGCCACAGCTTGTAAACAAAATAATCAATGTTACTAATGTATGCACCTAATAAGCAGATATGTTGTTAAATTTATGCCCCGTATAGTAACTGTTCACTTCCAAGTAGGTGCATCTCTTATAAAGCATTTGAGTATTAATTTCTCCATTCCCAGAGCAAAACAATATAACAGAAAGACTTCAGCTTTAACGCCTTTCACAAATCACAATCAAAATCTTAATAAAATAGTTCTCAATCTGTTTCAGATCTAATTCTCCCAGACAATAGTACTTTGTCAGCCTGACCTGGATGCTTAAAATGCTTAAAAGGTTTATGCTTTAAACTGGAAAAAAATAATCATTGAATGATAATCCTAGAACCAGCCTGTGCCCCACTGCACTTCAGTGGATTTGACTGTGTGATCTTTTCTCTTCCTTTTGTAACCCCAGCATCCTTGGTTCATTTAATTCCTTAAGCTTTAATTAGAAAACAGCAATGAAAGCCAGCAAGACAATGCAGCTGAAAATTCCTTTATAGCTTGCAGAACAGCTAATATCACCTTGAGTACAGACAGTAAACACCACAGTCAAATACAAAGGAAGTCTTCTGAAACTTAATCCTTCTTCTGTTTTATCTTAGAATCATAGAATCTTTTGAGTCGGAAGGGACACTCAAAGGTCATCTAGTCCAACTCCTCTGCAATGAACAGGGACATCCACAGCTCGATCAGGTGCTCAGAGCCTGGTCCAGCCTGGCAGGATCACCACCTTCGACTTGCTGTCCACGCTGCTTTTGATGCAGCCCAGGATACGGTTGGCTTTCTGGGCTATGAGGTCACATTGCCGGCTCATGTCCAGCTGCCATCCACCAGTACCCTTAGGTCCTTTTCGGCAGGGCTGTGCTCAATCCTTTCATCTCACAACTTGTATTAGTAATGGAGGTTGCCACAACTCAGGTAGAAACCACTTGGCTTTGTTGAACCTCATGTGGTTCTCCTGGGCCCACTGCTCACTCTGTCTAATGGCATCCCATCCCTCAGGTGTGTTGACTGCATCACATCTTACTGAGGAGTACTTTACAGAACCAGTTTTTAATTTGTATTCTCACAACAGGGGAAGGAGCAACCATAATACTTGTACAGAAGCTTGTGCAACTCGTTCACATGCTCATTTTATCTGTTGCCTTCTATCTTTGAATGCTGAATATGGAGCCCATTTAACTTAGTGCAAGAGAATAAAACCTAAATACTATTAAGGAGGCACATTTCTAAGAGCACGAAGTACCAGCTCAGTTCAGGTTGCAGGAAGAATTTACCACAAAATGGGAGAAAGATGGTGCTGCAAGAGGTGGAAATGGAAGGATCATGCCAGGGCAAAGCTTCTGGAGTGAACAGCGCCAAGCAAGTCCAGCTGGTTGCCACAATATAGGTGTATCAAAAGAGACGTAGTCTCTGACCTGGCCACAAAATGCTGTGCCTGTACTGCAATAGCAGGAGACACCTCTGTGGGCCCAGAGTGTGTTGCGAGCAAGCTTTCACGCCATCACATCAGCTTCCCAAACTGAAGTACACTTGATGAGCACATTAAGTGTGTCAGCACCAGAGATCCTGTAGATGTCATTATGTTGTCTGGAGCACAGAGGTTCAACCAATAAGCACCACAAGTAAATATGGAGGCACAGACTAAGACATTATGACCCGGTTAAGTTATAAAACCCTGGCTGCCTTGTGAACCAGGCTCCTTTGCAAACCACCATGTGATGCACTGAAGAACACTAAGCCACCACCAACATGAGCTGGACACAGAGGTTTGAAGACAAGAGGGTGATTTTGTTGAGAAAATTCAGTGTTCTCAAAGCTCTCCAGCCCACTGTGAAAGACATGCTTCCCTAACAGAGCCTTCAGATCCTGGAAGGACCAAAGCAAGAAACTTGCTCTTTCAATAACTATCAGACAAAGAACTTTCAAACATTCCTCAGAAAGCACTAGCAAATTCAGGTGCTGGCCATCCCCTCCAACACAAAGTCGAATGTCAGCTTTATTTAAGCCTCCAGGAGCTGGAGGAGCAGCTTTGATCATGTTCTCACTGGTTTTCATTGTTTCAGCTGAAGCTGTGATCTCTAAAATGAGTGAAGAATGTTTTTCTCCATTTCAGGAGATTTTGATGGTTTTAGATTTTCTTCTTACCTAATCAGACAGATATATTTTTATCACCTGCAGGCTCTCTTCCTGGATAACTTTAGTTCAAATGAACCTTCAAATGAAAAGAAGTGTGAACTTTCTTCCATGCACTTTTTGCACATGTATTACAATTAGCTTGCACTTCAGATCAGAGTCTTAAGTGAATCAGGAAAATGTATATAATTTTTTTCAAGTAATTCTGGCATGCAAGGAAAAAATCATTCAAGATTGTCAGCAAAAGCATACTTCACCACAGAATGTCTCTTTTGACAAACTGGTATATTTGAATGAGAAGAGATTATAAAAATAATTCAACTTCAAAGTATATGAGATATTACTCAATGTGATCTGTACTTTTAAAGCCCTTTTGGAAGCCTTGGTCTCCTTACCCCTTAGAACCGTTAGGACCAATCCTGTGTAATACATTGTCTAATAAGTAGTTTTTGCATAATGAGAGTTAAGGTCACTAAAGACAGAACCAAACATAGACAAAGTCCTCTCTTAGAAGTTAATGACATTTAATGTCAAAATAAGAACCAAATGGAGGAGAAGACCCAATGTCTTAAATTTTTAATGCAAGCATAATGGAGCACATAGGTAGATTCTGACCTTTGACCTTCATTTTACTCAAATGTTAGTCTTTCCCAAAAATTAGGGACCATGCCCTAGATCTCTCTTTCTGATGGGATTTCAGCTGTAATGTGCTGACATTGAAGCAAAGTATATTTCTGCATTTCATTTTTATAGAGTTGACTTCTTTAGTTCAGTAGTTTTTACAGCTTTCAATTTGACTTTTTAAATACAAGTTTATAGCGTTTCACCTTTCTCTCAAATGGATAAGCCTGTAAGAACTTTGCTGTTTGATTAAGTTATCATGCATGAAGAACCAGAAAAATTTAAGACAATTGTTCATTTAAATAGCTGTTAATTACATCCTCCTGACATAGTTATTGTACTATAAGCACACTTTGGATAAAACTGCTGTACTATCTAATTGAACTCAAAAATATTTCTGACATTTTAATGAACACACCAATTAGTTTTATTTTACAAGACTTTCAAATGAACCACGGAGGAATAGAAAATGACATTCAAGGTCTGCATATAATTAAATTGCATAACACAGAAAGGGGAAAAGTTGTGTCATGTTGAAGAAAAAAAAGAGGGGAATCATTAGCATTCTAGATGTGTTAGAGTAAATAAAGTCTTTGAAAAACAGAAGCAGCTCTTTCTTTATCACTGAAGTTCACATAAGTCAACATAACGACACAATGTCATTATCACCAGCCACTGAGTATAAGCCTGGGGACTCCAGGACTGTTACTCTTTTCCTTGTCAGAGATCCCATTTTGATTTCACTTTTATTAAATTTTGCATAATTACCTGCATAAGTCAAATGGAACTTCTGAGAGCCGGTAGAGTTACACTGTAATGAACTAGGTGTGAGAAGGCAAACAGTTGCCTGGGCTTCAAAATGAGCACGTGAGGTGCGTGAGAAATCTAAACAAAAAATCAACTGGATAGAATGAAAAACTGAAGGCAGTTAAACCAGTTGAATTAGATATATATTTCACAGTTATCCAGCCATCTGGATGTATTTGACTAAACCAGTAAAGAGGACTATATTACACGTGTTTTCTGTGGATATAAGGGATTTGATATTACAGACCTCCCTCTACAGCAGTAAACTCATGTCAAAAGTACTTTTAAGCAGGCTGTTTTCCAATGATCAGTAGCTCTGTAAAGTAACCGTAGGACTGAGGAAATAATGTGTACTCAAATGGGTGTACACATGAGTATGCAGGAAATTGTACACACATAAATCTTTGATTTCTGTAGTCAGCAGTCATTCAAACTGGGAAGGGAAGGGAAGGGAAGGGAAGGGAAGGGAAGGGAAGGNAGAGGAGAGGAGAGGAGAGGAGAGGAGAGGAGAGGAGAGGAGAGGAGAGGAGAGGAGAGGAGAGGAGAGGAGAGGAGAGGAGAGGAGAGGAGGGGAGGGGAGGGGAGGGGAGGGGAGGAAAGAAGTTAACAGAAAGAAAAAGAAAGAAAAAGAAAGAAAGATAAATTCAAGGATTATTTTTGAACAGATTTAAACTACTCTGAAGGAGGCTGCCACTTGGACAAATAAAAACTCAGGATCTCATTTTTTTCTATGTAAATCCATTTACATAAATAGAATTAGTCAGTAGGTACCACAGTGTGTGAGAAAATCTGGAGAACAGTACCTTCTGGCTGATGAGATGAAGATGGAGAATGGCAATGCCTGTTAAAGGACAGGAAACCAAATGAAATGTTAGAATAAAACATTGTTCCTAAGAGAATGTGAATCAGAGGCTTTTGTCCTATTTTTTTCTATCAGCAGACTTGATATCTGTCTCAACAAAACTGTTTCTAACAGATTTTGGTTTTCATTATTATAGCAAAAGAAATGAAAGAAGTTAAGTGAACTATTAACACTGTCTATCTAGGGAAAATTGGGATTGGAAAAATGAAATTCAAATGGGAAAATATTGGCAATCACAGAATAACTCTCCTCACTTAAAGACTTTCAGGTTTTGCTCAGTGAAAAGTAAGTTTTTATTCTTGAAGATATGGTTTGTTTTGCACGGTGCCTCTTCACCTCCATCTCCAAAATTACAGAATAAAGGGGGTGAGAGGGGCAACACACAGCATTGCTATAATGTATCTGGGTGGTTAGTACCATCTCTCCAGTTTTTTCAGGTTTTAGGGCAATGTTATACCCCTTGAAAAATATTAAAACTCTCACATACTTCTGTCTTAACAAGAATTTAGAAATTAGTAGAAATTTGTCCTTAGTAGAGACAATTCAGCACAAATCAGATAAGGTAAAAATGATCAATAGTTGAGTAATCTCAGAGAAACACAGCTCATTCAATTTCTCTTGAAATTAGCTATCTATCTGCTATCATCTTTAATTTGCCAGAACTCATACAAACATAAAATAAAAGTCACATCCTAATTTTGATAATTTTATATCACTGTAAATATTGAATTCCATAGTATTGTTCTCAATTAGATCCTCTATTTCAACAATTATCTGCATTTACTTTCCTAAATCATTTGGTCATTTCCTATGTATGGAGGTAACTGTGTAAATTTAGAGTCTGGTCTTTACTCAATGTCAATCAAAACAGCTCCACTGGGAGAAAAAATTTAAAAGTGTGAGACTCTTTACTGAGGAAGTCTTTCTCACTAAGTGCATCTTAACATCAAAGACTGCCAAAAAGGTACTCATTAACATCTAAAACAATTCAGAACTTACTCAATAGATATAACTGTAGCTTGGGAAACTGCATATAACCTTTAAGACTCAGTAAATCAAAGTTTTCACTTTGGAAAGCCCTAGTTGCAGACAGAAACAACAGTATTTCTAAAAGCATTACCTAAAATATGCATTTTCATATTGCTTAAAAGCAGAACTTTAAATGACCCATTGCTTATGTGTAGCGGAGAGATCGATACAGATTTTAAAGATATCTGGAATTCACTGTGCAGAACAGAGACACTAAAATTAGATAAAGTTTTGTCTGTAGTAGCACATGTATATTTGACTTGTGTTGTGTTTTTGTGTATTTTGTCACTTTATAGGCAATGCAACATTGATTGCCTAAAACTTAATGTCCCAAATACATTTGTGTTTATTTCTCATGCTTGTGTCAACATCTGCAATAACGTAGCTGAATGTTTAGTCTATTACCAACATAACTAGAAAATACGTATTTACCATGTGGAGTGTAAAGTCTTTCTTATCCCTTCTTATTCATCTACTGCATAAAAGATGCTTATGCTTTTCAAGGAAAATCTAACCATAATCATATTATTTTTACTTGGTTATCTTGTGGCTTTATATTTGCATTGCTGGAGACCTACAAATGCGAGCTCTGCTCAGTCTTTATACTGGAGAGAGTCTCTGAGAGCAATCCCACCCTACAAGGCTGAATACTTCTGTCTCCATTCTCATCCCAAGAGGAAAAGCATTCAAGTGCCAGTACTGCATCTTTATGGCAGACCCCAGCCCAGCTTCCACCGGTGCTGGGCTTGTTCCTTTGCAGACTGCCTTTCTCAGAGGCAGAACTCAAGGGCTTGCTGAAGCTCCTCTTGCTATGTACCACCAGTGCTAAAGCAAAGCTGAGCTTTTGAGAGTACCTAGATAAGTACAGAGGATCACAGTGAAACTTCAGACCTGCAGAAAACAGGAAATGATTCAAACTGCATAAGCCCTTGTCTGCAAGCAAAGGGAACCAGTGGAAGGAGAGAGCCATGCTCCTGATAACTGCTGATTGAAGAGCACTTCTCGTGTTTAATAGTTCATGCCGAGAATGCTGACTACGCTCTTCACATTAATGGTATCCAAGACTGACAAATTTTTGTTGGGTCCCACAGGGAAACAAGGCTAATTGCAAATTGCCAGAGGCTGCAGAAGTATCCTGGGAAAGTGTCACTAAATACTTTTTCTATTCTTACCTCCTTCCCCAGGCACCTATTATTGGCACCAGCTGGAAGCATGACACCAGGTTAGTAGGAGCACTCATTTGATTGGAGTTAGCTGTTCTTGCATGATGACCATGTTGTGCCTTCTACTTCACCCCGATTAGTGCTTGAACTCATTGCCTGACTTACTCGGGTTTTGATGGAGGGGTTTCAAGGTGAAGTTTTAAGCTGTGTTTCATGCAGAGCTATCATAGGAATTCTGAGGGAAAATGTCAAAGATGGTTATACAGTGTCAGAGCCAAACAGCCTCACACAGGGCACAGGCACTCACCAAGCTGGTGTTTGCAAACAGGAGTGGAACTGCCAGAAACAGCAAAAGACATTCAGCCATCACCAGGTTCCTGATCCCCATTTTGCCTATTCTTGTGGCTGTGAGATGTGACTGTGTCGAAGTGCCGCTTGACAGCTGCATCCTGCCTCCTGCCCATGGAGAGGGGAGACTGCTATCATGGGCAGGAGGCCCCCCTCCTCACGTGCAGGAGGGGTCAAGGTGTTGGGCACAAGCTGTTGCCCTGAGGCCAGCACAATCAGAAAGAGTAAGAACAGCAAATCTGATTCTTGCGCTTTCCAGGACCAATGCCATGAGCCTGCTTCTCATCTTGTATGGCAGCACACCGAGGTTTTGAGGAGAGAAGCTGTGATGGAGACATGCAAACAGAAAATCAGTGAGAAATGGACAGCTATCCCAGAGGGAAGCAGTAAAAAAATGGAGTTTTAATACAATAAGCCTGGAGGAGTGGAGATGACTGAGGCCAGGTCACTCATTTTCCTCAAACACTGGCAGGTCTTGGGCGCTTTACCCTCACCATTTGCACACTACTTTCCCCCCTTTTCAGCATTTCCCTGAGCTCCACAGATCTTCCTTCCCTCATTTCCCATGCTCTGATGTAACAGTACCACAGTGATGTTCCCCTCCCCAAATCTTTCTCTCCTCTGCTATGCTGCAGAACTGAATTCCGAATACACTGTCAGACAGAGTTAAACTGCTGCTGCTAACAAAGCACTAAGCTGTCAGAAAGCAAGCCTCTTTTCTGCCGCTCAAATGCTAGACATTCAACAGAGAGCAGGGACAGAAGATAAAACCATGAAAACCTTCTTGACTTATTCAGTCAAGTCAGTTTTGCAGTTTTGAAGGGCTGTGTCCACATGAAGACATCCAACTCTAATGGAACAACAGAACCAGAGGCAGACCGCTGTGAAACCTTACTGAGGAAATCACATTTTTTTGTAACAATAAATCACTAAATGCATACCTTACCAATGCTGTAGCAGCTCTGGCACCAAGTAAAGGTTTGAAACATTCCAAATACTCAGATCAACCAGATTGGACATGGAAAGAGATGGAATATTGCTCATATGTGAGTAATTTCCTGTTCCACACTCCCATTCTGCAAGATAGTAAGGCGCTGTAAATTTGCTGCCTGCTGAAGATTAGATGAGCCTGTGTTTTGGAAGATAGCACTCATGCTGGTGGAGGGAATGGCTTGGTTTAAATAAGAGATCTCAAGTATCTCTCTTCATGCTAAGCCACAAGAGAAAAGAGCCTAGCTTTAATTTCAGTCCAGGACAATGATGGATATTAGTACCTGTGCTGAGCCCATGAAGAGATGAATAAAAATACATATAAAGGGCCACAGATGTATGCCTGTCAAACACTCAAATGATTAATAGAAGAACCGGGAAAAAAAGGCATTAAGCATGCAGTAAGCATTGGCATGGGGTGGGAGGACATCTGATTCTTTGTCAAACAATCACAGAAGAGATTTATTTTTTTAAGAGCCAAAATCTGGAGGGAAGGAGAGAACGTGATCCAATTGCAAAGGCAGTGAAGACAGCAGTTTTTGAATACAGTCTTTAGTTAGAGTTTAAGAAATCAAAGTTACTCTGTTATTAATATGCCTTAAACAGCAGGTAAACCAGCAATTTCTTCCTCTGTGAGCACCTGGTGCTCCTCACAAAATAACACTCTGTTTTGACACATCCATTATTTGGATAGGCTGTCTGTCAAGAAAAGCTGACAACGGAGGGAGAAAGGGTGTGTCTTGCACAGCCGTTGCTGTGTAGACCTTAAAAAAGGCAAGCGATAAATAAACGTTATCTTCATGGAGCACCCTTTTGGGCAGCACCTAGGTAGGCTGTGGCTAGCACCCTCTGCTCTGAGCAGGAGGCTTTCTGTCAGAGTTACAAATAACCCAAGACAGCTAACTCTGAGAAAACATCCACACTTATTACATGACTATCCTAGGCTAAAAATGTAAAATCTACCAGGACTCCATCTTTTTACAGGGGCTGAAGAGGAGAGCAAGACCTTAAATCCCTGACCGTGAAAAGGATGAAAATCAGAGGCAATGCACAGAGCAGGAACTACAAGTCATAGCTGCTCCCCCAGGCTAAAAATGTTTTAAACACTAGGATGCAGAGATGCACTAATTTTTCAACCCCTCCAACACACTGCTACATCAAGAGACCTGGCCTCACAGGAACAAAGTACCTGGTCCTGGTACTTTTCAGTCTATGCAGTGTGCATGTTTGGACCATTTCAAAACCAAAAAATATATTGTCAGATTTTTTTAAAATAAATTTGCAGAAAGTGATGGGTTTCCCTAGGTACTTATGAGCTGGACAAAACTGAATTCTCTTTGAAAAGACTTTTCCCTCCGAGGATGTTAATCTGACCTTTCAAAGGTACATAAAGGTATTTTCAGATACTATTATACCATTACCTTGTTTAAGTGTCTAACTATACTCTGAAAGGATCACCATACTTCTTCTCAAAAAAATAAAATAAATACCCAACATCTAGATGCAAATAGTTTCCTTTATATAAGTCTTTGACAAATGGCTTTAGATGGACAAGTCAGCTCAGTAAGAGACAACAAATTATGCAGCCCCAAATAACAGTCGTGATGAAAGTTTTCCTTCCTTCCTTAGTGCTAAAAAATGCAATTATTAAATTAATAGAAGTTTTAGCATGGATATTTTTCAAATGCTCCTCAATTTCATTCTATTAATGCATTCCACAAGCATAGTCAGACTAAACTAATGAATTTTGTACTGAATTGCTCACTGTCCTTTGGCACAGAAGAAGTACTTACCTTAATACGAAAATGCAGAAGAATTTTCAATTGAAGACACAAACAGATCATTGTTGAAGTTAGTGGCAATACGTGTGTTGAGATTTATTTTGCAGCAAGCGCCTTTCAATTTAACAGTACACCTCTCCATTTGTACAATATGAGAAGTTTGTTGTGATGCTTGAACCTGGCCAACATGTTCTGACCTCTGCAATGGCTGAGGAGTCGGAATGGTTGTGCAAAATGTACAATTTGTAGCCTTCAAGTATGTTATTATTCCTTTTCTTACTTGCATTCAAGTGCTAAAAAAAAAAAATCCATGGCCCTAAGAAACCAACTTTTCCTCAGGTGAAGTAGCTGTCTTGCTTATAAAATGGAAAGTTCAATAGGGAAAAAGAGATGTACTAAGCTGAAAAGTTGGATGAAGAAGTGTTTTCAAGAAAAAAAATAAAGGCTTTTTAATTTCTATGGCAAAAGTACAATCTGGGGAGAAAGTGGGGAGAGTGACCGGGACTGTTTTGTGAAAAACTGGAACCTGGCAGTTTCATCAGGTCCTCTTCTACTGTTTACTCAGATTATAATGCTTATTTCTGAGAGTCAATTATTTCCTTTTCTATTCAACCCAACTAAATCTCCCATCCCATTCCAAACAAGTGAAAGCCTTCTTCTTCCACTTTCGGTCATATTCTCCACTCATCTCTGCAACCCTTTTTTCTATTCATATTCCTTTAACTGGAAACACTTGATTTCAATTTGATTTGCTCAGGACCAATGCTTTGTCTTTAATGATGATGAGATGCCCTCCAATAAAGTCTGTAGAGTGAAAATCTAAAATATAAAGTTCTGTTATCTGAATGGCTTTTTAGTAACTAATCACCTAGAAATTTGGAACTAAACAACTGTGGGACATAGGATGAAGATAGACAGTTGGATTTTTAACAAGCAGTCCTTCAATATTTACTTGGTTAAAGACCGTGGTACTTTATCTTGCCTGTCATAACAAATATGTTCCTCTTGGCAACTCAACATCTTACGTTTAACATTACATTGACAAATGTACCTCTTCCCCTTTTGTGGTGAATACAGGCATAATTGTAAGGCAATATGTCATGTTTTTTTCTTTTCTTCCCTTAATTTTATAAATGCAGTGCTTATTCTAGACTCAAAGACAACTCTTGCAATTGAAATCTAAATCTTGTGTTTAAAGTCATGTCAATAGTCTCCCTACAAACTCTCAGCTTATGCTCAAAAGCGTAAGTCAGTTGAAACAGAATGATTAATGCAAAGGTTCCAAAGGCAAGTAGTAAGGACGAGCTTTTCAGCCAGCCCTGCAGCCAAAACTGTATTTGCCACTCTGATAAGGAGGAAAAATTATACTTTCCACATATATAAGGCAGAAGAGTTCTTCTGTCCCATTTCCCAACATCATAATCCTTGTAGACCTGCCCAAAATAATCTGAGTGGTCTAAAAAACTGTAAGGATGTTAAAGGAAAAAAAGAGATCTCTTCTCACATGACTTCCTGTTGTTCCAGCAAGTTTCAGTTTTCCTGTGCAGTGTCATGCATGACACAGAGTAGCTTGGTTATATGGATGTGGCTGCAGGAAAGAAGAGCAGGAACGGTTGACTCTCTGCTTTCTCAAACCCCTGGTCAGTGGAGGGGGGACATCACACTGCCTGACTTATCTCCCACTATATCAGATAGGTTCTCCTGACCAAGGCAAGAGAAAGAGTGAATTCAATGAGCAATGTTTTCTCTTTTTCCAATCCATCCAGAGATGACAATCCAATTTTCAGACCTAGAGAAAATTCTTGTATTATGGAAGGGTTATGATTGACATAAGAATAATGAACATGAGATATGGCAGAAGAAGGAAAGAATGTAGTATATGTTTCATGGATGAGAGACTGGATATGATAGAGGGAACAAATACAGTGTGAGAGTCATGATGAAACAATGCGATAGTACATTTGCTTATACACAGCTGGCTCAGTTTTGCTAGCAGATCACACAAAAATGCATAGATATTCACTTCTTCAGTCTTCTGAGAACAATGATAATATAAAAATATATCTGAGTACTCAGTTTTCCCCCAGTCAAAGTCCAGCCAGATTCCTTATTTGTCATCATTTATTCCAGTAAATAGAAGCCACACCCAGGCCTATTATTTCTCTGTCCCAGCTGGTAAATGGTGTTTTGGCCCATGGGATTACTGTTCAGGAGCTTTGTTTTGATTTTGAAGCCCCTAATCTTTATCAGATATTACACACCACTCATCACTGTCAGTATCTAAAGCAACACCAGAATCTGTAGCATTGCTAACAGGACCATCTTCAGCATCTGAATCATCTTGCAGCTCTTCCTCTAGATTCATACGCACCCCCCAAAAATTAACTCTGAATGGCTTTTAAAGCTTTGCAGCTTTTCACTACCCTCCACAGAATATAAGGGCCACGGCCAGTTTTTTGAGCAGTAAAATTAACTACTTAGATGCCTTAAAAATATTTTTTTAGCAACAACACTGAGTGTGGCACAACAAAATTCTAATATTCAAAGTGCAATTCCTGCTTATTCATGGAAAAAACATACAACGCTTTTAGAAATACTCCATCATGAAAACTCCTACAGCATGGAACAGTCTTAAGTGCAGGGTGGGAACTAACCACCACGCCTGGCAAGATCTCACCTTGCAAAGTAATATTCTCCCACACAGCTCAAATGAACTGAATATACAAATCTCCCTTGCAAGGCTAATTGCAATTCCAGCTCTAAAAATCTTCATACAACTGCTTCAGTAAAATAAAAGTCAGCATAAATGACTCCTTGTGAACACTGATGGAAACGCATACCAATTTCCAAATCACCCATCTTTGTTTCTGGTCATCTTTTAGGCATTAGTTCTGCATCAAAAAACTGCTTTGTTAAACAAGAGGAGATACCAATAGCAGTGACAAAGACTGCTGGAACACAATGTGTGATTAAGGTGACTGATGTCAGAAGCTGTTTAATGTATAGGAAATAAATGCACTTCAGATAATACAAAAAAAAAAAAAAATACTATTGATAAACATTTTTCATCCTAACATCGTTTAGTAAATGGGACATTAACTGTGTGGAAGAAAGGCACAGTTTATTAACAGAAAGTGCTGTTCTCTTGCTCACTGCTTCAGTGCTCTTTTGTGAATTAATTTCATTAAAAAAATCAATTTCTTAACCACTTTACTCTTCCCTGTGAACACCAAATAGAGAAAACGAAGAAGAAAATGATACCAACTACTTTAGAAATTTAACATTCAGAGCTCTTTTTTGTTTTTTTAAATATAATCCAACAAATAAACAAAAAGAATATCCTGAAATGGAGTGAAAGCTTTGATCATATTTATAAACAGAAAGAAAAAAAAAGAAAAAAATGCCCCAAGTTAAAAAGAAAATGTTAAAATACAATTTTAATTTGAAAAATATGAATCCATAATTCTTAGTTTGGATTTAACAAGTGAACTACCTGTGACAGGTTCCCTTGCCTTTCCTTCTAATAGCACCTATACCAATAGAGTTGGGAATCTCAACTTTAACTTGGCATCTGACACTATTCACATAGCTGACAATATTCAGGACAATTTTGCCTGGTTTTCCAAGTATACTTTTGCCGGTGGTTGACTAAAGTCAGGAGAGCAGTAGAATAAAGACAGTCCCATAATCATTTCTTGCCATCTCATTTCCCTCTCTTTTTATGACTATATCACTTATGAACCCTCCCTTACTACTCAAGCATATACAGAATAGAGAATCTGTAAATGTTGTGATAGCAATGGTAAATGGGAGGACGGTTGGACTAGATGATCTTGCAGGTTATTTCCAACCTTGTGATTCTATGATTCTATATATTTGTTGTAATAGACATTACTGCATATTAGTTATTTTCCCCACCTTTTTTCTCATTACAAGAAATACCAATGGCCAGGTAAAGTCTCCAAGATGACTAATAAGTTTTAAAGTATTACCTTAAATTGACAGATTCTCCTCTGACTGTAGTACAACCAGAACTGGGCTATGAATTATATAAGAGAGAAACAGTACAACATAGACTCCTTGTGCTTTTATTTCTGTACTACTTTTCCACTCGATAGTGCATTATGATTGCATATTTTGATCCTATTATCACATGTAGAGTAGACTTGAATGCAAATAAGCAGCAATTTCAAATGACTAAAACTTATACACAGACCCAAAGCACCATTAAACAAAACTGATCCTGAGATGCCTGCTATAATCAGAGGAAACAACAGGGTGATGTTGGAGGTACACAGCATGCCAGTCCAAGGTATTAGCACTTTAGACTACAGAAATATAGCTCTAAAGTAACTAACTGTTTGGTAGAAAACTACAATTTACACTTCCCCATTGTATTACCAGTGCTGATTGGGCTTGTAGGATTGCCAAAATAGGCCTCTAAATTACAAGCTTTCTGACGTCTGATTGTAAAGCACTAGTCCATGGGAGAATATAAAGATGATGTTTTCCTGCCCTATTTGCTTCATGGAAATTTTGCGGAAACATAGCTCCATTTCTCTTGTGCGTTGTTTGATGGCAATGAAATTCTTGAATCTACATACCTGCTAACATGCCTAACTTAAGGCACCCTTATTTCAACTTAAACTTTTCCAAGCTACCCTTTCAATCAGAAACTTCCAGTGCTTCACCTAACTCTCCTTCCTTCAATTACAGGAAGTTCTGTTTATGTAGCAGGGAGGAACATTACCCTTCTAAATCAACCAAGATGGCCAGCTTATTCTAGGTAGCACTTCTTCACCTGATGCTTCCTGAGGGACCTCTCCTCTTGGTCAGTATCATGTCATCAATGTCAGCTGGTGAAATTATCCCCAGTTTTTTACTAATGCCCCATGGATATTTACACTCATGAACCAGTTTATGGAGTAGTATTATTTATTGGATAATTACATCATCTGTTTATGGCCATCTTACACAACTAGAAGAGGACAATGTAAGGAGGCAGTTGACTTTATGGAGTGTAATGGACTGTATAATGAATCCTCTTTGCTAGCAATTAATAATGCAGCATTGAGGCCAAATGAGTAAGCATGCTCAGTTTCATGACTATCTGCAAAAAATCACAAGGTGACAGGCTTAAAAAATATCAAAAGGGAGTAATTTTCTACATATAGAATGTCACAACCTCAGAATAGTTGGGTGGACAAAAATTTAGGTCACTTTATACAGTTTAGATAGAGCCATAGTCAAAAACCCTTATGTGTAACATTTATGTGGAAAACCACTTGATTGCAGAGGGCAGTAACATCGGCCAAGAGAAAGAAAATTGTGTTAGATATCTGCTCTGGCCACTGACAGAGTAGACAGGGTGTTTTGTTCCCTCTCTCTCTTACCATCTTCTAATTTAACTGTTCTAAATTTCCTGGCTGCAAGGACATGGGAGAGGTGACCAGCTGCTCCGTGTCAAGGCCATCTGTCATTCAGTATAGAAACATCTTCTACTCCCCACAGTTTGACTAAGGAGGATCCATTCATCCTCTCTGGAAAAGATCTCAAGGCACACAGCTGAAATTTATATTTCAGTCACATCAAGCTATACATTTTCATATTAGAAATATGAACTATGGAAGAGGTTTTTAGTGCTATTATTTATTAGACAAGTTCTCTAGATTTTTATCATCCATAACTCACACCTTTGAATGGATTTGCTACCAATTCCCCTATGTCATGACAGAAGGTCCTGAAGAACAGTTTTTCTGAAATACCATTTTTTAAATTTCACATTTACATGCATTCCATCTGCACACTGAGAACATTAAATATCATAAATGTAGAGTTAATGTCTCATTTTTTTAAATTATGTAGTTTTGCAATTACATTAAATGAGGAGATACTGACTTTTAGAAACTAAATTCCAAGTCTCTTTCTATTGCCAAAGCAGTCAGGAAAATCTTTAACTTAAAGTTTATGCTATAGGGACCCTTTAATGATTACTGGTAAAACTGGAAGGAAGAGAAAGAAGTAGCAAAGTGAAATAAATGAAACTTCAGTTCACCATAAATTAATGAAAAAATCAGCTACTGATAATCAGCAAGATTTTAATGAATTTTTTGAAAGTTCTATCCATGTACACTTAAGAACAGGTTTCCAATAGTTGTATCTAACACAGAAAGAGAATTAAATATATGAATTAAAAATTTCTTACACAAGTCTGTCATTCATGCCTCTTGGCTAGAAAAACAAGAAGAATCACAGCAGGCAGATTTTTTCCTACATGAGTTACTTAATTTTTCATTTTTCACCAAATCATGTTAATTTTCACAAACTAATTTTTTTTTTTTTCCACGGACTGCTTTAATACCTCTATTTGAATAATTTTACTTAGTTTCTATTTTTTATGATGGTATGTGTATCTGCTGTATCTCCACCAATTGCTTGAATCTCAGAGAATTCAGGAAAAGTCTGCATACAGTGCAGGTATGTAAGATTTAACTAAAATTCAGTTATTGGAGTTATTGTAAGAGTAATTGGTGGAAGTCAGTGGATGACCTTACAGTCATTCAGAGGCTGCCACATATAGTCCACTTTAACGCTGCAGCATAACTCTTACACAGTTTATTCCGTAGGTTCAATATAATTCAAGTTAGATGGCAACTATATGGACTCTGTTCTCCCTTGCTCTTCAAAATAAATCTTCACTACAATGCGTTACCTCAGAACTGTGGGAAGATTTACAAAGCAGCAAAGGCAAATTTTTGTATGTTTTTACTAAAATACATTCTCAGATCAAAAAGTGTTCATGCCATCAAGCAATTTGCTCTGACAAAACAGTATGTTTGACTAAAAAAAAACAACAGTGGCAATCAGTTCTGATAGTGAAGCAATGCCTAGTGGTGCCTCACATTGTCTTACAATGTTCTGTCTGGATTTTGAGGTTGTTTCTTTTCATGTTTCAAAGAATGCAAATTACAACCCATTGAAAATGAAGAAGATGGAAACAGGATTCAGAAGGTTAACAGCTACTACCTGCTGTCAAGCAGCCTTGTTTAACCAGGTGTAATATGTCTTTTACATGGACGTGCATATTTTCATGTGTGTATGTGTGTCTGTCAATGCCAGCTAGACATTTCAGTTGAGGTGTATTTACCAATGATAGACACTACATCCCTGAAAGTTCTACCAAAAGATTCTTCTGTGATAGTCAATCTGTAGGTAGATCTCTAACATGGCCAACAAAAGCAGTAGCAATCAAATCCGATTACCACAAATATGTCAAGTAAAATTATGGAAATAACTGAATGTTTGAATTCCATTTGGAAAAAAAGGCTTGGATTTTGATACCAGAGCTAAAAAGAAGTCTAATATTGAGTGCACTGTAGAGAAAAAGCAGACTACAATCACTGAATTGTATGTGAAAAAGCAATACAAGCTCAAGGGCTTTGTTGTGTGCACCTCCCTTTTCCTCTTGTCCTCACCATTGACCTCATTTTTCCTATTACTGCTTTCCCCTTTTTCTTAGTGTTGCTGCCAAGTCTAACAGTAATGTTACATGCAAATAAAACATGGGCAATATCCAAACTGGAAGTTACTATGTCATTATGAAAATAATGCTTTTATGTTAAGAGTAACTAAGGTAACATCACTTGTTACAGATAGATTGGAAAAAGAAATG
Organism: Pavo muticus; assembly: GCA_016647715.1. NCBI lineage: Eukaryota > Metazoa > Chordata > Aves > Galliformes > Phasianidae > Pavo > Pavo muticus. Next base: position 211,988 of record JACDJE010000376.1, read on the forward strand.
AAAAAGAAAAAAAAAGCACAATTAGAAGGGACAGAAAAAGTTCCTTTTACTGCAGAGCATAAAAACATAGTGCACAAGGGCAAGAGAGGACTGTACTTTTATGATAAAGAAAAGCAATTTCATTATTTTTAATTAAGACACAACCTGAAAGAATTTTTTTTCTCCTTGCACAAAATGGTGCACACAGAAGGCATCATTTTGCCAGGACTGTACCTGCAACGTGCTGTGCCATAAAGACTGCCTTTAAAAGAATAAGGAAAGATTGATAAAAAAATCTGGGAAATGACTGTTTCGAAGCCATTTTTCTTGGATGTTTAGTGTCTGCTACTTTCCGTAAAACAGAAACAGCAGCAGGAAGCTGCCACCTGAGGAAAGGCAGGAATGGACACAAAGCCCCCCGAAACCAAAGGGAGCCTTTCCACCAGCTTCAATGGCCCTACATCAGGCAGGTTCTTTGAGTGCGAAGAGCTGATGATCTGTCATTGAAACAAAGGTTTGTCCCATTGTGAGATGCTCTAAATATACAGTGACAGCAGTTCACAGTAATGTTTCCAAATGGCCCCAATACTCAAAGACCTGCACAGACAAAAAGGAAGCAGTCTTCTCTTCTCTGTTCTCAATAGTTTTTCTGTTAGAGACTATTGCAAAAGCAATAGTAACAAGTGACTGCTCTAGGCTAGTTTATTTGCATATAACTTCAATTTTTTACCTGGATTCCCCCAAAGTGAGGTATATAGTCTTAGTGTAGTGCTGAAGCTGAGGAGGAGACACAGCAAATTATTTGCTTTGTGTTTTCCGATGAGCAGATAGCATGCTCAGGGCCCAGCAGGATAAGATGTGTATTTCCCCCTAGAGCTACGAGGTATTTTGCATAGAGTTTTCAGGCACTGAACAATAAAAGAGACCAGTTTAATACTTTTGCTTAGTTTGCAACCAGCCTAGCATGCTCGCATGATCTGACAGCAAATCAGCATACATTTACCATTCAGGTTACTCTACACAAATAATTTACCTCTTTGGCCTTCTGATCTGTTAGTATGCATCTCAGTTATTTCATTTTTTTTTTTAAAAAGAGCCTTCTTTCCCACTCTACTTCCCTTCCCACGTGCAAGACTCATCTCACAAGCCTATCCTAGTCTTTTTATATAAATTGTTTATTTTAGGGACATAAAGGAGCACAGATCATAAAGCCTGCCTAAATTCATTCCTTCTATGAAATATCACAGCAGCACAGTCAAGTGTCTAGTAGGAAAAAGGAAAAAACACCCTTGGTAAAAACATTTCCTCTGACATTGAGCCTACTGTTATCAGTAAGATCTTACAGTGGTTAATAACCCTAACCATGAAAAAAATAATAATAAAAAATCATTACCCAGGAAACATACCTATTTACAGTGCACATTCGTGTAGCTTCAGGTTTGGGGGAACATCAGGGCTAGGTATAAGTCACCTGCGAAAAAAGCTTTAAAACTGCTCTTTCCTGTGTTGCAGGTCACAGCTCACAGACTACCCCTCTTCAAGGCAGAAGCGGTTCTTGGTTTAATTTCTGTTTTAAAACAACCACTTTTTGAAATTATTTTAAGTTGCTCCATATTATTACAGTCCCTCTTTTCTAAGGCACTCATCAAGTTCATGGCTCTTCTTCCAGCTTCCTCTCATTTTGCTGCTGTACCTTGAAATGTCAGCATCAGAGTCTGCCTTCAGGACTAGACACTGACGTAATGCCACTTCCTCACCTTTCGGTACGCATTGCCTCCCAATGCTCAGACCTTTTGCAAAGTCACTTCTTCCCAGAACAGACATCACCTAGATTTTTTATTGCTAGATGTAAGACCTTTCTTTTGGATATGTTAAAATGCATACTGTTTGCTATTGCTCAGCCAACTAAAAAATTAAGGTTAAAATTTCATCAGCTATCAGTCATCTTAAGTACTTGTAAAAGTAATGCCCTTTTCTACATTACTCTTTGCATTATGTGCCAAATTTTTCCTCTACCAACCCAGCCATCTCTTCCAAGTAACTGATAAAAGTATTAAATTACTGTCACAGAGTGAAACGTCTCTGAAAGTAGCACTCACATACACACCTGAGACCTTGGCTGCATCTGCTCCGCTCGAACTCATTAGCTGATTCTGGAAACAAAAGCACTGATAATTTTAATAGTGAAGGGCTGCCTAAAGCTCTGGACCACATCTTCCTAGCTCTAACGCTTCTGATTGGTGTCAGCAATTTTACATTCACATAACACATATTGGGTCGGAGCATAGAGAGTGATAGTCACCCAAATAACAGCAATTAGTTGTGTTTTGGTAGACAGGAAATCAAAAAGCTTGGCCCAAGTCAATGTGGCTAATAGAATCAGTTTGCATCTGAGCCATACAGCACTGAATAGGGAGGAAGACATGTCGAGGCATAAGATGTGAGTGTTTGGCCCCCTGGGTCCATGGAGCTGCCCTTCGCTGGGTTAGGGGCTGAGCCAGGGTTGGGGAGTGTGAAATATGAGACTGTCAGAGTATAAAAATCATACAGCAAAAAGCTTACAATAGGAATTGCTATCCATCCACTATGTCTATCCCACCTAATAAATGCTAAGTGTAATGGCCCTTAAATGGTGAGGTTCTGTTGCTGGGGCTGCCTCACCTCTAAATTCCTTCAAAACAACAAGAGAGAGTACAACACAATCCATTTCATGCCCTGTTTAGATATGGCCATTCCCCTGTAAATCTGTTTCTGTTTGTAGAATTCTTTGGTTTCTTTTTCTTGCATTCAGCAGCTTTTTTTCTAAATGAGACTGAATTAGTAGAAGGTGAGAAAAGGTCTGTTTATAGGAACATTTTTAATGGATTCCAAGTATACAGAGCTAAATCAAATTATCCTTCAGGATTTTCAACTTGACTGTGAATAACATAAACAGTCCAAAGAAATTGCACAAGTGTAGAAGACATTTATCTGAACAAGCAAACTACATATGGTGCTGTTATAAAATCCACCTGTGACTTCAATTGCCAAGATTCTTTCCTGTTTTTTCACTGCTGTAGTGTGAAAACAGGAAAGTCAGAATCAGGCACTAACTCAGCTCAGCACATCTGTCTCCAAAAGCTTTTGTGGTAACTACATGCAGGATGAGACACTGAGTTACTGATGGGCAGGTAAAAAAAGATGAGATAAAAGGAGCTGCTGTAGCCTCTGTTTTCCAGTGGCAGAGATTCTGTTTGCATTTGTATGTGTATTGCAGTTAACGAGTGACTTCATTGATTTCAGTGAGATAATTCAAACATTCAGAGGTAAAAAAGTGAGCAACAGAGGGGCTTTCAAATTTAGTGAAATGTTTTATGCTACAAGATCCACCTGCTGTTATTAACTATAAGCAGATTGCAATCTTGCCGTGTCCACTGTCCTTGCCTTCCAGTGTAAGGACAAAAAAAATGAGATGCAATATTGAATAGAGAAAGCCCTTAGAAATGTGCTGCCTTTGTTTTAGATAAATGTCCATGCATTTGCTGTGTGACCTCACTTCTCTATATTACTCCAAGAGGAACATTTAGGACTACTTCAAATGGAGTGCTGAGTTATCCGAAGGTGTAACTGACAGCAATTATCAAGACTTTAGGGGCAAGTGCTACATAATTCTTAGAGCTGAAAAAGGTGTTCCTATGAGATAAAATGGTTCAAAACAGCAGGGGTTATCACACAACTGGGTGTTAAATCGGTAGGATTGTTTTTAACATCTTAGATTAGCAGTTCCAAGAGGCGGCAGACCATTATTTATTGATTCAAAGTCGTTCTGCGTGGGACTAGAGAGCTTCCTAATCCTTGTTTTGCCAGTGCCCTGCTCCAGGTCCTTACATCTGCCACTTGACCTTTGTGTTTCTATTTTTTCTCAAGTATTTGGTGGCATCATCAACTTGAAAATCATTAAGGCGAGGACTAGATATCTTTTCTATTCCTGAAGCATCTTGCCCGTGGTGGTCTCAGCACCTAGGGCTGGTAGTTCCTGCTGTTACATAAATAAAGGCACTGCAAGCAACAAGCAGAAATTTCTCTTCAGAGGGAGGTTGCTGTGTTTTATTCCTTTTCCACATTAGTTTTGAAGAGAGATGCTGCAGGTATGGCAGGGGGGCTACTCTGACCATCAAACGTTCCCATTTGAAGTGGATTACTCATTTTAGAGATATTTTAACCTGTCGGTATAGACAATTACCGTAAGCGGGTGGCGTTTTAAAAGCATTTCTTTTCTATTTAAAGTAGGAAAGCCTTGTAAATTGCTGCCATCTGGATGCAGCTAACCTCCTAGAGAATACACCAAGCCTTGGGTGTATGCATATAGATTATATTTGTTCTTTTTAGTCAGTGATCCTAACTTTTTTCATTTCCCATCTGACTCGTCTTGACTGGCAGGCAAAAATTTTGGTTTAAAAAAATGGTTGAGATTCATTTGCTAGAATTCATAATCAGAAATAGAGTGATTAACAGTGAGGCTCTCACTCTCTGAGGAGTAGAAAGAAGTCTGTTCTGAAGAAGAATATGAATATGTATACAATACCAAAGCCATTATACAAGATCCATACTACTCATTTAAATTACCTCAAGGTATTTACCATGCTTTTAAAAAATTCATCAGTCTATAAGAGAAGGCAAACTTGCACAAAGTGCTGGTGTCAGGCAGGTACCAGATGTTATGCACACTTGGAAATGCACTTACCTGGTTTACATGCTTGCCATTGTATTGTTTATATTCACCTTAACCAGACATGCTGGTCATGTCTAATACTGGCATTTCTGCAAGAGAGATCTTGCTAGCAGGTGTTGTTAGTTTGAGGTTGTAACACTACAGGGTACACAAAATAAGTGAGTGAACAGCAAAGAGGTCACTCTGGACTTTGGGAGTTCTTTTTTAGAATATGACATTGTCCAAAAATTAATGATTGGTTTAAGCTGGAGATCTGATTTATTGTCTTTTGTGATTCTGTGATTCTGTGATCTTTTAATTTACCAGTGATCAACCATTAGATATATTTATATAAAAAACAGAAACACTTTAAAATAGGATGAACTCAGAATAGAAATGAAACACAGAGAGTAGGCTCCGATCCTGTTGTTTCTAGCTGAACCATTTCTCCTTCCTCTTCCTCCCAATGTTATTCATGGCCTTATGTTTCTTTCAAGCTTCTACAATGAAAAATGTTTCCTTCTTTAGCACCAGGCACATCTGCCTGCCCGTGTGCCTCAAACCCCTTCTGTTTCTTGGGGAATTTCCCACCTTGGTATCTGAAACAGTGGAGGTGAGTAATTGGATGGGGTAAACTATGAAAAGAAGACAAAAGGAATTGAAACCAAACGCAGCATTTTCATAAAGTTCAGACTACCAAAAATATATTTTGGTTTGGAAGTTTTTGTTATGTGCTTTGCATTCATACATTGCATGAATGCATACATTCAAACAAAAAGTTTGCAAGGCATTAGATGTCACTGGTAGTACTGAGTACGTTTTCCCATTGGAATGACATTTTGTCCAACTAAATAATATTAATTAATGCTGACATCTAAAGGATCTAATTGAAATAGCTGACAAATGCAATCCTGTAAGATCAAGACTGATATTGATTAAAGGTTATTATGAAAACTGGTTGTGTTCCTGTTTAAATAACAAACCTCCAACCACCTTCCAAAGTAAAGTGACCACACAGTGACCTGAACAAATAATGCCAACTGGAGCTGCCACCAGAACACTGTTTGCATTACTGAGATTCACAGTACCTATTTCAGCAGTGCTCATGCCCCTTCTTGTTTTCTAGCTGTAAACACTCATGCAAACAGCTTGTTTGCACAACTGCTTGGCCAAAGCCATTTATACAAGTATCTGTGTCCCATGCAAACCCCACTGTACCTGCACAGATTATGCACTTGTTACTGGCTATTCACTGTCATTTGTTATTTTAATTATCTCTGGCGATAATCATTTCAGCTGTCTGATCAGGAACCAGCCAAGTCACCAAGGAGATCACATGCCCTGAATGACAAATGCTCCATGCAGCTGAGAGGCTGATGTGACCACTGTGACCAACCCTAGAAATAAATGCATCTACAAAAAACAACAACCAAGAATGACCTCCAAAATGTGTGAAAATTTGCTGAAAGATACATTTGAATAACTGGTACACCATAGATAATACATCTGCAGTTATTGTGGGCTTAATTAGACTTCAAAAAATAGGTTCAGTATTTTTTCATTTTTTTATGGTTGTGAAATATGCAGATGAAAGAATAGGAAGCATTTAAAATAGTGCCAGAGCCAACTTTCCAGCTGTCAGCACCATAGAAAGGTCTTGGATTTAGCTGTTCTTCCTGCCTCCCAGTTTCTTACTGCTGTGAATATCAGTATATTTCTTTACATGTAAAAGAGTTTTTCTGTTTTTTGTTTTGTTTTAGTTTGTTGTTTTGGTTTTGCATTTGCTCTTTAAAAAAAAGGACACCATTTTTCACAAGGCTGCTGGACAGCTGCTCCCTAGGAAATACAGGGCTAGACCAATGCCTCGAACACAGCATCTATTTTTAGATTAGCTACAGAATACAGAAGTCCAAATGTCCTGAATGATTAAACCATGGAAAAGGCATCCTGGGAGAACTAACGACAGTGTGAAAAAAAAAACAGCAGCACTGTCCCAATCAAACCAGCATGCACGGGTCATTTTGTCTGATCCAGAAATACAGCTTTGCCCTCACTTACTTCTGCAGCCTTGAGTACTGCCAGCAGCAACAGGATGGAGTAGTGCTGCCTGAAGTTCATTCTTATCTATACTCATGATAATTGGCTTGTTCACAGTTAGAAGTACAACATAGGCACTGCCAGACAATTGCTTGCAATTGATTCTCAAAGTTTCTCGCTGTTATTAAATCAACTTTTTTTTTTGAAGCTTAAGACTGAAGCCTGTTTAGTGCCGATGCACATGCACTGCCACAGCGACAACATAAATTAGACATACTTCTTTGAAGAACTGAAAGATAAGGAATCACAGGTGTCTGCATATGTAATTACAAGGAAACATTAATTTATTCAACCCTAATCTCTTACAGGTGAAACTGAAAGTATATAATCAGCTAGATGGTTTGCTTGACAAGTGCATTTGTCTTCTTTATGAGCCTCTTTTCCTGAGGCAGTTGGAACAATTCGTGCATCAGAGCACATCATCACTGAAATCTGAAAGTTTAATATTTGGGAAAAAATCCTTACACAGACGTAGGAAAACTTAGACCTGAAAATCTCTGTAGGGACGCCTGCTTGCTGATGACTAGGCATGTTTGACAAGTTATTTAAATAGGATTAAGCATTCAGAGGAAGTGAAGGGTGTGTGTTTAAAGATTTTCCTATGCAGGAAATTTTCTCCATGTTTTCAGACGTGTTTGATAATTTTGATGCTTCATCTGACTGCTGCAGATCAGCTCCTGCAGCCCAAATACTCTTTAACAAGACAGCTCACAGGGATAGAGGTACAGAGTTGAGTTTCATGTCATTTGGCAAGCAAGTGCAAATTACATTCACAGGACCATCTGCTGAGATAGCAATTCTTCTCTATCAAAGAAAGAGCATACGGATTGAAGCTGTTAATACACCGTGCTTTTAAAATAAATCACTCAATGCATACACACATCATGGTGTGATTTTTTTTGTCTAGGGTGATGTTTCTCTGAAGTAATACAGTTGGCAATCATAGCGAGTGTAGGGGTCTTTGCCCCATTAATCAGCAGAGAGTGAAAAGTATATTTGCTAACAAAGCGTTCACTCTATACAGACAAGTGTCTTGTGCTCCTGTGTCTTCTCCCTGTAAGAAGAAAAACGTCTTCATGGATAGGAGAAACACCCACAAACTTAACACAGTTCTGAGGCTGAAGCTGTAACTTGGCTGGACAGTGATGTGCTACATGAGCTCCTGATGTTCTGCCAGCCAAGAAGTTTTCCAGCTCAACAATCTTTCCCTGAAAAGCAGCAATTCAATGGAAGCCCAGCAGGTTTGCAAAGGTGTGTCGAGTATGTGAAGACATTTGACAGAATGAGGCAGAGATGATTTTATCTGTGAATCTTCTACTTCACCCATAAAGGAAATGCTTCCAGCTTAGGACTGGAAGGAAGGAGCTCTGGTTCCTTCCTTGCTGTACGTCCACGTACAGAACTGCACCATTTTTAGCTCCATCTCTGTTTATTTGTGGGTTGCCAGAGAAGAGGTGTCTGCACAACCTGGGGTCTGTTGTCCTTCCAGCATTTTAAGCCAAATTCTGCAGTGGGCTCTGATTGCCCTCCTGCCTTCACAGAGCACTCGTTGTAAGATGAGAGCCTCAGGGAGTGAGGGAAACGCTGCACTGAAAGGACTTCCCAAGCACCTCTGCCTGCAGAGCTGAGGGCTGAAGACACGGGGCACACCAGCTGGGTCTGAATGGGGACACCACAACATGAAAGCTGGAATAACTTATCTACTCTACTGCATATTCAGGGTGGTTCCAGTCAGAAGCAAGTGAGACCAACGGAAAACAGAGACAAAAGAGAAATCAGTTTCATTTAAGAGTAGCGAGGTAAATATTGGAAAAGAAAAAAAATCAGTGGTTAATAGTCTCTTTTTCCTTTGATTAAAACCTTGAAATTTACAGTCAGACTACAAAATCCAAAATCAGATACCTGACAGACACTACTCTTTCTTGGCATCTTGGGGAAAGAATTAATAGCAAGGATAGATTGCTATTACAATAAGTATTTTTCCTTAAATAGATTTTAATTGGTGCTTTCTACATGCTCACAGCCTAGACACAGGTAGTTATTGTACTGTTCCCCTCCAGTCTCTCTTGCTGATATTTGACAGCTTTTGTTTATCAGCTAGTTTTGTTATTACCGACTCTAACATGCTCCAGTAGCCTCCGTGATCTGAGAGACTGAAAAAACAAACCTTGAGAATGACAATGTTGGCAGCGTAGTGGAACACAGACACAGAACTACAAGCTACATTTTAAAATGGCAATCAATATTAACTTACATCACACTTTAGAAATAAAATAGATCTGACATATTGTATCAAAAGCCTGCTCCCAATTGACTCTTGTAAAGGAATGCTTCTCTTAAATTCCTTTTATGTTTCTAGAGGTTATTGGAGGTTTTTAATAATGCTTTCATGTCATCAGAGAATTTGTTATTGCAGCTGAATTTTTTATTTTTTGTGCTCAGACACATAAAACTTTAATCTGTAAATAAAGGCAAAGATTTATAAAAGATATTCCAAATATTTCAGTAACCTAGAAGTAATCAGAAGACATTAATGTATTTTTTGCTGTCATCGTAAGAGAAGATTAATTTATGCAAGGTAAATGTTTTATTATGTAGGTAAAATTCTATTTCACCAAAATAGCAACACAGAAATCTATGCGTACTTGATTGTTTACTAAATCTGCATGGAATTATTTTTATTATGGTAGTACAAATGATATAATGACAAGACAGAAAAGGCCAAAGTTCTCCTCCAAGAATCTGAAATCTCATTTCTCCATCTTCCGCAGATAGCTGGAGAAATGAAATCCTTTCCTAGAATAAACCTTTCTGAAAATATCAGTGAGGCCATTTTTTAACAGAAAGGACCTCTGAGTCAAGTTTTCAAAGCACAAAGAGAGGACACACGTCAAAATTAAGAGTCAAAACGCACATGATTTTTCTGTGCACAGTGTGGTATGTATTAGTTGCAGAATGAGCTATGTGGAAACCCTGAATAAGAGCTGCAAAATCATCTCCCTAGGTCAGGGAAGACTGTTTGCAACTCTTATGCATTTCTCTCAGTTATATATGTCTTGGCCTTAACAACATTCAGTGACAGTGAATATATAAACTCTTCAGATGATCTATTCCAGAGCCTGTTTCAAACTATTAGAAATCATTAGTATGATTAGCCTAAATTTCCCTTGCTGCTATCTCAGCCAATTAACTTTTTGCCCTGGCATGGAGAAGATACTACTCAGCAACACTTGACATCCTGGAAGATTGGACTACCATATCTCCCCAATGTCTTTTCTCCTTGAAAGTTAACCAATACAATTAACTCAATCTCTGCTTGTAGGTCAAGATTTCTGGACCTGCAGTCTTGTTCTGTGCCTCTGGACTCACTCCTATGCGTTCTCACCATTCATGAAGCATGGTGCTCAACAACTGCCACTAAATGGAGCAGTCTTATTCCACTTACTTTATGAACAATTCTTCTATTTCCACATGTTCATATAACATTTGCTTTTTTTGTATAAGCCTTATTTACTGCAATTCCCACCTCTTTTCCTGAAGAACTGCTGCTAGTTATCTTGATCAACTTTAAGTTTTGTCACTGATCACTCCCAGTAGATAATAGAATTTTTCAGTGTCCTTACCTAATGTTCTCAGAGACAGGCTTATCTGGAAATTTAATCCCACAGAGAAAGAACAAAATCCCAAGAGGAAAATCAAGTGTGCTGAATTTAAGATTTCATTCATTCCAGGACTGCAATAATAATTTCAGCTACAGAGAAAATTGTCTATGACACTGAACAACACTTTGTATAAACAGATCAGATATACCTTCTTTATTAATAAATCTACATTAAAAATTCTATTGTTTGACAGTACATATACCTACTGAGTCTGATGTACAGATCAGGTTGAATTCCTCATAGACATATAGTCAAACACATCAACACAAGGACAAATACAAAGTAGGATTAAATCAAAATGGCTCATAAGTTTCATTGAACCGATTAAATAGATTTCATGAGACAAACATCAAAGGAAATTCAGACCTGCATTGTTCTGCACTTAAATTCCAACAGTGAATCTCGACTTTTAACAACTTGAGAAGATGTTGTCATAAAAACAGAATGAACAATGTTAATCCTGCTACCAGAGCAAGAACGTAAGAAATAGTATACCAAAAAATGAAATTATAGATTTACAGTTTGGTCAATCCAGAGCTAGTTAAATGTAAGCCAGCTTATGGAAAGAGTAACATATTCAGATAGTGGTGTTTAAAAGTCCTAAACTTGCTCTTTTATTTTTTTTCCTAAGGTTGGGCATTTATCTGATTTTTATAAATTATCAAATTTGGTAAAAGCTTCTTGTTCAGAAGAGGGACAATGTGTGCAAGAGAGGCTCCATACAGGCCACAGGCAGAGAGGAAAAGCTTGTGAATGTGATTTGGAAACAGCAATGAATTTGTATGAATTGCAGCAGTCAGAAATGAGCAGGCCTCACAGTATTTGCATATTTTGATGATTTGTCCAGCAAAATCAATCAAATTAGTTTCTTTGAGCACCATACACCATATCAGCATAAGCTGTGGCTACCTGCTGCTAAATCCAGGGGCAACGGGTGCACTGGCTCAGCTCACATCTTGGCTGGGAACATGCATCATGGACTCCAAGTGTCCTTATTTCAGACCTCCACCTGTCCCACTCTATTTCTTGGCTCTGACCTCAGCAAGCACCTCCAACAATTTTTTCACCAGCCAGCCAGGAGCCTTGCTGCCCTAAAGGTACAATATTAATGAGCAATCAGGCATGGCAGACCTTAATTCTGCATAGACTTTGGAGTCAAGCAGACGGGCTTCTTGTTCTGCTTGGTGCTTTCATAAGGCACAGCCACCATGCCAGCAAAGAGACAGACATTAATGGAAAGGCTTAGCTATGCAAAAAGGTGAATATCTGGCAGAGATGCACAATATGGAGATAGTTCAGAAAGAAACAGTACAGTCTTTTGTTTCTGGGCACTTCTCCTCTAAGTGTAAGAAAAAGCCCTACAGAGATTGTGTAGAATATTTATTGTTTTTATTATTATTTTATACTCCATACTCCTTTCTCAGAAGAGCACTTGAATTGCATTTATCATCATTATTTCAGTCCAAATACCATTTTTTTACTTGTTAACTAAAATTTAATTTTACTGAATTGGAATAAAATAATACTGGTGGCATCTATCACAGACAAATGTGTCTCTGGATCTATTAGCACTATTTTTCTTACATTCAGTAGTTGTTCTGGATTCACTGTTCTGCTCCATCCAGGACTGCAGAAGTTACAAAATGCTGTTCAAAACCATTAGAAAATCCAGTAGGCCCAAATCTGGCATAAATTTTTAAGACTTTCTTACTGGATCTACATGTGCCTGAGATAAAACAACCAAGATCTGGAGCTCAATTTCCAACCTGTTAGACAGCTGCAGGCCGGGAGAGCTGGGTGATGGCAGGGATATAACAGCTGGGTGATGCTGGTGAAAATTCAGATTCAAGCAGGTGTTCTAATTTATGGATGTGAGGAGCTGAACTGGGAGATAAAAAAACAACCTGCCATCGGGTTATTATATTTCAAACAGCAAATATGGGTGCAGCAGCCAGCATCCCATACAGGCTGGGAAGCATCATTACCTGTAGAGCAGTAATTAGCCCCAGAGCCCATTGCTCGCCCGATTGCCGCTCTTCTGGCTAATCTCAACAAACACCCCATGCACAAAAGCTCCATCTCAGGAAAAAAGAAAAAAAAAAAAAAACAACGAACGTTTTGCCTCTCAATGCTTTCTGACAGCTGTCTATCTCCAGACACCCCCCTGTGGAAATGTGGCTTTCAGGATTCTGAACTCCAAGCCTTCCCATGTCTCCTGGCCCCATTATCATTGCACAAGGGCCCAAATCTGGGTGTCTGCCCCTTTACGCACACTCTTGCTGCCTGGTTCCTACTCACATTTTAACTGGCATCTGCTGTGCCTCTGAGCAGCTCCAATCTTCCCCCCCCACCCCACCATCTCTCTTTGTCAACACAAGAACCCATGTTTTGCTACAGGAGGGATTTTTTTAAACCTGTCTATGGATATAGTTATCCAAATCGGACCCTGAAGAAAAGGAAGAGAAGAATGTATTTTAGACAGTTCAGGTAGATGGTAGCTCCAATTTTACAGAAGAACTTCAGTTTAGGTTTTCTGAATGTAGCAGCTACAAATTACAGTATCTTTTTTTCAATGAAAATCAAGAGTAATTAAACAATTAAATTAATTGTTGAATTATGTTCTATATTATTCATCTTTTCCAAAGAAAAATGATCAAGGAAGATCCCTCCCCCTCCTGTACTTCCTATGTTCACTATATTATTTCGTTCATACACATCTTTACTATCATCTAACAAAACCAGCAGAGGAGCTTCCTTCCCAAGCAGGCACTGAGTGTGCTTCTTGCTGTCTGCCCTGTGTGTCCTATGCCCAAGGCCTGTTATTATCCCTACAGAGCTTCACCAAGTTGGGGAAGTATTGTCTGCATCGTGCACTGTCATATTTGAACGTCACATCATAACTGAAAGCTGTATGGTAATAAAGCACTGCTGTTAATGCATAGGGAGGACTAGATGTGATTGCAGGTGTTGTTCATCCTCTATCCACAACAAGTATTCCATTTTTGGCTTTTTTTTCATTCAACACCTGTTTCCTTTACAGGAGTCTGTGCTGCAGACAGAAAGCCTTCCCGCCAATAAAAGCTTGCTCTGGGCTTTTTACCTTCTTCTCAGGAATTTGCTGGCCTTTATCCTTGGTTCACCTGCCACCACTGGTGAGACTGTCATTCTGATGTAGATAACAAGAATTTGCAGTGGGCTTGTGCTCTTCTTCTCACATTTTTGGGGCTTTTGTTTAAATCTTGTAATCATTGAGGGGATTTGTTCACTATGCAGATCAGTGTAGACCTAAAGTTTTTTAAATGAGTTTCAGAAGTTGGTGAGATACTTGGGAACATTCATGCGGCCTGATGATGTCCAGGTCAAGATATGATCAGTGCCTCAAGCTGTGAGTTTCTAGGTCTCAGCCAAGAGTGGTTTCTTGGTGAAGTACAGGAGAGATGAGACTATTTAATTAACCTGAAATCTCCCACTGGCACAAAATTAAAGTTCTTTTGCCAGAATCATTAGTAATTTGCAAGCTCTGTTCAGCAGGAGAGTAACACAAATTTGATCAAATGTGCCCTTTCCAGGAAATGACAGCCATTACAATGAAGGGGGGGAAAAGTACTTCAAAATTCATTTGATAAAGTACAGTAATTTGGAATACGTCGTGCTCAAAAGTCTGTTAACACTCACTTTTGCTTCACAGAACATCTTGGAGGATGAAGGCGCTGCCCTCCCTCTCTGCTCCCCCCAGTCCTAGCATACAGCTTGATTTTAAATTATTTTTTAATACACACATCTCAGCAGTTGGCAGAGAGGAAAGAAAGCAGTTCCCTTGCCATCATCCTTGACTAGGGCATGCCCTAAACAAGGAATAAGCTATTTTATGTCACATACATAATTTATATTGGGCTTAGACAGTTATCAGAAGGCACATTTTTGCGTATTGGGGTACACACTGCTATACAATTAGCATATCAGATAATTGCACGCTTTGTACATTTGGGTAGTCGTTATTTTATTGTATTGCTAAGTAAAGGAAAGGATGTTGGTAGATCCCCACAGAGCTTGTGGGAGCTGCTGCTTTTTGTCAGGCTACGCGAAGCTTCTCTGCGAGAAAGAGAGCAACACTCAAAATACTGCTGATGTGTCCTAGGGAATCTTTGCAGAGAAGTGTACAACAAAGGTAACAGACCATGGAGCTGTGTGCAGGCAGCACAGGCTGTGGGGAAGGAGCTAAGTATTTACAGACACAGCAGAGGCAGCCCAGGAAACACGACCCCAAGGAAAAAGCTTAACAAAGCAGGGCTTATCTACACAGCACTGGCTGCAAGAGACAGTCTGGTGAGCAAAAAGTACTCTCTCCTGCTTCTTTCTCCTACCCGTGTTCAAAGACAGAACATTTTGTACCATCCTCATAAATAAATGGGATTACATCATCGTATCTGTTATCCAAACAGCTCTGCTGCTGCTGCAAACAGAAACAGCAACACTTTTCATTTCACAGAAATGAAAAATTTGGAGATTACCAATGAGGTAACTTTGATAATTGAAAGCTACATTTGTCAAGCCTTTCATTTTTACTGGAAAGTACAATGCTTCCTTTTCTCTTCCCTAAAAAGAAAATGTGTTCAAAGTGCTGGCATCCTCTGCAGAATGAGAATTCTTTTTTTTTTTTTTTTTGCAAGGGCAATTTCTAAAATTAGGGAGCAAAAAGGCTTCTGGGGACACAACACAGAGCAATCTGGAGACCTCTTTTTACAATCTTTTGCCATCTGCACTTGTCCTACACTTTGTTGCTCCAGTCAGCTCCCTGTAATGGAGACAATGTGAGCAGTGGGAAGTGCACTAGGTTTTTCCTTGCTGAGTATTGAGAGTTTGTACCATAGCAAGGAAAGAATAGCATAAAAATGAGCACATACTGATAAAAGACAGCAGTCTGTAAACTTATGTTTGTATATTCTTGAGGAGGTGAGCACAGGTAAGATGGGGAAGAGGAAGATCAAAAAAGTAGTACATCTGGAAATCATTTTGATTAATTTGCCCAGAGTATCTTGATATAATATATATATAAAATATAAATGTGCCTGTTTGAAAACTGTAGTGTCTTTAAGCACTTTGTCAAGACAATGAAAGGGTTGGATGAGCTGCCAAAAGACAATATTTGTCCTGTACCTTTGCAAAGATCACGAGTTTCCAGTTAACTGTAGTTTAAGATAATTGAATTAAAAACCTATAAAAATGACAGATCTGTAATTTGAAGAGGAAAGATGGGCTGAGCTAAAGATCATTCACACAGTTTTTTTTCCGTATAATTTCATTTTGTTCATAAGCTTTTCAGCAGAAAGCAGACTGTTTTCCTGTTTCTGACAGCTCCCTGCTAGGATGAGTACTTTCACGTGTATCTGGCAGCAGATTGGAGAAGTTATCTCAAGGTGACTGCAATAGCTCCTGACTTCAGGAGATTCTCCGTGTCAGATCACATCACCACAGCAACATGGTGACAACTGCTGGATTAACAGCTGGCTCAGAACCAATATCTATATGTCTGCTCGCCTCTAGTACATCTGACACAAATAGTGGAAAATAATGGAAAATAATTTTTCATTCTTAATCTGAAATAAATTTCACCACTGATTTTTGTTTTATCTGTATAGCTTTCAACTTGAGCAATTAAATTAAAGTGAAGTTCTACTTTAGTACTCAGCTCATTTTTCATATTGTGAACAGGATAACTCAAGTTGGAAGCAACCTCAGAATCTCTCTGGTCCATCCTCCTTCTCAAAGCAGGGGAAGTGCAGAGCTTAATTGAGTGAGGACTTGAATACCTCCAAAGATGGAGATAACAAGGGGAACTTGTGCCACTGCACTGAACGTCTTCATAGAGAGAAAGCCTTTCCTTCCATCCAGTCTGTATCCCATGAGCAACTAAATTTCCTGTAGAGCTATGCCCAGTGAGACAGGCCCAGCCTGAGCAAGGCTTTGCTCCCATAGTTCCCTTGTATGTCTACTGAAGACTCACAAGGTTCCCCCTTTGCAGAGAAAATGGCTAAAGCCCTGGTGCATTAACTCCTACTGACTTTGTATGACTAGGGTAGAGAGAATTTCACTCTGTTTGTCCAAATCAGGAGATCATAATATCATAGAATCACAGAATCATAAAATTGCTTGGGTTGGAAGAGACTTTAAAGATCATCTAGTTCCAACCCTCTGACATGGGCTGGTTGCCATCCACCCGATCAGGCTGCCCAGGGCCCCATCCAACCTGGCCTTGAATGCCTCAGGGATGAGGCATCCACAATTCAGCAGCCAGTGCCAGTGTCTCACTGCTCTCTGAGTAAAGAATTTTTCCTCCCAATATCTAACCAAATCTCCCCTCTTTTAGATTAAAATAATTCCCCATTGTCATGTCACTGTCTGTCCATGCAAAAAGTCAGTCCTCCTCCTGTTTATATGCTCCCTTTAAGTACTGGAAGGCTGCAGTGAGGTATCCCTAGAGCCTTCTCTTCTCCAAGCTGAACAAGCCCATCTTCCCAAACTTTCTTCATGAGAGAGGTGCCCCAACCCTCTGATCATCTTCATGGCCCTCCTCTGGACCCACTCCAGCAGCTCCATGTCTTTCTCATACTGAGGGCCCCAGGCCTGGATGCAGAACTTCACAAGGGCAGAGCAGAGGGGGACAACCACAGTTGGCATTATGGGCTGCAAATGCATACTGCTGGCTCATGTCCAGCTTTTTGTCCACCAGGATCCTCAACTCCTTCTCTGCAAGGCTGATCTCAAGGAATTCTCCCAGTCTGTATACATGCCATGACCCAAGTGTAACACTTTGCTCTTGGCCTCGTTGAATCTTATTAGATTCACATGGGCCCACTACTCCAGCTTGTTTATATCCTTTTGGATGGCATCCCTTCCTTTTGTTGGATCAACTGTGCCACTCAGATCAGTGTCATCTGCAAACTTGATGAGGGTGCACTTGACCCCACTGTTTATGTCACTGATAAAAACGTTAAAGAGCAGAAGTTGCAAGACAGACCTCTTGGGGACATCACTAGTCTCCAACCTCAACCTGGACATAGAGCCATTGTTCATAACCCTCTTGTTGCTGCCGTCCAAAGTGTTCCTTATCAACTGAATAGTCCACCTTTCAAATCCGTATATTTCCAATTTAAATATAAGAATGTAGTGTGGTACCATATCATGGCCTTGAGACCATAAAAAAGTCTTTGAGATGACCTCTGCAGGAGGCCCATTTTAAAATGTCTTTACATTCTCCACATGCAAAGAACTTAAATCCTTAATGGTGGCTGAAGAAAAGGTTCATGTAGCCTGGGAAGTCCAGACAGAGATTGGATCAGTTGTTTCTAGGCCAGCCCACCCCTGTTACTTAGAGTTCTCCTCTTTCAAAATTACACTTTGGAAGTTTGAAACCTGAGAGATAGCCAGGTAGGGAACCAGCAGTACAGCAGGCCCCATAGACCCATCTATCACTTGACAGAGTAGATACAGCTGAAATCTGGAACAGAGTAAAGTGCTGAACTGATTTTCCCTCGGCTCTACTAATGCATACTTATCAAAATATCTGTATATTCGCTTTGCTTTCATAACAAGAACCAGGGCAATGCTTGAGTAGTCAGGCAGAAAGCTGATGCTTCAAGCCACCACTCAAAACAAGTATTGATAGAATTTTTCTACTGACACATTTTTCAGGCCAAAATTTGGATTTCAATTCAATGAAAATTTCCTCAGAAAATGTTTTACGTCTAGCACAACTATTAAAAAAAATCTATTTAGATTCAAACAGAATAAAAGAATCGAATCAATTTTTATTTATTTTGATCTGAAATTTGTAAACATTAATATTTTCTTCAATTTTCCTCCTTCCCATTTCATCCCTTTATTTTAATAGTCTATTAGTGATTCCACATCACCAATTTTAATGTTGGTAATATTTTCTGCATGACATCCAATATACTCTACTGTCTCATGGATACAGTTCCAGAATAAAACATCTCTCTCTTCAGTGTCTGCTCCCCTCCTTTTCTTTGTACACTTTGTACTTTGCAATCTCATCTTGTCCTTCTTATCCATATATGAGCAAGGAATGACATGAACCTCTGGAGGAAAAGAATATAGCTAGTACTGTAAGGCTGTTCTATGTAACCTGGCTTTTTCTCAAAATGATGCTTCTTTCAATAAAATAGCATTAAAACTGTATAAAAAATGGAAAGATTAACTCTCTCTGACTTTGTTGTGGAGGGAAATACAGATGCAGGCATAGCCTGGAGTCATATGCCTTAATCTATCGCAAAGCTGCATGCTTAGGTCAGTTTTCTCCCACTGACTGCTTTCATTTACATTCAGTTAAATCATAAAAATTAAAAATAAAACAAATCAAAAATGTAATTTTCAGTTTGACTGTACAATCTAGCTCTACTTTTCTCCATTTTTCTAACCTAGCCCTCTTCCAACAAAAAAATAATTGAGTACCTTATTATCCAAATTTGTAACAGGTTGCAGTCTTTACTAAAGAGATGATCCAACAAAACAAAAAATACCCTATTATTATTTTTTTTAATGGGCAAAGGCTAATATTATGTCTTATATAGATGGCAAGAGGTATAATATCTATTCATTTAGCTGACTGAATGTGGGGACGTGAAAATAGTACAAGAGTTAAAAATGGATTCTTTTATGCATATGTTATGAAATTTATGTATGCACCTTTGCTCACATTGTTCCAAAGGGAAAATTTTTCACAGTAGGCATCAGTTGCTTAATTAGCACAGAATAATTAAAACTTACTGCAAGGAGAATTCCAAAACCCCATAGCAATTATATAGGTAGAGTTCTTGGCTATTGCTTATACAATTCAAAAATAACTTTTAGGTAGGTTACCAAAAAACACCACCCATTCAAAATTACCTTGTAACAGAAAGACTTTTCAAACTAAGAAAATTAAACCAGGAAAAAAAAAGAGAGAGAGAGAAGGATCTAGTAGGCATCAGTAGGGTGCAATCAAGAAGTGTATTAACTACTTCCACTTCATTTTTCAGGATCTGTTCTTTTTATCAGTCATACTGATTTATGCAGAATCCTGGAACTTGAAAAAAACATTTAGAATAATTAGACAGCAATAACAACTACATAGTTCATTAATAATAATGAAATAGTTTATTCACCACCAATGAGAACTTATTTACTGTATGCTTTTTTCAGTATTCATAAACACATGACTATCGACTTTCAACAAATCTTAGACTCATTTAATTGATTTAACTCCCTTGTAAAATAGAATAAGGTTCCTGATTTGATCCAGAAAAAATAAAAATTCTCTATGTGAATGTATTTTTATAAGGAGGATGTCACTTATCTCTTAACAAGAGTGTTAACATCAAGGCCAAATTTTAATTAGAACTTTTTTTGGTGAAATTTGAAAAATGTGAGTCATTCACTTATTTTAATTTGAGTTTACTATTTTATTTTGGTGGAGATATTCTGATACAAGCTTTCCTTTTCATTCTGTCTCAGCCTCCGCATTTAATACCCTCCTTCTTCTATGGCATCAACCTGATACTTTCCTGCAAAGTCTTCCCTTTGTATGGTGCCCATTGACTCAGGTTGCTTTAGTATGCCTAGTCCACTCTCACTTGAACTGTCCTCTTCTTGTGACTGAAAATCTGGTGGACTCAGTGCCAACCACTTCGTTACTGAAAGAAATGCATTATGCAATTATGTTATTTGTGCAGAGATCTGAACTGACATACCCACATGACGTATGCAGCTGCATGTAACACATGCTGCTGCATCCAGATTCATCTTTGTGTTTCCCCCTTACTCCACAAGGTATTATTTGAGTGATTTCTAGAACTGTATCAGGCTCAGCTCAAAAGAGGATACAGAGGGACCTGCAGTTATCCAGATGACGTGGATTTAGCATCAGAGACACTGTCTTGTCCATATAGCTAGTATTGTTGAATCTTGTATTATGCTTAATTCATTGGGATTTAGAAGAATTACATTAAGAAGATTTTTCTTTCCACCTCACTTTATCTTTAGAAAAATTAAATGAACTCCCAACATGTATAGCCTTGTTCTATATGGTTCACAGCTACACAAGAGTTGCAGAGATTCTTCTGGTGGAAAAGCTGCCACACCAGGAATTGAAATCATAGTATCACAGAAACATATAATGGCCTGGGTTGAAAAGGACAACAATGATCATCTAGTTTCAACCCCCCTGCTACGTTCAGGGTCACCAACCAGCAGACCAGACTGCTCAGAGCCACATCCAGCCTGGCCTCGAATGCCTCCAGGGATGGGGCATCCAGTGTTTCAGGGATGTTTTGAGTGAACCCTCAGGAAAACAGCACAAAGATGTTAGAATTCCTGCAAGTGGCAGAGAACATTTTACATGTGTTGTTTTGAAAAAGGTCAGGTTAAATAAAATAAATGTTTGATGAAGATAAGAAAATATTGATTCCACAGTTGAAATGGTTTTAGGAACATAGTAAAGGAGGAAAAATCAAAAGCAGAAGGATGAGAGGAGATTAAGCAAAACTTAGCTGTATGTGCTGCAGACATGACAGCTGTATAAACTCTATATACATTTACAGACCTGCAGATGTTGGGATGAGGTGGTTTACATTAAAAAAAATAATAATAATAGAACATTCTCTTCATCTTCTCTCCAAAGTCGGGCTTACAAGAACCCCAAGCCCAGAGGACAACTTCAAACATGGAGCATGCTCTTTGTTCATCTATCATAAACATCTCCCTCTGCTTCCCAAAAAGGTCATAATAACCTCAGCCCATGGTCAAGGCCTGTGGTCCTAAGTATTAAATTAATCTAAACTTTCATCATCTGCCTTTGAATCAGCCCCTTTAGGCTGGCTGCATTTTCATGGAGGTCCTAGATAAAAATCAGCAGGAAAAAAATTACCAAAAATGCATAAAAGTTCCTATTTATGTCATTTGTTAATAGCAGTTAGATTATGTTCCCTTCGTTCTGGAGTAAATTAATAAATAAAAAAGGTACTGTGCAATGGGGAGTCTGCCTGCTGCAAACATAACAGAGAGAACTTGCTTTATTAACTTCTGTGACGCTTTCAGGGAATTGAAATGGGAAACAAATATTCTTTTTGGGTCATTTACGCCAATTTAAAATGTACAAAATTACATCACGACACCATAAATAGATTTGTACAGATGTAAGTGAAAGAGAGCCTGAATTATCGTGACATTTTAAAACTCAATTAAATGACTGAAAAATTTCTTTAACATGAGCCACTGTGCTCTAGTATATTGCACTGTGGACCATATTTATTGCTGCTTGCAGAGATTGCTGCAATATGTAATCCATACGTGATATGATATTGCCCAAGGAGGTTATGGATGCTCCATCCCTGGAGGTATTCAAGGCCAGGCTGGATGTGGCTCTGGGCAGCCTGGTCTGGTGGTTGGCGACCCTGCACATAGCAGGGGGGTTGAAACGAGATGATCATTGTGGTCCTTTTCAACCCAGGCCATTCTATGATTCTATGATATGATTCTATGATGGATTACAGGCAGAGACTTTTTCCATGGTTTTAGTTTAATTAGCTGGAGTGGAATTATTCCGGTTTACACCACAGTTATTGAGACCCAGACAACATTTTAATTCTGAACATGTTCTCCTTTGAGAATTCAAGATCCTTAAGATGAGCTACCTGCATATATTTTTTAAGTACTATAGTAATGACTTAGGAGACATAGGAAAAGTAATGATAGAGATATGCAGACACGCTAAAAAGAGAAGTGGGAGTAAGAGCAGAGTTCTGTCAAAGAAAATGCCAAGATGATATACAGTGAAGATAAAAGAAATTCCGATAGGATAAGAAAGCTAAAACAACTGGAATAAATCTTCAGCTGTGGAGTAATGTCCCAAAGTACGAGCTTATATGATGAATGTGTGTGGTCTCTGTCCCTGAATGTGACATCAGCTTTTGCCCCACTACAGACCTGTGGATTATACAGGATTATTTAGTACTGCACTCTTCATTTTCAAGTGGAAAAGCCACAGTCATTTTGTAAACTTTACTTATTTGGTATATGGCATTGCTGAGCCTATATCCGAATATTTTTTGCAGGCCATCCTATGAACACAGGGGAAGCCCTCAACAGCGATTGGCAAAATTTAATCTCCTACCCTTCATACTGCCACAGCCATTAAAATATGAAGTCCAAAGAAAGGCAGACCTGTCAGCTTTTAAGAATTGCAAGCTTTTGTCTTGCTCTGGTAAATCACCCATCAGATTAAAACCTAAAAACTCATAAAAGTGTGTTGATGCATACTTAATTTTTCTGTGAATCACTCTGGGAAGCTTTTCAAAAGTAAGTCTCTACCAGCCACACAGATCCCATTCATTGTCAATGAAATGTGCCTCCTAACATTTCTGCCTTAAAAAAAAAGAGTTCTTTTTGGCTCTGAAAATGTGAGGTAGTTACCATAAATGAAGGTACGGTGTTTCCTATCTTTACAAAATAAATCTGTCTAAAAGGCCAGAATAAATCAGTCCTAAAAGAATAAATTCCAAAATCCAGACTTCAATACTCTCTAGAAAAGACACCTGTTAGCATCCCATACCACACCAACCATCAGCCAGCTGTCTCCTCAAACACACAGTCTGAGTTGCCTAAGAGCAAATAGTTACACAGGTGGCTTCCAGTGCATTCTCCCTACTTTTGGGGCATTCTGCCTTTTCCACCTAACACTTAGGAAGAAATAGGTAACAGTTTTGAAAGATGACAGCATCTGTGATGCAAAAGGGAGAAGGAGGCTTCCCTATTCCCCATGGTTGATCACAACTTAGGCTTGAAGACACACAGCAATGTCTGTGATGGAAACACAAGTGTTAGGCTCTACCAGAAACACGTGGGCAATGGTGAGCAGTTGTAACGACACTAAACAATTAAGATTTCTGCAGGACGGATTAATTTTTATAATTTAATAATTCATCATAAGAAGTGACCTGTGTTCCTGCGAGGTTGAACTACGGTCTGTCATCCCAAAAGAGGAATCTTTAACATCAGGCACTAAATGACATCTGCTGATGCCTTAGTTCCCCAGATCCCATCCCAAGAGGATCCCACAAGCCAATACAACCCAGAGAAGTTGACTGAGTTCCCAGTATCCGGTCTTTAAGCGTATGTAATTTCAATGATGCCAGCAATTCAATTAACTTCAAC
Organism: Pavo muticus; assembly: GCA_016647715.1. Classification (NCBI taxonomy): domain Eukaryota; kingdom Metazoa; phylum Chordata; class Aves; order Galliformes; family Phasianidae; genus Pavo; species Pavo muticus. The sequence continues at coordinate 235,625 of JACDJE010000376.1, forward strand.
AGATATTATCCATATGCTTAAGGGTTTTACTAGATTGCAGTACAAGCTACTGAAATATAATTTTACTTTATAAATATTGACAGATGGAAAGTCTCAGCTTGGTTTTGAGCAGGAGAAATGTGGGCAAGGAGCACATGATAAATATTCCACAGTATTTACTCTATACGGCATTATTGAAAAGAAAATAACTTGCGTGTAATACAACAACAAAACCCTAGCTGCCTTATACTGAAGTTGCTGGGTGGTTAATTAACTTTCTGTCTAAAACATAAGCATACCGTATGTAATATAATATACAGTGATAGATAAGCTCTCCTTACCACTTCTCCCAGCCAAATTTGTGTCCAGTGTCTTTTGTCTTTCGCCAAATAGTGTCCATTATGTAGATGTGCCTCTTAAACTGTAATTTATTTCATTTTATTTTTTAATTATTTGCAATAAATAATAAATTCAATAAAAATTATCTAGGAAGAAGGAGGGGAAGGACAGAGGTTAGTATTTGATTTTAAAAATACAAGTCTTCTTCATTCTGAAATACAAAAGAATAAATTGTAGTTATTAGTTTGTAAATAGCTTTTCAATTAATAATATGTTTAAATTGAAAACCAGCTGGTAAGAAGAATAAATGAAAGCAGGAAAAAAATTTCAAAATCTTTTGGACTGACATAAAATGACATTTTCTTCATTTAACTGAGAATAAACTATTCTAGATTTTTATCCGTTGAATTTCATTATTGTAGGAGTTCCATAATTTGTTGTGTCAGAAGTAATCTTTTATTCCTAATGTGCTTAACAAAACTAAAGGTGCCAAATTCCCTACTAACATGAAATTAATCCCTTTGAAAAAACAGCCACATGGCTGACTAGCATGACTTCCTATGCAACACATGATTTCTGTTTTTAATCTAGAGGATATTTTTTAGATCACCTCTCCAAAAAAATACCAAAAAACATAGCTAGCTTTGATCCAAGCTCTTTCAGCAACATGGAAAATGCCATAACTCTGAATGTACAACTCCTCTAGTATTAAATACATATGTACGGCTCCCAGTCTAAATTTATTTGATTTAGAGTGGGAGGAATTAAGTGTAGTCATGACTTTGATGTCTTTCTTAATTTCTTATTTGACAGGAAGCATTAGTAAACAGCGCTATAAAAAACAAGTGAAACACTTCCCATCTGATCTGGCCTCTAAAAATTGCTCTTGCACCTTAGCTGAACACAGGCATCAAGAGGACGTCTTTTAAACATCCCCGTTCTCTTGCAAAGGTTGTTAGAAATGTCCCCATAAAACATATGTTCAAACTATTAATTGTATTGGAGGAAATGAAATCTCATCAACATGTCTCCATTATGCAGAAGTCCCAGATGTTACACCAACAACACTGGCTTTACCCATTGCTGGTTGGTATAACAGTGCAAAGGAGTAAGGTGCAGGAGGAATACCTGCATTATATTATGCACTCACCAGCTGAGAGAAAGGCTAGTAAGGCAAAGAGGCTGAGATTGTGGAGGAGAAAAGTTCAGTATCCCTGAAAAGCGTATGGTGGGAAGTTGGCACTGTCAGTGTGTACTTAAGATGCACTGACATCCCAAGGAATTAGAGCAGACATTTGAATCTTATCCATGCACATTTTTTCTAAATTAGGAAATATAACCCAAGCATGTATGATTTATAGCATATGTTCAGTTTAAACACTTTTAAAGTGATGAAAGTTTGGAGGATTAGGATTCATGGTATTTAATTTCTCTGACCCGAACTTCCATATTTGTCATTAACAATGTGTAGAAGCAACACACATGCAAACCATATGTCTAAGATGATGGGTATACAAATAAACTAACTGTTGGCTTGTGCAAGGATCTGTAAAACAAATTAGTGTTTGTGCAAATCAGTCATCAACCCAAAGCTTTGATTGCTCTGCAACATAGCCAATATGCCTTTTAAAGACATACTGGCAAAACAAGACAAAGAAGGGCAATAAATATGCTTTCACTAATAACCAGACCGAAGTTCCTTGCTCTCACAAGAGCAGCAGAAGAGCCCTTAAAAGCACCAAGCAGGACCAGCTGGGATAGGATGCAAAACAATTCAAACTGTTGTCTTGCCAGATCACAAGAAGTGTCATAAGAGGTTATCACCTCTTCCTGCTGAGCTAGGTTTGCATCCAGCTGCAGTCACTAAGCAAAGAACCACAGAGCCACTTCTGCACCACACAGGAGCAAGTGACCATTCTAGTGGTAGCAGAGAGTTAGGGTTGTTGCATCCACATTAGTCTCCACTAAGTCCACACTTAGCTGTGCTCAGTACAGAGCTTTGATAAGTTTAAATGGCACTGAGTATTACACAGAGAACAAAATCAGACCTTGGCACTGCAAGCAAGCCCATACATATTTGGAAGATGGAAGAGACCAGGAAGAACAGGAAGCACAACTACTAGAAAAGCTTGTAAGGCAAAACATGCAAGGCACAGTGACCAGCAAAAGATAGGAATACAGCGTATCAGGACAAGATCCATTTTCATAACAAGCTAAGGATACACTGTTTGAGAAGTACATTATCTGGAGAACACAAGGGCTGGAAACGGGACTGAGATGTGTTTTGGATGGACATGCCAGTGCTGTTGCTCCGTGGGTTCAGCAAACCCAAGGAAGCACTGCTACAGAGATCAGGTGACTTTTCAGTAGGGATCTGTGTGCAAAGTGTCTTCCACTGCACAGCTACAAAGCAGGAGGGAAGTGGAATCAGTAGAAAAGGTAATGAAGGGAAAGGCAAAGGCCAGCAGGCGCACAAAGTCTAAAGGCAATGAAAGCCTTAATCAAACAGGCTTTATCTTTAGAAATAAGGAGTCATCTCAGTATGTTAGATGCCCTGAGAAGTGCAAAAAAAAAGGGAAAGAGAAGTTTATTTAAAGCATTAGATCATTTCGTTTAACATTTAAGTACACGTGTTGCTTATACTGACTTACATAGAAGATGAATTACCATTTATTACTGTTATAAAATAAAATTTTGTTCATTCTGCCTCTTCTTGGACTTTCTAACAAATATGGCATAAAGTCCTGCAGCGCAGAAGTGGCATAAAATAAGTGCAGTGACTTTCTGGGATTATGTGGCTTTCTAATTGCATATTTTTCCTTTTCAAATCAGAGCCAAAAAAGAGCAACTGATGACTACAGCTGGATGAACAGTGCAATCATTAGCCTTGTTATAATGATATATTTCAATAACAACCACAATACTTGATCCTCATGGATGGTTTTACAACGACCATGGATTATGCTGAGAAAATGCTATTCCTAATTTTATTCTTAATGGAGTGTGAAAGTCTTGCTATGTGGTAAAGACTAATTGTCACTTTAAATGTAATTTTCGTAACTCAAAGAACATGTATGCTTCATGGCATTAATTAAAATATACTGCAGAAAGTTTAGTTGACAAGAAATGGTGGTTTTTGTACTTTGAACCAAATGAAGAAGCAGTTGTCACACTATAAAACCTCATATTATCATTTAACAAAAGCACATTTTATCATAGATAACATGTGGCCATGTGAAAGAGCACGCCTGGACTTCAGAACATGCATAATAAAACTAACTAATCAATTGCAGAGCAGTAGTCAAAAGTCAAATCTTAATGAACTGGAAAAAAATGATACTTCAATTCTTTGTCTCAAAAACCCAATTTAGCACAATAATCACAACATACTTCTAATAAGTGAAAAACATTGTTTTTTTCTTATTTTTAGATGGTTATGGTGTATTAAAGACAAATTGCAGTGACTTTGTAAATCATCAGCTAGTTCTGTGTAACTTAATAAAAATAATATAAATACGCTACACAAAAAATACAAATTCTTGTCTCTTTCTACACTGTATTGCTGTGGGTTGTTTGGTTTTTGGAAAATATATAATTTCCTTTCAAATTTTGTTGTTGAACTCTCATTCAGTTTATGCTGAATTCTACGTATTACATATGCAGTACATATTACCCAGTGGGTAAATACCTACTGGGGGAGGCCCAGTACTTTCAAGAAATTCAGTTACCCCAAGGGAGCTGGCTGTAGAGCTGACTGGTGGAGGTCAGCAGCAGCTTTTCATTCACTTTGCCTCCATTCTTAATATATGGAGAGGGATTTGACTGAGATCAGCGCAGTGATAAACCTAACAGCAATCAGTGTTATTCTCCATCCTGCAGTCACATATATCAGCAGTCAAGATCCACGTCCCATTCCACAAAGCTCTTACTAGCATGCAAGCCCAACCTCAAGAGGACTGACTGCAACAATCAAAATTGATTTTCAACCTTATTCTACTTATCAGAAAATGAGACATATCCATTAAACTAAGATATATTGGAGGTGAGGTATATTATGAGAATTTGTACCTAAGTATCCTGATTTCCATTGCCTTGTCTGAAATTGCAAAAGTGTGGAAAGCAAAACATGATCCAAGACTGTTACCACAATCAAGGAACTTCAGCCAGGATGTGGCTAAAACTTTATTCTATGTTCAATTTGCAATAAATGCTACTTTTCTCTTCTGAAGTCATTCAGCCAGCTCGTCATCATAATCTGTTACATATATCTATCATTATATCTATCAGATATCTTTAATTCAGTCAAGAGAAGTTGTTAGCTAACAGAAGGGAATGGTGGAGAAGGATTCTTAACCAATTTGTCGGGACAGGTTCATAGAGGATTGTTCTCCTGTCAATGAACATGTGAAACTGCAAATATTGCTATCAGTTCTCAACAATAAACCTAATCTAAATTGCACTGTTTCCCTACCTCATTTTAGCACTGCAAAATAGCCAAAGCTTTAAAGAACTCATCAGCCATCTGTGCCTGCAGGTGTTTACAATATAGAATAAATTAAGAAGTGACAAGTCATTGAGAAGGTTACAGTTGAATAATTACCATGGAAAACTCAAGATCTTATGCACCATTTCAACTACTGAAGATGGAGTATCCTTCTCTGTCCTTTTAAAATCAGTTGCCACTCTTGTTTAAGTTGTCTGAAGGACATCTCCCTTCATCAAATACAAAACACTTGCAGCAATTAAGCCATGTCAATACTTGCGCTAACGAGTTTGTCTTTTTTTTTTTTCTTTTTGATTTAACTGATGCAACAAATTCAGTTACCAGTGTTGAGAGCAAAGATATTTGCTTATTTCCATCAAAGACAGCTTTCCCTGTAAGAACATCTTCTGTCTCTAGCTGTCGCATTTCCTCTCTGGAAAATGTTATGAAGTGTTCAGTTCCAACACATTAAAAAAAAATATGTTGAAATATATGGATTCAAAGACATCCCAAGCCCTGCATCCTGAATGAACTTTAGGTTTACTTAAGCATTATAAGTCTTCAACACAGAAGGTGCACATGTATCGTCATAACAGAAACACAAAAGATCTTAGATCTCATTAGAACTTGGCTGGCCTTTAAAAATTAGAAAATAATTTTTAAAATTCTCAAATTAATAAGATATGGTTGAGCACTGAAACACAAAATGTATTTCAACCAGTGAAGCGCTCCCAATTTTGAAAATGGGAAGTTTTAAAATGTTTTCCTTCTAAATATCATGTAAGAAAAATTCTTGTGTATGATGAGAAATAGTTACAAGATTTTATTATGGAAAATACTGAGTATTTTAGAGCTAGGAAAAGGTTTCACCTTTTCTAAAATTGTTAACAATTTTAAAAAGAAATAGAAAATAAATTAGAAAAAAAAAGATTTCTACCCTATTAATAGGGAGATAACTATCAGAAACCTTCACAGAAAATCTGTTATACTGATCCCTCTGTTTAGACATAGCAGTAGCAGATTTCAGGACCTTTAGAAGCAATCTATGCACAAGAATAAAGAAATCAGTAATTAACAATTCTGGTATCTTTTTTCCTGTGGAATAAGCTTTGTTTTGAAATTCACAGAAGACTTTGAACAGCTATAGTCATGAACAGCTCAGATGCAAATCCATCTTCCAGGAGTTTCAGTCTAAATAACAGGTAATGCTCCCCAAAGTAATTTTTCCTCTTTCATTGTCTGGAGAGAAAGAGAGAAGACAGAAGACACTCTTCGCTCTGCTCACCGTATTGCCCCAAAGAATGGTGCTGTGCTGCTAAGCTAGCAGCAGTGTGTTATTATTGCATAGGCTGAGAAATACACATGCACTAAGAAAAATCATCTCTGTAAGCATAGATGAGGAATTACATCTACCACCAGCTGTAGGTTGACTCAGGGCAGCAAGAGGTATGCTCCACAGCATCTCACAGTCCTAAAACTGAGACTACTCAGTGACAGAATTTCACTCAGAGATAGAATAAAAGCCCTCGGGCTTGTAATTTAATAAATCAGAGATGCTGCAGCTGAAGAAAAGCCTTATATCTGTCATCTGAAGTAGAGGGAAGAATCTGTATGGTCACTTTTGTGGAGATGCAAACTCCTCCCCTGGGTTTGAGGGACTGATTTTGGAGCTACAGGGTGATCCAGCTCCCCGCTCCTTTATCCCAGTCTCACCAAGTCTACGTTTTGGTCAGACATAAAAAAAGGTGCCTGAATGCCATAGTGCTTAGAAAACAAAGCCAAGAGAATGCTTCTGACTGGGGTGGGGATTTTGACTAATCAGAAGATTTGGCTGGGTTAGCAGCACTAGAAATGTAAGCAGCAAAGCGGGTTACCTTCCAGTGCAGCTGGAAAATGAAAAGAGAAAAAGACTAAGAATTAAATGTATAGCAGCACAAAAATAGCAGCAAACCTGGACATGGGTTATCTCTGTAAAGCAGATGTTATTAATATGTCATATACTGGCTGGTGTGCAGAGGAACTAGTAAAATGATTACTGCTATAATTATTCTTATTTTATTATATAGAATGAACTAAGATGCAAATCTACTAACCTACTCTGAATATTCCTAATAAAGGAATTTAATCTTGACTTTGAGCAAGACTGATGTGTCAGGGCTGGCATAAAAAAAAGATACTTTATAATAAGATTTCACACTGTCCTACACAAATGCAAAGCAGTTACAGTAGAGGTTGCTAAATCTGGTAGCTGAATAAACGTGAGACTGCTGTAGTTTTGAGTCAGAAGCTTCAGCAAGTAGATAGACTGAGTGCATGTTCCCAGGAGGCACACACATATACACTTGATACATACACATATATTTTCAAAAGTGTGGTCAGACACTGGAATAGGCTGCCCGGGGAGGTGATGGAGTCACTGTTCCTGGGGGTATTCAAGAAATGTTTAGATTTTGTACTGAGGGACATGGTTCAGTGGGAAATATTGGTGGTAGGTGGATGGTTGGAATGGATGATCTTGGAGGTTGTTTTCAGCCTTGGTGACTCTATCATTCTGCAATTCTCTCAATTAGCAATGCTTGTTTGGTTCACCACCGTATTTTGTGGTGGACAGCAACCATGGAGCAGAATCCAAAAAACACGTCTAACAACTTTGTTGTCAGTGTTTTAACGCAGTTTAGGCAGTCTGCCTTCCAGAGGTAAATCAGGTATCAGACTAAAGTGCTAGAAAAGAAATATTTTTAATATCAATCTTTTTTCTTAGGTTTTGAAGGGAATATGTTCTCTGGAGAAATCCAAGCAGAGTGGGTCAGCTGCTCATTTTATTACTGCTCCTAACCAAGCAAGTCCATTTCATGACATTCCTAAGCAATCTGGTAGTCTAGACCTTACATGAGCAAGCTCTGCAGTGAGAAGCAAATGTCACCTTCTCTTAAACCTTTGTTGGTCTGAGCGCAGAACTATCTCCTCTTCCAGCAAAGTAATATGGTCTAATGAGTGCTACCTGGAACTTTGACAATGCTCCCTCTTACCCTCAGAGACACCTCCCCCAAACTAACATTCCCAGCTTCACTCTCAGTAGGGCAGGAGGTAAAAGCCAAGTCAGATGTTTCAGAACAGGAATGAAAATACTCAGAGAGAATGACAGAAACACTGCTGCAGACATACAGAGACAAGCCTTCATTCGCATGCCCAGTTGGAGGCCAGGAGACCTACAGACTTATTAATATGTTTGAATTATACCTACTTGAGAAGAATGGAATGTTTGTAGGATTATCTAATTAAAATGCTAGCACGTAAAATGGGCAGTGTAGAATTACTCCACAAAAAAATTGTACAAGCCGCCTTCGTTTCTTCTCATTGTTCTAACACATTTCTTCAAAGGCAGATTGTTTTTCCTTTTGTTCTTATTTTTAAAAAGCTTTTGGTTTCAGTTTTTGACGATTGAAAAGCACATTTTGTGCCCAGTACTGTTCCTACTTACTGTAGTTTTCACCAAAAATAAGTCAGTGAGGGAGGCAGTGTAAGGGAGAAGCTAGACACCTCACGTTTCAACTATTTTTACAATTGCACAAAAAGTCAGGAAACTAAGAGTGTATAGCATACTGAGGCAGAAATGGAAGTGTGTGACAGTGTAGGTGTGATAAAAGTGAAAAAAAAATATCTTGCAATGAGTGTGGGGCCATCACCCAACACAAAGCCATGAAACATTTTTCCAAGAAACATGTGTGTCAGCATGCACACAAACCAAAAAAAAACAAGGCGAGTAGATGTTGATAAAACAGCTCATATCCATCGCCTGAGGCCAACCTAGTGCCTCCAGTGTCAAATCTGACACACCGGCTGGCACTCAGGCAGATCTTGCAGTCATTCACACGTGTGCTGGAGAGTAAGAGTGAAAATTAACACTGCTGTCACATTTAATTGTATGCAAGTGCCTTATCCCACTGCAGAGTGACTCTGTATAAGAAGGCACAAATATTTACTGCCAGCGTTTTTCAAATAATTTCAGCAATTAACCTTTTGTTCACAGTTATTGAAAAACAGTTACTGGGGCAAGTAAGACTTGTGGCAGCATTTCAATTTTTTACTGTCAGCCAGCCTGTTATTTTAGCTGTATGCAATAAAGCTCACCTGGATTGAAGGGGTGAGATGGAAACTATCATGTATTTTTGCTGCATAAAGTTCTGCACTTCATGTGAAAAGCAAACTATAGATTTTCACATTTGCTGCTCACCACCATGAGCTGGGAGACACAAATGTCTTTGCATGAGCAGGTTTTCATATTATCTCTTCTATGCTAGTGATTTCAGCTGTCTGCTCACTTGAGCATGTCTAGCCCATCTCAGAACAATGTGAGCTTGAAATTATTGCAAGGTACACATGAAATTCAGAAAAAGTGCATATAGAAGGTATACTGAGGAATGGGGTAATGGAAACAAAACCCGTGTTGCATTGTGGCATGGCACAGTGTTTTTTAAATCACACCATAACTCATAGCATTCTGAAAACACACAAAGCAAAAAAGAAACAACACACTTGTGCTTCCTAGCACTTGGAATTTTTTACATATGCTTCATGTTTCACTGAAATGTAGAACATACAGGCATTCCTAACTGAACTTTTGGACTGAAATATAACTGGAGTTGGCCAGTTTTACCTAAATTAAACCACTAAAATGTGGAATCACACATCCATGTACATTTAGATCTTGGAGAGCAAGCCTGTTAGCTTTATTAATCTCACGTTCCAACCAGCTACTTACTCTGAAACACCTAATTCAGTGAGATGCTGTTCAGAAGGAATAAAGATATTGGAATTCTACACTTAATCATTTAGCCCCTGAATCAAAGATCTGTGGGCTTTATGTGGACTCCCTGGGCTAGCAGAGCACTGGAGTGAAATGCAAGAAGCCCTGTCTATCCTCTGATCTGCCATCATTCTGGAGGAGTCACAATGATCTCATTATGTCTGCTCTCTGAATATTAAAAGAGAGATAAAATGTTATAGATCACCATAACTACAAATGCAAGGGAAAATAGTACACTATGCACATAATTACTATCTTGCTGTTCTAAGACACTATATTATTTTCCAGATAGGAGAGGAACGAAAGTGTACTTTCTTGCAAGAGATCAAACACAGAAAGGACAGATCTATGGCAGAAAAAGAAATGCACACAAATAATTGGACCTAGCAGAAATGTGGTATCTCAGACAAACAGGTACAGGAAGCAAATTGTGAAAAATAAATGAAATGGAAACACACGCACTCAAGAAAAGAAAATCACATCAATATAACAGGATTAGACCTACCTATACTTACCAGTATTGAAATTATTTACATCTAGTTCTGTGGGACTGAAACCTATATTTTGGAACCATAGCTTTCCAGATCTGCAGTGACTCTATACTGTTCCCAGGGGCACTAGGTGATTTGGTTACAGGGTTTAGTATCACCTTGTAGCTTGAACATCATTACTGGATTGCTTAGGGGCTGTTCCGAGCAGAGTTAATTTCAGGCTGTGCTATCACAGCACCTGAAAAGTACACAGTGAAAAAGAACTCAAATCTCCAAATCTTCTGTGAAGGACTGTGTAGAGTAATAATAAACACAGCTCAGCCAAAGCAAACAAACAACAAAAACAAACAAACAAACAAACAAAAAAAAAAACCCTGCATAGAAACAATGCATTCAGTGGTTTTCTTTATAAAATAACATCATGGATAATCAGCCTACTTATAGAACCTTATAAGGCAGAAAGTGTAAAAACAAGTTTTTAAAATATGTTTGCCGAGAAAGTTCAAGTTTCTGTTTCCTCCTGATTCTGGGAAGGACAAAAGTTTGCTAGTGGTCATCAGCCTCTAGGCAGTTAATCTTGGAGATTTTCTTCGTTATGAAAGAATTAAGCCCAGGAGGGTTTTGAGTCCAAGAGATCTATAAAAGAGGATGGGCTCATTCATTCTTCATGAAAACATGCCAAAGAATCAGCAGCCGTTCAGGTGGGTTCATCTAGTTCTGTAGATCTGTTGTGCATTTATCAGGAAAACATTTATTACACTCTATCTCTTCAAAACTTCTAAACTAACCACTTTAACTTTCTGAGGTCTCTCAAGTATCACTGACACATTCTTTGAAATGCCTCTGGCATACACATTATTGTTTCAGCTCTCTTTTGTCTGTGTAACAGGAAGAATAACATGGATTCATCCTGGTTTTGTAGAGATCCTCAGCAGCAGAATGACTCACCACAGCAATTGCACGTGACTGTTAGTGAAGCCCCAAAGCCATGGTGCTTCCTTGGCTACACATCAACCTTGCTTCTGTGCATAAATCTAATTTCCAAAGTGCACAAGTGTTATCCCTTCAGGAAGGACTTCCTTGTTCCTCTCTCACACAGTTATAACCAGCCAAGCAGAAAAACACAGCCATGAAGACAACTCCCTGCTCCAACCAAGCACCTCCATCTCACTATAATGTTTCACTGTGAAAGCACAAGGACATAATGCATTTCTCCAGCAGAGGAGGATTAAATAAGTCTCCAGCTGAGACAAATTGCCATTTGGAAGTGTCCTCTTCCCCTTAATCCTCACCCTCCCACGCAGCCAAGATGTTGATCCCTCTGTTTTCTCTCTAGTTTCTTTAGTTTTGGCATCCCCATACCTCCAGCAGCGACTGCCCATGTTGGATGCAAACCTCACTACAGTGTTCCCAAATCTTCAAAACATGGAAGATAATCCAACATTTCCTTTCCACGAACACTTCAACAGATCCCCAGTTAAACCACAGCCTCCTTGGGGAACTCATATAGGCTCCAATACCCAGCTACCTTCCTTCCGACTTTTTGAACCTATCTAGATGTCTTACTGCTGTCTTTCCTTAACAGATAAAACTTGCATCCTCAAAATCTAGCTGCAGATTCAGTGACAATCCCCAGCACACCTGCTCCTGGGTTTGTCTTTCATTAAACTCCCTATGGATATGTTTGTAGCAAACCAGTTTTGCTAAGTTTCAGCTGTCTTGCTGCTTGATGAGAGCACTGTCTGGTCTGGCACAGACTGCTTAACAATCTCCATCAAAAAAGTAACAGATTCTGTTTTTACACAGAAATATTTTCCACTGCAGCAGTGTTTGTGATAACAGCCTTGCAATGTTCAGAGGCAGATGCTCTAAATTAGCCCTGCTCTACAAATGGGAATGGCAATGAGACGGGGAAGGGAAAGAGGATGAGAAAGACCAAACCATTTTGCCAAAGGTCACAATTCAAACAATTTAACTTAATTTTATAAGGCTTCTTGCCACAAGACTCTCCTTTTTTTTATTCCTTTATTTTTTAGCATATAAAGAAAATAGAAGCATCAGTAAGGCATTCTAGCTTGTCATTTTTGCTCTTTCCCCTTTTCCTTTTTTCCTTCTCTTTTCAGTAAGAAAAAGTAAAAAGAAAACCCTCAAAATGAGGCAGGTCCTTTGACTTCAGCTCTGAGAAGGCGACAACTTAAACTCTACAAGCACTTAGATTGTTTAGTTCTTTCATACAACAACAAAAAGCACTAATTCTCTCAAGCAATTTTGGTATAATTTCACTGGTATAATTCATTGGTACTGGTATGAATTCACTGACAATAACATCTATCTCCATAATTTGCTGCCAGAGGAACTAAGGGGACAGAAGTATTTAGCATGCCTAAATTTTATCACAGGAGGCACTGCCACAAGCAATAAGCACTACATAATACTTTTTAACAGGACAGCAGGCAAACACTATTGAGAAAAGAGCTCAGCACTCAGCACTCCTGAGAAGTGTTTTCTTCTTTCTATAGGAAAGGAAAGACTGCACAACAATGGAAATAGCCTCAATTCCAACTCACTTTGCTCCATCATTTGAAAAATTTTCCTTTAGATTTTTATCCTTTCCCAGTTTTTATGCATAATTGACTGAGTTCAGACTAGCCAAAAATTTGTACCAGAAAAGTCAACCAAATCAATTTTTCAAAATTGTTTAGAAGTTTTTCAATGAAATATTAATTGAAAGTAATCTTCCAAGCAATTTCATTTCATTGAAACTATTTCCTGATCAAAAAAGAAATCTGAATGAATTACATCTGATTAAAAAATACATATTCAGTTCTGACTAGGACATTCTCAGGAAAGTGAAACAGTCTTTGCAAAAGAAGTCTAAATGAAGACATTCAAAGTCAACATACTTTTAGTCATTATGAACACAATCTTTTGAGGAAATAGATGAAAATAGGAGAAATAGAATGTTTTTAAAATGGAAGATGGATTCTAAAGAGGAGTCCAAATGAAAGGAAGTAGGGAATACGCAACATAAATTTTAAGAGAAAGTGATATTGTTGCTTGTTCCAAGGATTGATGGACTGGTGCAAAGACACAGCTAGATTTCTCTTCCCATGCATAGAATGTTATTTACTTCTAAGACTGTGCAGCTTATAAAACAAAATAGAACCTCAATTGCATTGAAGCTCATAAAACAAAACACTCCACTTCAAGTGAGCATTAACCTGGCTAAAGCATGACTCAGTCTTTATGAAATAAATGTTTTCAAAAATTGCAATAGACAGCTTTATCCTTCATGTGATGCTTAGCATGTTTTCTCTGCATCTTTCAATTGCTGTGTCAAGCTGAAGGTTGCCAGGTGATATACTGGAGTTTACACAATATGCAGTTAATAAAAATCAAAAGATTTGCAAGTGAACGTCCTAGTACTATTGCAAACCACCCAATGGAGCAAACTGCCAATGACAATCTGAAATAGTCCACCTGGTCTGGAGTCTGCATATCTTTCTGTGTGATAAATTAGTAATTTTTTGCTCACTCCCTTTAAGAATCAGTCTTAAAAGCTAATCAACACCATTACGTTTTGGCTGTGATCATTTTTATTTCACCCGAGCAGATTAAAAAAAAATAAAAATAAAAAAAACAAAATTAAGACCTGTAAAGTCTTATTCTCATGAAAAATATTTCAGAAAGCTTCACTGAGAACTGAAAATCAATAGTGTTTTTCTTTTTCATAGAAATGATTGTTATTTCACAGCAAAATTCTGGTACTAGAGAATACAGCAGTGGGAAATGCATACTCGTCTATCACATGGATTCATGAGGGTATTGTCTTTGGCTCCCATTTGCACAGCATTAAATCCTGCTGTGTTGACTTTGAGTTTGACACGCTGCTAAATCTTAAGTCCCAAAGCAGAATCTTCTCAAAATCATGGTGTTTCACTAGGTGTCTCAGATCACAAGTGTCACCCTTCATCTGAAATTATCTTTTCCCAACTGTGCTTAAAATGTTCTCATACTTTCTAATGAGCTTGGGCCAAATTCCAAGGCTATTGCGAAGCCAAAACCCTAGCAAGTTATTTTTTTTTCTTGTTGCATTCATACGCACCCTTTGCAGGTCTCAATCCCAAAGTAGGTCTGCCATTAAGCAAAAGCAATTTCACATGATTTGAATTATGACTGAGAGGATCCATACAGGTGTTCATGGATTTTAATTAATGTATTCACTTCACACTTTTAATTAGTTTGTCATAACATTCTCAAATCTCTCAATGCAAAAGAGGACGATTTTGCTGTCCAAGTCTCAGCATAAATGTGTGCAGGATGAAGAACGACTAAGAAGTATTGCAGACCTCTAAACATAGATGAGTCTGAACCAATGTTAAGTGCTCAGACCAGAATGCCTTACTATTTTCTGGGAGCCAGAGTGTAAATATAAATAAATAAATAATAACACTCACAGATCAAATCAGAAGGGTTGTTACCAAAAACAATTGCATTTTATATGATACATGATACTTAAGAGCAAGTATGAATCCTCTGGTACTAATGAACCACTTTTTTTAGATCTCTACATGTTCATCTATTGGACTATGTTATTTGAATAATGCATTAAGGATATTTTTACTTAAAAAACAAAACAAACAAAAAAAAACACAGCAGACTTACTTAACATATTCTGTACCAAAACATGTTTAATCTTTTCAGTTGACTCTACCATAAAGTATACTCAGTAAACTTTCTTAAATTTATGTCAGCATTTGTCTACATTGCACAAATATACAATTTGCTGACACAGCAAATCGGAAGCTGGTTAATTGCATCAAATTTCTCCTGAAAAGGCTTTTTAACTACCCTCAAATATCATTGAGGCTAAGACTAAGTACGTTTGAATATTTTCTTCAGCTCTCTTGCGACAAAACCGCTGATCTAGTTGTTCTTACATCTATGATTGATCAAAAAAAAAAGAAAAAAAAAGAAAAAAGAAAGAAAAGGCAAGATTTTAATCCTAACGTAAACACACAGAGGAGAGATGCTCCAAAGAAGGCAATTTTGTACAGCACTGATTTCCATAAAGATTTTCAAGCATTTCATCTTTCATGAATGTTTGCTCCTAAACATTAGACTCTGTAGTAGTAAATTGAGGTCTCACCAATATAACTTGATATTATTTTGGTTTCTTTTTGACCATATTTTACCTTGTAATTTATTCTCATCAGTAAATATTTGATGAATAGTTGATCATTTTTGATATTTTTCCTCTGTGAGATATCAAATTTGTCTTGCTTCTTAATTTGCCATGGTATCTTCTGCCAGCATTATCTTAGGCTGATTTACCTTTGTTCACAGATCACTTAGTCAATCCTTTTCCCTTTTCGGGCATTCCAAGAAAAGATTATATTTTATTGCATCAACATAAAATAATCAAATTTTATGTAGAAAAAAAACCCAGCTAGGTCACCAGGTTGTGATCCTTTACAGGTGTAAATCCAAATGCACTTAAAGCAGCCAAAGTGAAGCAATGTTTCCACTGACCTTGATGCCAGAAAAGGTTATGGAGCAGATCATCTTGAGTGAGATCACACAGCATGTCTGTGACAGCTGGGATCAGCCAGCGTAAGTTCATGAAAGACAGATCCTGCTTGACCAACCTCATCTCCTTCTATGACCAGGTGACCTGCCTGATGGATGAGGGAAAGGCTGTTGATGTAGTGTACTTAGACTTCAGCAAGGCCTTCGACACTGTGTCCCAAAGCATCCTGGAGAAGCTGGCATCCCATGGCTTGAACAGGTACACTCTTTGCTGGGTAAAGAACTGGTTGGAGGGCCAGGCCCAGTGAGTGGTGGTGAATGGAGTTAAAGCCAATTGGTGACTGGTCACCAGTGGTGTTCCCCAAGGGTCAGTATTGGGGCCTGTCTTTATTGATGTCTTTATTGATGACTGGACAAGGAGATCGAGTGCATCCTCAATAAGTTTGCAGATGGGAGGAAGTGTCAATCTGCCTGAGGGTAGGAAGGCTCTACAGAGTGATCTGGACAGGCTGTGCAATACTACTTGCAGTTTCTTAGATAAGGTATTTAAGAGGATCTCAAAACAGTCACTCAGATTCAGTCATGGTTTTGACTCCTATTTCCTTCATTTTCTAATACTACAGACTTCTGGTGAATAAAGCAATGTGTAGATAGAACATCTGCTTGGACTCAATACACACCGGTTTATTTGCTATGTCAACAAGTAGTTGAGCTTTTCCTGATTCAAAGATTGTAAAAGAACACCCAGAATGGTGGAGTTGAGTTAAGAATGATTTAATTGGGACTGGAAAGATGATAGTGGTGACTAAAGTCCAAAGGGAGGAAAATGGAGTGAAGGACATGAGAACTTGGGCTAAGTCCACATAGTAGCTGAGGAAGAAATAGGTTCAGGGATGGAGAGAGAAGAGGAAGTTGAGAGTAGAAATGAGTCTGTAATTATATTATGGACTTGGATTAATGGTGATGAATGAGCTGAGACATAGAATTAGAAGTGAAAGAGGAGAAAGAATGAAGATGAAAATTGAGATGGGTGAAAATAATGAGGGGTAGCATGTCACAACAGATGAAGGTGACTAATCTAATAGAGATAGTAGCAAGGATGAGGTGGAAGTAATGCAGGACTGGAAAATAAGCTACTAGAGAATATAAAGCTGCTAGTGTGAGAGAAGGAGTGGGAGATCAGAAGATGGTCTTCAGGATGGAGGGAAATGAGACAGGAAGAGTTCAGGAGACAAGATAAAAAGAAGCCAGGAGTCCTGTACAATATCATCTCCTGTACTTACTGCGCCGTTTCTATTCCCTTTACCTATGAAACAAACAAGCAAAAAAAAACAAAAACAAAAACAAAAACAAAAAAACACTGAGCATACGTTTATGTGATAACTTTAGCCTACTTTTCAGCTTCTAGTGTCATCAAGCAGGCTACTGCATCTTTATTCTTTCTTTCACATTATTCAAGGATTCTTTTCTTTCTTTTTTTCTTTCCTTTTTTTCCCCATTTTCTCTTTTTTTCTTTTCCTTTTTCATTTTCTTTATTTGCATTTACAGATTTTTCTCTTTTCTTTGACCCCAAACTAAAAATTTGTTACAGTCTATCAGTATTCAGCAATATAAACTAAATCTGGAGCAGCAAAGTGTGATTATTCGCAAAAGTCACATGGTTGTTGTTGTTCTGTTCCCTTCATGGCTGAATGTAACTTATAATTAGTAATTGAAGCAGCCACTAGGGCTTTGAATCTCAGTGGAAAAGATAGCAAAGAAACAGGCTTGTTCTGATTTATTCTCTCTGGGAAAATCTGTTAGCTAAGGCTCATCACACATTCTCTTCATTATTAACCTTTCTAGCATACGCTAGCAGGCAAAGTGTCAGTGGGGGAGCAAACCACACAGCTTCTTAGCAAGGGAGGGAGGAAAGTTGCACAGAACAATATTTCAGTATTTTCACATCTAAAGGTAGAGCGGGAAAGGCTGATACACATTTTACTAAAGCTCAAGAGAAAAATATTGACATGTAAATGTATAAAAACCGTAAGGCAAAAAAGGGAAGGGAAGGGAAGGGAAGGGAAGGGAAGGGAAGGGAAGGGAAGGGAAGGGAAGGGAAGGGAAGGGAAGGGAAGGGAAGGGAAGGGAAGGGAAGGGAAGGGAAGGGAAGGGAAGGGAAGGGAAGGGAAGGGAAGGGAAGGGAAGGGAAGGGAAGGGAAGGGAAGGGAAGGGAAAAAAATAGTGTCCCAATACTTTTGTTGCAACTGTTACAGAACTAGAGTACAGGATCTTGGAGACAAGCAAATACATAATTCTAATAAACAATTGTTTTTGATACCCAAAATTTTGTTAAGCTTTTCTCCTGCCGGACCCAATATGTGAGGGATGTCTGTCCATCACTGTATCAACACATAGGAAGTGAGAATTTCTTCAATGTTCAGGATTTAAATTCTTTACCATATTTGTTTGCTGAGAAAGCACAGCATTTTGTTTTTAAAAATGAAAATCAATAAGAAATAAGAGTAGATTTTCAGCTTGTGAAAACCAGCATTGATTTCCATGGAAGTGAATTATTTTTTGTAGGTAGAACAATTGAAAAATATGTATAGACCAAATCAGTCATCAGTTTAAAAATATATATGCACTACTATTCTCCTTTGTTGGCAGAAATTAAAAAAATACTGAAGTATTTTAAAAAAATAATATGTAAATTTAACCTTGAGATTATGGAGCGAAAGCCATATAGGTAGCAGAAAGTTTGAGGAAGACTTAATTATATGTTTTCAGAAAGGTATAATGTTAGCATTATCCCAGCTTATATTGTTCTACTTGTATCATTAGCTTTTATTAGCACACTGGATTCATCACATACTGGTTTATGACACACTGTAATGTAAATCAATGCAGTACCTCCCAAATGACTAATATAAGCTAGCTAGCTCAACTATAAAAGAAAGACTTGACAAATGGGAAGCCAACAGAATACAGCAGAAGGCTGTTAAACTTATTTTTCATCACTTTGTATCAAAACGTACAGCTGGAAATGAGAGTAGTTACATATCAGTGAAAGAGATCTCCCAGGGAACACTGCAAGATCCCCATCACCTTGGCTCCCTGAGCTATTCTTGACATGTAGATCACATTACTTTCACAATAGTGCTGTTCTCAAGAAACTAGCTTCCCCTGCACGACATTGACACAATTATGTTGCCATGAAGAATCCCAGTGTTCATATAGATTATTCCACAAGAGGCAGGGAAGTAAGATGATGATTCCACAGCCTCTTCTGGAAGCAGTTGATGCCTAGATGTTTGTCATTGCCTTTGTGACAGAAGTCACTGCTACCCCAGCTAGGTGGGCAGGATACAAATCAGCTTCCTGCCCCAGTGCAAGAGTGGCAATGTCCCCATGCCCTTTTCTACTGAGAGGGGCTACAGGACCCCACTGCTCATCACAGTCCCTTTGCCAAAGATCTCCAGCCAGCAGAGTTGACAGCTCATGCTGCTGCCATATCCTTTCTACCCAATTGATCGAATTGGCCAAGAAGTTTTAGACAGCAGGAAAAATTCTGAGTCAGTAAATCTCTGCAGATCTTCTGCATGCCAAGCCTCACGTGTACCTCTGTCAAAAAGAGAGAAGAAAGAGACAAGAGTAATGAGTGGCAGAGCTACAACCGCTTCAGCACATGATTTTTTTCATCCCAGTACTCTGGGCAGGAAAGCTGACAATGACTTCTCAGGAAAAGCTTTTATGTCAGCTGTGATGGCCTAAAGGTGCAAACTCTTTAAAATTGTTTTGCCACTTACAGTTGTAGGTGGCAGCCTGAGTTTAATTTAATTACATTAATCAGTTTGACAGTTTGAGAGGAAATGGTAGTTAGCAACTCTGGAACAGAGGGGGATGTTAGCAAGGAAAGCAGTGATAAAAATCAAATTCCCTCATGCACAGAGAAATACAAGTAAATATCTGAGTAGAGCTGTGGTATTGGCTGGCTGTGGGTCATGGGGAATTCTGTCATGCTGCAGAGCTAAATCTCTCACCTAGGTCCATATTTTATGATTCAACAGAAGTATTTTGGTCCCCAAACTCTCTTGCAGTTATTTTGCAGGGTTCCTGTGTTCCAGTTGGAACTGCTTTGTAACAGTATTCTCCTACCAGTTCTTTCTATTCTACTATTTTATTAGCAAAATAAGAATTCATTCAGAGGCAGGGATTATTCAAACATATAGCATCCTTAAGAGATTAAATTAAAAAAGCCCAAGGAATGGCAGTCTGAATTTCACCTGTGATGGGGCTCTGTAACAATCCAAATGAGATTCTCAATGGTATTTGGAATAAATAAGCAATTCCTTGATGCTGTTTCAACCTAGTAAACAGAAAACTATTTACAACCTCCTGGGTAGTACTCCAAATGGAAAAGTGGTTCTTGGGACATAATGTCTTTTGTAGTTGCCTATCACTAAGTTCTGTTTAGAGAGAACTGTTAAATTAGAAATAAATGGATAAATGGATAAACACCTTGATATAACGAATCTAGTTTAAAAGATCACTTTCTTAAATTGGTACAGTCCCCTAATGCTTGGATACTTAAATCATTAGAGACCTCATTGAAATGGATTAGCTTTATCTCAGTGTATTGCAGACTTACTGAGGCACATCTATTGTCCCTCTTTGAACTGCTCTAGTGGTTTTTCAAGGCATTTAATTAGCCTAACACATTTTTCTAAGATGGACCAGACAGCAGAGCACTTAGGCCTTCTAAACGTGTGTGAGTTTGATAGCTAGCACCTAGGAAAAGTAATTACAGAATATAAAAGATGTTGAGAAAGTTATCAGGCTGATGAAGAATATGAAACATTTAAACATGCATTATTTTGTCATAGCTGCTTTCCTAGACGGAAAATCAGCCGACTTTCTGGAAGCTGTTTTGTTCTCCTGCCATATCTAATGCAGTCCCTGAAGCATTCCACAAGCACAGTGAACCAGGAGGCCTGCAAGGCCTTGCATTGCTCTGGCTATGGCGAACACTGATTTCACGGGTGTAGCACTGCCAGTGCTATGCATGATTTCAGTTCCACAGGTTTATTTAAATTAATTAATTCTTTACATAAAGTCTGTTTTTCTCAAATGCCAGTCATTTAGATCACATACTTCTTTATGTGTTTACCATCTTTCTAGCTAGGCTTTCTTTAAAATACAGTCAATAAGAAGAGTAGTGTGTTTTTTAAACAATTCCACTTCATTTCATTTGAATACAGACATATGCAGATTATTGTATTTAATCAGCTAAAACCTAACCTAAAATTACAGACGAAAAATGAAAAGAATGTAGAGCTTCAGCTTCAGATGTGATGGAATAACTGGGTTATGATAAAAAACCATACAAAAACACAGCTTAATGGGAATAGAGAAAACAAACTGAGTTAGGACCAGGCAAAGATTGGCCATTCTGTGCAGGAGCAAAGAGAAGAAGTTCCAGAGTTTTTAACTGACATTCACAGAGAAAGTTGATTCCCATTTGAAAAATAGCTGGAGTTCTACCATGCAATTTAATGAAAAGTCAGTGCTAAGTCTCAGTTGAGTGGAGCTTGTTTCCACTTTACAGTGAAGTTCTGAAATGAGATGGTATTTTTCTTTTCAAGAAAATGTTGAGGACTTGACTCGTAGTTTTTTGGAGGGTGAAAAAGAGAAGAAACAGAAGCTGAAGTGATAGGCAAGAAAATATAATCTCAAAATGAAACCTAATCTAGAGCATCTGCTGCTTTCTCCACTGTGAAACAACAAGCGCAGCCTGGGGAGATGCTGAGCTTAGAGCATTATTAGATAGAGCATGATAAAAACAGATTACCAACTCTGCAAGAATATCTGAGTTTGAGAGGAAATTCTGTCTTGAATTGGGGGAAAAAGTGAAAGCTGAGATATTCCAAAGTTAAAATTCTCTCAAGTGGATTGGACCCTCTGAAACATTTAACTTCTCCAACCTTAAAAATAATCTGTTTTATTTTACTTTTTTTTTTTTTTTTAAACAGGAAAAATCAATTGTAAGATTTGAAACTTGAAATTTGGAGAGGTGATCTTTTGCCAAACAAATCAATCAACCCTGAATACTAGAACAGAATTCTTGCCAAAAGAAGTTCTTTCTTACAGTTTCAATATTAATCAGGTTGGTATTTTCTGATAGAAAATCAGTGATCAGCTTTAAACATGAACAACTTGTGTAAGGCCATATGATAAGCCTAGAGCATCCAGTTTCTGTTACAAAAAAGTTTCAACAGCCATCCCTAGTTTCTGTAATATCCAACGTGAAAACTTGCATCTTCCATGTATTTTTTCTCTTTGGCACAACAGAGGACAAAAAACAACCTCTAGAGGTCAGCAGGTCCCCTGGATACCTCAGGTATATTAAAACACAGATTATTAAACTTCAGTTGTCTTCTTCCTACAGAATCGTTCTGAGAAGAAGTTCATTCTCATGTAGATGATGTGCCTAAATTACAGCAGTTCATGTGCATTTTACAACCACTGCTGGCTAAGACTCTGTTTTGTTCTAATAAAACAATGCAAGTGACAGAGTGCTCCAAAATATCCTTGTTATCTGCCAATTTGAGGAAAGTAATGCTGTCTCCTAGAAACGTACAAGACAGTTCTCAAAGGGATTACCTAGTCCAAGACATAGCAAATCACTGAAGGTAGATGCTACTTTAATATATCAAAGTCTTCTTTCATACTAGCTTCCCAGAAAGCACTGAGTTGAGGTCAAGCTCCAACTACATCCTACAATCACACTGCAGAAGCCTCCTGTTTTTTCGCTGCATCTAATGGGTATGCTAACCAGCAACACAGAAGGAATTCCTGATTTCAAATCTCAATATGAATTTCCTACACCCAGAAAAGTATTTGTCATTGCTTAGTCTGAGACTAATTTAATCATCCTCCAGAATCATTCTCCATAGCAATTACCATCTTTCATTTATATTTTTGGATGATAATAAACATGATACTTAATTCAAAATTCCCACGCTAAGAAAAAAGAGAGGAAGAGATAAAAGAATGGACTGCACATGACTGTGGCTTTATCACAACACTGACTACACCTCTAAAAGGGACACAGCTTCACAATGACTAAAAACTGAGTATCAAGAAGCAATGTTGACAAATAACATTTGCCATTAGATGGGAGGGAGCTTAAATGCCCAGCTGAGACAATGAGAGGGGACATGTGGAAACTCTAAAAAAAGAAGAGTCAGTGAAATATCTTATTTTGTCACTAACATGATTAAATGTTCCGGTAAGAAACCTAAGGTCAAGCTCGATGACTTAGAAAGAAAATACTGCATTCTAGAAGTTTTTATAAACACTGGAACAAAGTTTTTAATTTCATATTCCTTATTCAAATTGTTGCAAAGTCATAAAAGAAGCAGAAAGAAAATCTACTACAGTAGGAGAAGAATAAACACAATTATATAACTGAGGCACCAGGCAGTTTCTGGAACTCATTAGAAATACTTTGTTCCATCAATACTGCTTTCTTTCATACCTTGTCTTATTTCTATATAATAATATTTAGTTTCTCAGCTTGCTTGAGTTTGCATGGGCAAGTTTTGTTCAAATGCTGATTCTGGAAGACTTTTGTAAAATGTAAAATCTGTTTTCTTCCAGTATTTCATTCAGGGGACAAAAACAACAACAACAACAACAAAACCACACAAAAAACAGAAGAAGAGAAGACCTTTAAAGATGGTCTTTAATCATTCACTATCGTATTATTTTTTTCCATTGTCATAAACGTATTATAAAACATCACAGGAAACACAAAGCAACTAGATTTATTCACTATAATGTCATTCAAAGTGAAAGTAATTCTGGAAATGAATTTAAATGGTAATAAAAGCAGAATTTAACATTTAAAAAACACTTCATGTAATAAACTGGGATTTGTTGGTTGTTCTTTTTCAAAGCTCTAGAGACTACAAGTAAAAGCCCTGGATATTTTAGAAGCTGGACTTTTAGCATTATGCAATAAGGGCAATTATGTGCCAGGCTTGCATGTTTCACGTTACTTTTCACAGCTTAGTATCCATTATACAAGTCAATAAAATATAATTTCCTCTGTGCTGAATGTTTTCAATGTGCAGGGCCAAGATTAGTATTAAATGAAAATTATATTGTTCAACGAGAGCTTTCGCAATTTCAAATTACTTTTCAAAACAGAGTGCATGTTCTTAGATAAATAGTGTTTTTAATTAAAATATATCTATTAAGTTATTTCCTTAATTATAGTATCTCCATTGCCTCATATTGTTTTACTGTATACTAAATTCCATTTCTTACTTCCGTTATTATGCTATAAGATCAACCTGGTAATTGTCATTTTTTCTTTTCTCAGGCTTATCTAAGCTTACAGTGGCAAGTCTCACTTCATTTATCTTTTTCAGCACCAATACAGTACTGAAAACCTAATAAAGGAACCTCAGCTCTAACCAGGGCCTCCTTCCTAATCCATAAACTTGCAGGGAACCCAGAAACCAAGAGGGATTGTGCCTCATTCACAGAGTCCAAAGGCACTCTGATGCAGAAGTGGAACCCAAAATCTCAGATTCTTGGTGTCCCAGTTCCTGCCCTGTGCTGAGGAGGTTGTAGGAATGGAGAGGGGCTAAAAGCTACCACTGAGAAAGGAAGCCCCAGAAGATGAACTCCAGCCTCGAGTCCATGTCAGGCTTCATAATTTCATGATTATTTCTAAACTTGCTTTTTTTTTTTCAAGTTTTTCCCTCTTCAGGAAACTTTCAGAACTTCAATTTCTCATTCTCATCTGAAAGAATGACCTCTTCCTCTCTTTTGTCAAATCACAGATGCTATATGGGTTAAAAAATTTAATATGTGACCCACACTACTCCAGACAAAGAAAATGTTACTGGGAAAACAACAACAACAACAAAAAGAATTCACCCGGATTAAGTATAAAATATTTAAAAAAGTGGGGAAGGTATAGGTCTATTTTGCTGAGCAATCCAAAGGTGGACAGTTGAGATTTATTGAGTCAGTCATTTAACTTCAGGAATAAATACACCAATCATTTCAAAATTCATTGGTGTCAGTGTCCTCTGAATGTACACATATCCAATCAAACCCTTCACCCCACCTCTCCAGAGAAAGTCCTTAGTAGTCCTCAGAAGCGTGAACCGGCATTTTTCTGTACATGAACACTAAATCCAACTTGTCAGCAGGTGCCAACCTAGACTTGCATGTCAAGCAATATCTCATGACATGTATAGCTTCAGTTCTTCCTGGGCCTTCCATCTAATCCATATTGCTGTAGAATCTTTGCGCACCCTGAGCTGGAAAATGTCTTGAGACAGCTCTTAGGAGATCCAGACTTAGATATCAGGGAGACCTTGGGCTTTCTAGGCACCTTCAGCAAGTTGGTCAGAATGACACAGATTTAGTTACTCCTCCCTAAGTAGTAAAATAAAAAATTACCCTAATTTTAACATCTGCTAACTAGTAATTCTCTCATCTTACAGTAGCACAGCAGACCTAACAGGAGGGGGTACTTATCTCTGCTATGGCTGTTAAGTATAAAATTAAGGAAGCAACCGTAGCTGAAGGAAGAGCGCTCAGCACTGTGCTGAGCCCATGCTAATGTATGCAAGGGGAAATTCTCCAGATTAGAATCCCTCCTTCCCTTCACCTGGATAATGACACTCTTTATAACACAGAGCCTGTGCAAAGGGATGACTCTTAGCTATAATCCTAAGTAACAGATAATAAACTTGATATGAACAATGCTGACAGGTGATGCTTGGAAAAAAAAAATAATTAAATCTGTCTGAAAACTTGTGCAGAACGGCTGCAATCTCTCCAGAACCAGTATAGGAGCTTCCACTACTCGGAGTGGAGTTGCTCTTTATGTGAGAGAGCAGCTAGAATGTATTGAACTCTACCTGGGGGAGAGTGATGCAGCGGTGGAGAGCTTGTGGGTGAGAATCAAGGGGCAGGCTGGTATGGGTGACACTGTTGTGGGTGTGTACTACAGGCCCTCTGATCAGGAGGAGGAGGTTGATGAGTACTTCCATAAGCAACTGGAAGTAGCGTCATGATCCCAGGCGCTGGTGCTTATGGAGGACTTCAGTTATCCAGATATTTGCTGGATAAGCAACATGGCCAGGCACGCACAGTTCAGACGGTTCCTGCAATGTGTTGAAGACAACTTTCTGATGCAGGTGGTGGAGGAACCGACGAGGAGAGGGGTGTTACTGGACCTTATTCGCACTAATAAGGAAGGGCTTGTTAAGGAAGTAAAGGTCGGGGCAGCTTGGGTTGTAGTGACCACGAGATGGTGGAGTTCAAGATCTTGAGTGGAAGAAGCAAAGCAAAAAGTAGGATTGCTACCCTGGACTTTAGGAGAGCCAACTTTGATCTCTTCTGGGACCTACTTGGAGCTATCCCATGGGCTAGGGTGTTAGAAGGTAAGGGGGCCTGTGAGAGCTGGTCGGCATTTAAACAGCTCTTCTTCCAAGCTCAGGATCTGTGCGTCCCTGTGAGCAAGAAATCAGGAAAGGGTGGCAGGAGACCTGTGTGGATGAGCAATGAGATCATGCGCAAACTCAAAGGGAAGAAGGAGGTCCATGAAATGTGGAAAAAGGGTCTGACCACTTGGGAAGAATATAGAAATGTTGTAAGGGCCTGCAGGGATGCGACGAGGAAGGCTAAAGCCTGCCTGGAATTGAACCTGGCAAAAAGAGATAAAGGATAATAAAAAAGGCTTTTTTAAGTATGTTAACAGTAAAAGGAGGGCTAGGGAGAATGTGGGTCCCCTGCTAAGTGAGAGGGGTGTTGTGGTAATGGGGGATGCTGAGAAGGCGGAGATACTGAACGCCCTCCTTGCTTCTGTCTTCAGTGAAAAAGCTCTCCCTCAGGAATCCCAAACCCTGGAGGTTTCTGAGAGGGTCTGGGGAATGGAAGACTTCCCTTTAGTCAGGGAAGAGACGGTCCGAGAGCGCCTAGGCAACACCAATGTTCATAAATCCATGGGACCTGATGGGGTGCATTCACTGGAGCTGGTGGAGGTGATTGCTGAACCACTCTCTATCATCTTTGAGAGGTCTTGGAGAATGGGGGAGGTGCCTGAAGACTGGAGGATAGCCAATGTCACTCCGGTCTTCAAAAAGGGCAAGAAGGAAGATCCAGGTAATTACAGGCCAGTCAGCCTCACCTCTGTCCCTGGAAAGGTGATGGAACAGCTTGTGCTGGATACCATCTCCAGACAATTGGAAGAAAAGGAGGTTATCAGGAGTAGCCAGCATGGGTTCACCAGGGGGAAGTCATGCTTGACCAACCTGGTAGCCTTCTATGATGTTGTCACTGGCTGGGTGGATGGGGGGAGAGCAGTGGATGTAGTCTACCTTGATTTCAGCAAGGCATTTGATACTGTCTCCCACGACATCCTTATAACAAAGCTGAGGAAGTGTGGGATAGATGAGTGGACAGTGAGGTGGGTTGAGAACTGGCTGACTGGCAGAGCACAGAGGGTCGTCGTTGGCGGTGCAGAGTCTGGTTGGAGACCTGTAACTAGCGGTGTTCCTCAGGGGTCGGTGCTGGGTCCGGTCTTGTTCAACATCTTCATCAATGACCTTGATGAGGGGATAGTGGCCACCCTCAGCAAGTTTGCTGATGATACGAAGTTGGGAGGATTGGCTGACACGCCTGAAGGCTGTGCTGCCATTCAGCGAGACCTGGACAGGCTGGAGAGCTGGGCGGTAAGAAACCAGATGAGGTTTAACAAAAGCAAGTGTAGAGTCTTGCACCTAGGGAGGAATAATTGCATGCAGCGGTACAGGTTGGGGGATGACCTGCTGGAGAGGAGCTCTGCAGAGAGGGACCTGGGTGTCCTGGTGGACGACAGGTTGGCCATGAGCCAGCAGTGTGCCCTTGTGGCCAAAAAGGCCAATGGCATTCTGGGGTGCATTAAAAAGAGCGTGGCCAGCAGGTCGAGGGAGGTGATCCTCCCCCCCTACTCTGCCCTGGTAAGGCCTCATCTGGAGTACTGTGTCCAGTTCTGGGCTCCCCAGTACAAAAAAGACAGGGATCTCTTGGAAAGAGTCCAGCGGAGGGCCACAAAGATGGTGAAGGGCCTGGAGCATCTCCCCTGTGAAGAACGGCTAAGTGAACTGGGTCTGTTTAGCCTTAAGAAAAGAAGACTGAGAGGGGACCTGATCCAGGTCTATAAATATGTAAGGTGTGGGGGGCAAAGTGGCGAGGCCAGACTCTTTTCAGCAGTGTGTGGAGACAGGACAAGGGGAAACAGCCAGAAACTAGAGCATAGGAAGTACCACACAAATGTGTGCAAGAACTTCTTTACGGTGAGGGTGAGGGAGCACTGGAACAGGCTGCCCAGGGAGCTTGTGGAGTCTCCTTCTCTGGAGATATTCAAGACCCACCTGGACACCCACCTGTGTGACCTGGTGTAGGGAACCTGCTTAGGGAGGGGGGTTGGACTCGGTGATCTCTGGAGGTCCCTTCCAACCCCTATGATTCTGTGATTCTGTGATTCTGTGGTTCTGTGGTTCTGGTGGTTATTTCAAGAGCATACAAATTCATCATGCTCAACAGGAGAAAGAAAGCTGCATTTATTATAAGAGTTGAGTCTGCAACTGTTGATGAATTTTTCTGTTGATTATACCAGGAAAAACATTTTTTCTTGTTAATTTACAGATTACCAATTTCGAAAGAAAAAGTGAGTTATTGTTTTACCTGCTTTGACAATTTTACTCTCATAAATACATGAATTTACTAGCACGTCCTTCTTGTCTGTTTTATTTATTTATTTATTTATTTTTGTTAGGAAGTGATAGCGAATACAAATGCGTTAATGTCTTTCCTTCATCAAACACCCATGAATATACATGACCATAACATATTGCTGTTTCCAACTACTTTGTTTTATGTTATGGATAACATGTTTACATAAAGCTAATCTCTGCAAGAAGCATAAGAAAAGGAAAAAAAAAGAAAAAAATATGAACAGTGATGAATCAACTATCAGTTGCATTAAAGCAATCTTTAAAATAGGCAGGCAAAACCTGTTAAAAGTATCCAGGATTTGTGAGACAGTTTATGATCGAGGGTTTTTTTAGTATCAAGATTTGAGAAAACATGATTTATAAAGATATACAGCGAAAAACTTTCTACAGAGTAAGATCTTCATGTCAGGAAGAAGGTAATTAAGCTGCCAAACCTAGGATAACTGATCCAACTTCCTGTTATTGGTGTTCATCACTTTTGATTTCATGCCAGTAACTCCCAATCACACACCCAAAAAATTTATTTAGTCTAGAGCAAGCTCTTTTCAGCATGTCAGAAATGAAACCGAGCAAATTCGTGCTAATAAGGCTTCCACAATCAATGTTTTTTTATTGTGGCTAGGTCAAATTTTGTTGATTGCTCTGTTTTGTGCGGTGACACTTGACTGATCCCAGGCAGCCACTGACCCTGTAGACTTTTGGCAGGTTTTACTACTAAAAGTATTCCCAGGTCAAACATTCCAAATGGTCCAAAAGCTAAAGATTTTTGAGGTGGTTCAGTGCTTGCTTCAGACATCATTGCAATCAGAAGGATATTTTTCCACATGGCTCAGTGATCCTATAGATAGGCAGTATTGTTAATGCCATCTAATGATCCTTAATCCTAATGATTAGCATATAACTAATGATACCTAATCATGGAAGCATGGAGTATATCAGCTGCATTTGATCTATTGTGCTGAACATTTTCCAGGCCTTCCTCAATCTTAAAATAGACTAAGTTGTGATACGGCCTAATTAAGCACAATTCCAATTTGAAATTTCAAGCCTCCTGTACTCCTGTCTCTTCTACAGAGACAGCTGATACAAAAACTTTGGCATTGAGAATGGTCAGCAGTGCAGCGAAATTATGATCTATCATTTCTACACTGACATCCTATTCTCATGAGGATCATCCTGCTGTATGCTCATAAAAGCATCTTATTCTCGAATGATATATATGTCTTAAGACACCTTAGTCTGAAAATAAATTCAGCCACCAGCATATTTTTGGAAATAGCATAAGCTTCTCAGGGTCTGACATGAAAATGGACATTCTTTCTTGCTCCTCTTGAAGAAAAATGGAATGTTTGCCTTACTGCAGCCATAGGAATCTGTTCCAACTCCCCCCAGTTCTGCTGCCTGAGACACATAGACAGATTCCTCCATCCCCCACAGGAGAAAGCCTCCAGTAATAATCACCTTCCTTTTTTTCCTCCATACATACTCTTGGTTAAGGCTCAGCTGACTCTGATGCCTCCCCAGAAGGAACATCGCCTTCCTTGCCTGTTTCCGTTGCCCTGTACCTGAAGACCCTATGCCTATTGCAGAATTACAGCCAGAGAAGGAGTATATGTGGCTCCATGGGAAGTGACAAGCTTCCAGCCTCTCCTACCTTGAGAGTTTCCAGCCACTGCCTTCTTGAGCATTCTCTCTCCTTCCCTGAAACATGAGACTCTGCTATGTGGTTCTGCAGGATCTCTATGAAGTTCCTGTGGACCTCAAATTTCTCCTAATTGACAGCACATGATCTGCTCACTTCATTTTGCTGGTGATACAGCTGCTCGTGCAGATCCTCCCTTGCTCAGATGAGACCACCATGTCTCCAGTAGAGCACACAGGGCTGCTGTCCACATCCTCCTGCAGAAGGTCTGCCTGAGTCAAGTTCTCCAGTGCTCCACTCAGCTTCAGAAATCACACCTATGTGAAAGAGATCCAGGGCTGGAAAGAGCCAACGAGGTGAGACCTGAAGAAGCTGCTAGGGACATGCTGAAATTACTGTGCCACTACATTAGCGGCGCTGGCTAATTAGAGTACAGAAAAATACCATAGTTCCAAGAAGATTCCCATCAGCTCTTCAGAGAAAAAAGATACTATTCAGTATTTCTATATGCGCAGTAACAAACAGAAAATATGTCCTTAAACTGGTGCTTAACTGAGGTCTGTCACTTGTCAAGATTTATTTATCTCAATTGTTGATATATGCGTACATATAATATTAAATTACAGAAAGTAAAATGATTGCTGGTAATTATTCACTGACAGAATCTTCACCAGGCAACTTACAGTCAGTCTGTGATAATATCTACTTTTTGCTATTTTTCTGCCAAACCCTAAGTGAATAATGAAATATAGCTTTTTTTTTTTTGTAATGCAATACATTCCTTATTTATTCCGCTGTTGTTCTGTATATATGAAATGCATTCTGTTCAAAGAATTTCATTGCTGTCATAAGAAATAATGATCTGAATGTATTCCAGGACATAATCTATAATTTCCTGAGTGTTTTATTATGTGCAGCAGGTAGAGCAAAAGTCTCAGAGATATTTTGGAGGAACTATACCTTCGTCTGTATAGACTTTTTTAAAGCAGGTCTTGTTACCAAAAATCTTTCATTTATATTTCTGCTGTGTTTATGTGCTCTGTTTTAAGGCTGCTTCACTTAATTTGGAGATCGGTATGTGGAGGCAGACATTTTTCTGAGCCATACTGAGGGAAACAAAGAAATGTTAAAAATAGACATGCAATATTTATGAATATTTCAGTTCACAAAAAACAAAATCTGATTTTCAGAGCCTTCAGAAATAGACCCTTTCAGATTATGCATTCAACTGTGATGGTCATACAAAGAGCAATTCAGAATTGATCTGATTATGAGGATGTTTCAGGTCTTCCAAATATATACGCTACTGGAGAGAAATTCAGCAACTTTTTTTATTTTTTAAACAGTATCTGTGAGCATTATTCTGGAAATCTCTCTTTTTATGTGTTCAAAAGAAAGAAACTTACAGCAGATGGAAATCATGCCAACACCACACATTCATTTGTTATGAACATTAAATATGAAGTGGTATATTAAAAAACATATTATTGGCTTTAGAAATGTATCAGTCATTCTCAGACACCTTCAGAATGAAGTTATGATTCCCTTACACGGTAGATACGTATGTAATAAAGCACTAATAAAGCAAGATAATGGTGGATAAGATGGTGGATAACAGGCCACTGAGCCAGCAGTGTGCCCTTGTGGCCATGAAAAACAATGGGTATCCTGGGGTGCATCAAGAAGGGTGTGGCCAGCAGTTTGAGGGAGGTGATCTTCTGCCCTGGTGAGGCCACATCTGGAGCACTGTGTCCAGTTCTGGACTCCCTTGACCAAAAAAGACAGGGATCTCCTAGAAGGAGTCCAGCGGAGGGCCACAAAGATGATAACGGCCTGGAACATCCCTTGTGTGAGGAAAGGCTGAGTAACCCGAATCTGTTCAGCCCAGGAAAAAGAAGACTGAGAGGGGATCTGATAAATATTGATAAATATCTAAAGGGTGAGATTTAAGTAAATGAGGGCAGACGCTTTCCAGTGCCATGCAGCAATAGAACGAGGAACAATGAGCAGGAACTGAAATACAGGAAGTTCTACACAAACATGAGGAAAAACTTCTTTACTGTGGGAGTGACGGAGCACTGAAATAGGCTGCCCATAGAGGTTGTGGAGATATTCAAGACCTAGAGATAGTCAGTTCACACTTTCCTGTGCAATCTACAGTAGGGAACCTGCTTTAGCAGGGGAGTTGGGCTCAATAATCTCTAAAGGTCTCTTCCAACCCATACAAGTCTGTGACTCTGCGAAGATGGCAAAAATGGGTTTCTTTGGTGAAAGAATACAATTGTTGAACACTGGTACATTAGATCACCACTTCCTTTGGCTAAAGAGTCCTGAAGCATGACTTGAAAAGTCCCTTCCCATTCCAATCTATAAAAAATGTGCTGCTTTTTCCTTTCAAATATTTCATACATCTTACCTGACTCCTCTAATATTTTCTGGATGTATTCTTCAGTAAAGCCAAACCTCTGTGAACAGTACACACTGTTCCTTTCCTCACAGCATACTGACAGCTCTGTAAAGCTACGTAAAAATTAATATTGGAATTTGCAGATCTGAATTATAAATCCTATTTAAATACCAAGCCTTACTGAATAGGCTGATTGCTTAAAGCTGCTTTAGTTCCCAAATATTTCAGAAAGACAAAAAAAAAGAAAAAAGAAAAATGTCTAAATTAAAAATTAAAAAATTAAAAGAAAATTTAAGGACAGCCTTCCCATTCCCCTTCATGCCCTGCTGCTTTCGAACTGTCAGGACACCTGTCCAACACTCACATCTGGGCATCTACTGTACAGTGTAAGAAACAGGCATCCTGAGATAGACCAACAATATAGTAACTTCATTATTTTGTGCTGTTTAGGAAACAATCATTAGGAAGAGGCAGAAAAAAAAGTGATCTTTTCCTCATTATTCTCTGTCAACTTTTGCCAGTCTTTAGTTTGGAGACTTCCTGAACAGAAATTTAAACTGCAGTTTCATGTTAAACCACCCCCAGAAGACCTTTCTTCCCTGAATTCTAACCCATTTATTCCTTGCCTTTGCTACTGCTCTGGGTAATGTTAGGATTTTTTTCCTTTTTTTTTTTTTTTTGGCATCCACTGAGAAATAGTCCCTTTCCTTCTTCAACAGCTGTTGGCTCTGGATACATGTTGAAAATTCTAACAGTTCTGAAGAAACTCAGTGAATGAAAATGTGATTTTGTTCACGTTGTGGTGCCTTCATATTAGAGAGGAAGAAAGTGTGTGCCTATGTGACAGAAACAAAGTGGTTATATCTGCTGCAGCCTACTTCCTTATCTGCTGTTTTCTATTGTTTCAAGAAAAACCTTTATACCAGGGGAGGAACCAGATAAAAAGCATAGAATAAGAACTGAACTAATTCAAAAGGACATTTTTCTATCCCTGGATTTTTAAGCCATGACCCTATTTGTGAACAAGGATATGTGAATGAGATCTATGCTTGTTCAGTATGTCACTACTATGCAGAGACTATCCATAATCTTCCCAGATAGCCTGAGAAATAGACACAGACACACTCTGCTTGTGTACTGCTAAAGATAACAGAAGCTACTGAATTTTCAGTCTTCATATATGAAATCCCCAACACCTATCCTGAAATTACTCCCCCTCAGGGCAGTTCTTCCACCTTTGAACTGTTTCTCTCCTTACAGGGAGCCTCCCTTGCAGAGATGTGATCTGCAGGAACATCCAAAATCCGCCTGCAAAGTCTGCAGACTGAAAGCTGGGCAGAGCTCAGCAGCTCATTCAGATTGAGTAATTTATGCCTAGTACTACAAACAAATGAAAGCTGGAAGACAAAGAAGAGTTGTATTTGGGGAAGGGAGAGGGAATAGGAATCACTCTGGAGGCCTAGCAGATACTCATTTTCTGTCATTATAGGTACTAAAGCCTTTCTAGGGGAGTCTATAGTCAACTTCAGTACTGGCCAAAGACATGATATGTTCTTTGTGGGCCGGGGATCAAACCTCTCCATGGGCAAATCTGCAAAGTGTCATAATATTACTTTTCTGCTGTGTACTTATTAAGCTGTTGCAGTATATGGGTACAGATAACTTTATGTAGCTGTTAATAACCAGCTGGTTATGACTGGAGTCAGTGAGCACAGTGCACTACAGTGGTGCCATCATCTAAAATTACTAATGAAACTCCAGACTTCTGGCACTGACTGCTTACACACAAATGTATTTCCTGAGTTTGATAATATACAAATAATAGAAACAAAACAAAACAATAGAAACAAAGCAAAATGAATGATGGTTCTATCTGACAGATCCAATTGTACTTCAAAATGAAAGTATACTTCACTAAAATGATTTTGCTGTGAGACAAAATCTTTCTCAAATAGCTATTGGAAAAGAACCTTCCATTTGAAATAGTAATCACATATACCTGTGACTGAACTGACAATGAAAGAGAAGGCCGAGAGAGTCAGAAACCTAGGACAGATTAATTTGTCTGGATATGATACTGTTTTCCTACACTGCCCTTGCAAGACTGAATTATGAATCAGGTGGTTACGTTTCATTTATCATATTTCTTCCATTGCTTTGCCATCCACAAGCAATATCAACCACAGCAGTGCTAACACAATGCTGCTGCGGGAGTTTCGCATTGCCTAAATTGCAGTAGATTTTCAGCCTGATAGAAAATACCCAGTGAATTTTCTTATGCCATTCACTGTCCCAACTCCAAAAAGGACTTGGTTTCCCAAGTTTTTCTGCTGCAGCTTTGCTCTATATTGGTCTAGGTTTTTGTAATGATAGGCAATAGACAATCACTGTATGAAAAGGTCTCTCAATTGCAAATAGCAGGTCAAACATATTTATTAGTTTTTGCTAATCTTATTTTCTCCCAGCTCTCATAAACATGGGAAACAAAAGCTCTCTGCTTTACCATGCAAAAAGAAAGAAAGAAAGATACCAGCAATCCCCAAATACATTTGAATTAGCAGATACTCTCATGGTTCACATGCTGTCAACGTTTCAGCCATGAAGGAAGGGACAAGTGAGCAGATTTGCAAATCCTCCTGTGTCATATTAAGGAAAAATGACACTCCAAGTCCATATGTAAGAGGAAGAAACATCAAATTTACTAGGAGATTTCTATAAAACAGTTATCCTATATGTGTTGGTCGTCCCCTGAGCCCCAGCCTTCAGCAACAGTACTTTTCTATCTAGTGGTGTCACTTGAATGAAACATCTTCCATTAAATAACACTGAAAAACAGATTTTTAAAAGATAACAAATAATTAAATCCAATGAAATATTTAAAGCCCACGTCCATCTGAATGCACCTCGTTGCAGACTGATGGAAAGAGATGCAGTATGTGTCCACAGCTTTCCTTCATATATCATATGAAGGGATATATCATTTGCAAAGCAATAACTTGAAGTGTAAATGTAGTAGACTTTCATGTAGAAGAGTTATTGGAAGACGTTTCTGATATTCCTGAAGTTCCACCATCTACCATCATGCCACAGAGGAAAGACAAACATCATGGAAGTTCTTGAAATAAGAACTTACTTAAAACAAAATTTATTCCTCTGAAGTAACTTCTCCTGTTGACTGTCATTAAGTTTTCGTTCAAGCCTGGGTTCAACAAGAGCTCTGGAGACTCATCTCAAGCATCCCAGATGGCTGCTCACAGATTAACTCATCCCAGAATTTCAGTGCAGTGGTTTTTTATTAAACTCCTTCATATGAAATAACTACCATAATCTACATTGGCTTTCATCATGCCAATTTATTTAGGCTCAAAATTTATTTAGGCTAAAAGATACAGTTTGGGTTTTGAGGAATAGAAATTGCTCAGTCTGCCTTCACTCTTTCAAGTCATCAAGGCAAAGATGCTGGCTTGTCTTTTCTGTCTTGATCTCTCCCCACTGAAGAAGGGTGGGATGAAGTCTGCGCCCACAAGTCCTTCTGTCTCCTGAAAAATACCTGACTCCCCTGGAGTTGCAATAAGGAAAAATGAACCTAATGTGTTCTGCATACTTTATATACATTATATTCTTAGAAATAAAAGTCTTCACTGAAGAAAGACTTCAATGAGTGTTTATACTTACTTTTTTTTTTTTGTTGTTCTCTACTTGCTTTGTTTTTCATACAGCTGTAAAAGAAAAAGGTAGGCTAATTCATCTTTGAGGATGTGATTGATCACAGAATACTGAACTGTACTTTGCCTTCTTTTAGAGTTTTGAATAAGAACAAAAGTCAAGAAAATTGAGAATAGCAGGGAGGGCCTTCCTATGCAGGGGTAGATTACTTAATTCTCTTTCTTTCCTTGTGCCTGATTTGATGCGCACGTTTATGCATTTGTATGTACACACCTACTTAAGCTGTATAAGTTTCTCTTGCTCTCCTTCAGAGCCAGAAGCATAAATCTTGTTGCTCTAATAAAGGCATTTAAAGCACAAAGATATGAAAATAGTCTCTCTATTTCTGTGTAGGATATGTCATTGGCAGTAGGAAGCATTTATCTTCCCTGTCACTTAGTTTCTGTACTGAAGTCTCCAGAGTCTGTAACATTTGGTTTTCTTGAAATTTTCAATAAAGGATAGGCAAATAATGTTTCCCCACTATGATTTCCCAAGCTTAAGTCTACCCAGGGTGTCTTGCAGGCATAATTAAACCGCTACTGACTGAGCTGGGCTGGGCACCATTATTGCTGCATTTTTCCTGACAACTCAAAAAATCATAGAATGGCCTGG
The DNA here is from genome assembly GCA_016647715.1 of Pavo muticus. Taxonomy (NCBI): domain Eukaryota; kingdom Metazoa; phylum Chordata; class Aves; order Galliformes; family Phasianidae; genus Pavo; species Pavo muticus. Next base: position 272,407 of record JACDJE010000376.1, read on the forward strand.
GTTGAAAAGGACCCCAAAGATCATCTAGTTCCAACCCCCCTGCCATAAGCAGGGTCACCAACCACTAGACCAGGCTGCCCAGAGCCACATCCAGCCTTGCCTTGAATGCATCTGGAGATGGGGCATCCACAACCTCTCTGGGCAACCTGTTTCAGTGCGTTGCCACCCTCTGAGTGAAAAACTTCCTCCTAATATCTAACCTAAACCTCCTCTATTTCAGTTTAAAACCATTCCCCTTTGTCCTATCACTATCCACCCATGTAAACAGTTGTTCCTCCTCCTGTTTATACGCTCCCTTCAAGTACTGGAAGGAACTCAAATTATTCCTGTGTTTTCTGGGGAACTGGGAGACAACGGTGAGAAGCAGCTCACCCTGCGCATCAGCTCTTGTGCTCTGTGGTGCTCAGGGGGTGAGCAGGAACCCTTCTGGGCCTCTCTTAGGCTTGCTGCCCTTAGCTTTGCTGCACTGCACCTGGGAGGGGATATTTTCCATGGGTTGTAATCATCACCAATGCCCAGAAATCACACTGCCTTGCTACAATATGTCTATATAACTAGGCAGGGCAGATGTAATGGTTCTGCTGAGGTCTGTCCAGTGGAACTTGAACAGAGCTTGTCACCTTGGGATCAAATACAGCCTTGATGCTTCTCATTGCATTAAATGGAGAGATGTTAGATGATAGTTCTCACCTTGACACAATGATGTGAGGAGGACAGGAAAGTATCAAGAGATCAATAATTAAATTCTTATCTCAAGGTGAAGGTCTTCCCCTGTTCAATCCTGATCCCAAACATTCAGCTGCAAAATCCCCAAGAAGAACAGTTTGCAGTTCTCACCTATCTGTTTGTCTCCATGTCTCTTGCTTAAGCCTTATCAATGCATTCTTGTTGTTCTTTAACTATGGATATTTCCAATTCACTTTTTGACATATGGATAGGAAAGATCATGCATTATATATTTCCTAATATGTAAGTATTTCAGTTTACCTAAATAAGCTGCCTGGGAAGTGAATGGCTGTGCTTTGAGAGGTAAATATGAATCAGTCTCTGGTCTTCTCCCTGATCACTTTAAAAAGACTGCAGGAAGCTCATACTTCATCACTTGTAAGGTCCTTTCTGTTTGCTTTCTTTCCTCAAAAATCACTCACTAGAGACAACAAGTACATGTTACTCCCTTCCACCTTCATGTATACTGCATTTGGGAGAGGATACTTGTGGTTTGGTGATTTTTTTTTTTTTTTTTTAGGGATAACCCCATGACAATACTCGTGTTAAAATGGCTGATTTAACTTGCTCAGCAGTTCAGTTTAGCACCTTAACTTCTAGGCACAGCTCTACTGATAACTGTTACCACAGGAAAACAAATGCTCTCTCCCTCTCAGAGAGGCAGGTAATTTGTTTGATGTTCTCATTCTCCAGGAACTTTTATGTTTTAATAGCATTTGTTAGCAACATTTTTGTTTACCCTAGACCAAATGCATATCCTGCCACACCATGTTTTATGCACATCATTGCTTTTAGAATTTATATAGGGTTTAGGTGGAAGCACATGAGTCAAAGTGGTTAAATGGTTAATATATAGCAAGGTAAGATTTGTTCCTTCTGTTCTTTCTACCTTTGATGCAGACAGTGCATTATTTAGTGCAGGTGCTTAGCTGGGAATCTCAGTACCTTGCAGTAACAATGACTGCAGATAATCAGCCTATGTCTACAACAGAAAAATTGCTATGATTGGGTAACATAGTCTATCTCCTCTGGGATCTCAGATGAGTGTGTTGGCATTGCTGTGCAGCCAGCCAACACAACTGCTTCACACACTATTCAGACCTGTGAGATGCTGCTGTGCTCAGTAGGGCTGTAATGGTCAGCCATCTGCTGAGGCTTTCATTCCCACTGTCATTAACAATGTGGGTACTGTATTCCCAAAATATTCCTGCCAAGGACCATACCCATAGCTAACACTGCCACAATTCCAGTCTTCTTTATTTGTCCGTAAAGCTCTTCTGCTTGCGAAAAGGTGTGGAGCCCTGGCTTTGGCATTGCTCTGCTCTCCTGACCTCTTTCTCTAAACACAGCACAGTACTCTGCCTTGGCATGCCTAAAAATAAATGCTGTGTAATCAGTGATGAGATTTTAAAGATAATTTGGTGAGGATGTGTGTTATTTAAGGTTACTGTTATGTTGTTGCTGGTTGTTTTTTTTTTTTTTTTTTCAAGAATTCACCTTATACTCACTGTGAAGAGTATGAGAGTAAGTAATTTGCTTTCATGCTTAATTGGATATAGCTAAGTTTTAGAAGCACCTATCACTTCCAAGATATAAGAATACACCTTGACTGTGTCCCAAAACTTTATTAGAGTAAGATCTGGGAGCCTAGGCATGCTGCAAGAACTGTAAGCTGGCAGCAAGTTCCTACACAGGCAGAGATAGAGCAGCTCAAAGATGATAATATATAGGGACCTCAAGATGGGAGAAGATGACTCTGTGCTGATGTGGCCTCATCTTGAGTACTTTATGGGCGTGTTGAGTACGTTGTTGGTGCAATTTGGGGCACCACAGTACAAAAAGGACATAAAACTATTAGGGAGTGTCCAAAGGAGGGCTACAAAAATGGAGGAAGGGTCTGGAGGGCAAGACATATGAAGTCCCTGGATTTGTTCAGCCCAGAGCAGAGCAGGCTGAAGGGAGGCCTCATGGCAGCCTGCAGCTCCTCAAAGGGAGTGGAGGGACAGCACTGAGCTCTGCTCTCTGGAGACAGCAACAGGGCCCGAGGGAACAGCATGGAGCTGCGTCAGGGGAGGGTCGGGGGGATGTTAGGAAAAGGTTATTCAATAAAGGGTGGTTGGGCCCTGGAACAGGCTGCCCAGGGCAGTGGCCACAGCCCTGAGCTCCCAGAGTTCAANTCACAATAAATGCAAGGAATTATAAGAAGTACTTTATCGCTCTCTAAAATGCCAAACATACTCAGAACAAAAAAATTCACCATGAAGCCAACACATTAAAAGTGAACATCTTTATATTTTGATGTATTTCATTTACAATGAGAAAAGACATTGGGAATTTTCTAAAATCCTGCAGAAAATTAAAGGGACTTATAGTCATTCATGGTTTACAAGAAAAGTAACAAAAAGTACCAGTGCATAACTTCATGAAAATTTTGTAACTGAAATGCAAATTCATTGCAAAAATATGCAAAATATTTTTCAGTCATATCAAAATATGAAAAAAACATGATTATAAATTGAAAGTAAATTATAACACAGATGCACCATAATTTTCATTCTGGTACTATTACAAGGAGCAAGAAACTGAGATGATGATTGAATTTTTACTTTCCATATTCATTTTGCTCTTTTTTTTTTCACTTGGAAGGAGACACCTCTTAAAAATTACAAGACATTTAGTAAGTGATCTAAAATGATTAAAAACAAGATTAAATAAAAAAAAAGCTTTTCCAGCACTTGTCAACATCGATTTTCTCATCAAATTTAATACAAAATAGCTAATAAGGGCATCTCAGCCCCGCTAATGCTGTTCAAGGTGCAAACTCAAGTTTCAGAATACTCTCTCCACATTTAATACGGTGATGATTACAAGAAAAGCAGTGCTCCAATATGTTAATTTCCTGTCTGTTTTTCTGCTGAACTCTTCATTTGAAGATTGCTGTCAACCTCAATTCCACAGGAGATCAAAGTGAGGCATCCAGTTTGCACCAGATGCCATCATATGAAATTACTTTTAAGAAATCTCCAACATAATTAAAAACTCTTCATAAACCATCTCAAAGAGAAAGAGTCACCATACAGTTTCTCCACTCTTGATACAACTTAACGGAAGGTGACAAAATGTGACCTGAAACTTATGCTAAATGTGCCATCTTCTTCTTTTCAAGTTCTTATTAATTATCATCTCCTCTGAAAACCACTATAAAGAGGAGGTTTCTTTTTGCATAGAGATACTTGAGTTCATTGTACCTCTGTAAGTGCCCCACTTGATGCACGAGAAGACCACGATGAGCTGCCATAAGTGATTAGACCTCAGTAAAATACAGAATGCAGAATATGTCCTGGGTACTCAGTTGGTAGTGGAGATATACCCTTTAGGAAAGGCTCATCTGAGCCATTTAAGCAGCTGAATTCACACAACAGGGCTTACTGCCGTGTTGTACCATCATAACCCAATACAGCAGTCCTGGCCAGAAGTGGGGTCTTTGTCACCCACTTTAGTGTTATGAAAGGTCAAATTCCAAAGGCCAAGTGAGAAGAGATACAGATGGCCCAATCCATGTTTCATTTCCAAAATACAGCACTAAGTATCAGCAAGTAGAAACCATAGAGCTATAGAGAAGAGCCTTTAGATTCTAGTGAACCTAGTTTAGTTTAGCTAGCAGTGCCCTTTTATCTTTAAACATGCTGCTTTTTTTCTACTAGTTGTTGTAGTTTTTGAATAAAAACATTGTTGACTGGTACTAAAACTCAATGAACATACATGGAGTAAGAGATATTCCTATGCCAGACAGATCACACTAACATATGTAAGGTAGCGTAGATCGGCCCAGGACTCAGAGTCAAGCTATCATCCTTACCATCCCTTTCCAGAATTACTCCAGAATTGTCTCCCTTGGGCACCCAGGAAACCAAGAGCACATACACCAGGCCCTGAGTCCACAAGTAAAACACAGTAGTATTGTGCAACCTAAACTATCACCCACTTCCAACATCACTACTTCCTTATATAGTTGTCAAGAGTTAACTGCAAGGCTAGGTTGTTACCCACTGACTTTTTGCATTAAGCAGTTCACAAAGGTACCGTATTGGCTTAGTACCACAGAAGAGGCTAATTGAAATGCATCCATCTGATGATGATGCCAAGAATATGACTGTAAGCAGCTTCTACTGTTTACGGACTTGAAAAAAGACGAAAACATCTGGTCTGTTATGTAAAGGAGTGCCAGATCCATCCTGTAGAGCAAATCACAGAGTTGATAATTATTAACCCTACTCTGTTTGCTTCTTTAATAAAATAAGATACATCTCGGTCCAATCTACCTGTGAGATTTTATTTTTTTTTAATGCCAAAGGAATGGGAAATACAGGGGACCTGGCAAAGTGTTTCTTTGAGTACCTCAGCAGCTTGTCATTCATTAATAATGGAATTGTGGTCTGATTTTCAGTTGTTTGCAATGTAACTTATTCCCCAAAATGTACCACTTCTTGTTGTACATATTTCTCCAAAATGTACCTATTTACCTTCCCAGACCAGGAAGAAATACATTAGATGATTTAAAGAGTAGACCTTAATGCAATTTAAGGCCTTGCAAATTGATTTTCCTTAATGAACTTTATATCTTGACATCCTGTCGTTTTTCCTCTAGTACATTCAATTAGGCTATAATCAGTTATTAAGGGTTAGATAATGCAAATGTGACATCATCCACACGAGGCAGAAATTTTTGCAAGAGATTAATTAAAATCTAATTTTCATGCAAGATTAGACCAAGTGAGCCAAGTGGTACTATGATAATTGCAAATATATATAAATATATATATAAATAAAAATTTAAAAAAAATCAAGAAAACCAAAATGAGGAAAGGAAGAACACCGAGCTTGGGTAGATGCTTAAATGAAAGGGAACCACAACACTTTCCTCTTGGGCATGGAAGAGATAGAACATTTTTAAGAAATGAATTTGCTGTGCTTGCACAGCAGGACAAACATGAATCAAAGCATTTCCATTCATTCCCATAAAAGAGCTGAATACATTTTTTTTTGGGGGGGGGAAATCCTACAGCCATTCATGCCATATTTTCAGATAGAGATGTGTACATTAACAGTAATAGTACCAGGAATTAAAGCAGAGATGCTTTTTGTGTTTTTTGTTAATATTAACTTCTGATTAAGAGGAACTTTGGGCTGAAAGTATGTATCTAATCTTAACTAAAAACACAGCACAGCAATTCCATTTGCCCCATATCAAAGAAGAAAAAATGTTGTTTTTCTGCCAAGAAAACTGATCTATTTATCTGATGCAACATCCTCTGTCAGCATTTCTGTACAGCCCTCCCCACCCAATCTCACTGCAGGATCTCTGTAGAGGATTCAGACCTTCAGCAGTCAATATGTCACACCAAACACTGGGTTTGTTTTTCCTTCTTCCTTCTCTTTCTTTCTTTCTCCTTTTTTCTCCCTCGTTTTCTCTTTCTCTATCTCTTTCTCTTTTTCTTTTTTCTTTCTTTTCCTTCCTTCCTTCCTTTCTCTTCCTTCTTTCCTTCCTTTCTTTCTTTCCCTTCCTTCCTCTTCCTTCCTTCCTTCCTTCCTTCCTTCAGGCATATTCTAGCTATTCTTAAAACAAACTGAAATATAATATTAACAAATAATAACTTTGTAATCATAGAATCCATATTGCTGCAGCAATTTTGGAAATCTTTCTATTTGAGAACTAAAAAACCCAAAGCAATAAAAATATCCAACACAAGGTTCCTATCATTCACTACTGCTTCTCACAACAGCATCTCCAAAGCAAACTAATCTGAGATATTTGGGGGACAGTACCTCAAAGGGAGCTGCTAGAGGCAAAAAAGATTCAAAGTCTACAAATAGTCCCTGCTCATCTAGCTAGCCCTCAACTGACACACTCTGTGATGGTACCATCAACTGATTTTATTGGATTTTGTCTCCATTTATGTCCGGGAAAACAGGAATTGAGCCTGAGGGTCACAATGTCCCACAAAGATCTCTTTGTGGTATCTGGGATTTAAGTCGGTTTCTTTTTTTCATATTTTTACTCTTTACTAGCTCTTTTTTTGGAGAAATCAAAAGTAAAACTCCACCTTGGTCCAGATTTTCCACTCATTAGATGATTTTCAATCTTCTACATAGCTACTTTTCTCAAAACAATTTACTGAACTTCCCAGTAACTGTCTATAACCATAGTCTTAATTAAGAAGAAAAGAATTTTTGATCATTAGTCTAGGTCTGCTTAGAAAAATTGTTACAAAATTGTAACTGAAATTTTCAATGGCTATTTTTCTTCCCCAGAGATAAGGCAATTAAAGTCATTTCACATAAAATCAACCTTCTCCCCACTGCGTTGGTGTAGGTGTGCAGGAGTAAGAACAAATCAATACAAGAATCCATTCACGGGGAAAAAGGAACAAATATATCTTTATAATTACAATATGTTACACATTCCGCAGCTGCAAGCCTCTTGTGAATAGTTCTGATCTGAATGTAAATACATGCTTTAAGCTGAGAATAATTCTAAAGAGGAAATGGGAACACACACAGAACAAGGCAATGTTTTATGTCTGCTTTTAAATATATGAGCCAAGTTATGCATATTTCGTCTCTGTTCCCGTGATATACTGAAGAGTAGCCTATGTTATAACGTATGGTGCAATGGAAATATAAAACAAGAACCTATTAACTCACCAAGAGCTCACAATCTCTATTTAAATCCACATTCTTTATAGGCCTACCAACATTACCTAACTTAATTATTAGTTGAGACAGAGAACGTATCAGGTAGAAAAGATATCTAGGTTTAAAATGAGGTTTGTCAAATTATTGGAGTCCAAAGATAAAAATTTCTACTGATTATATGTGTTCCCTTACACTGAAATGAGCCTATGATTCTTCTTCCCTTGGCCTTGCTGTACAGTATTTAACACCTGTAAGTCAACAAAAGCACTCTAGGAAAAAAAAAAAAAAAAGTAGAACAAGGGAGCAAGTCCCAAATACAGAGACAGATGAGCAGATCACACTACTGTTAGGATAGAGACAGGCATTTGGGTAACTCCTGCAGTCCTTTGAGGAAAATGTCATCTTAGTCACATTTTCACTGAAGCCATATTACTCTGATTTGGCCCATTTGCAATGTCCTCAGAGTTATCTGGTGAGTACTTGGGTCTACAGAGTCCGCAGCGCTGTCTTTGAAGGACAACAGGACTGAGGCTGCTTGGTATATGGAGAACACTCAGACAAGTCTGAAAAATTTATTCAGATTTCAGATTCACTCAGGTGGGCAAATACTGCTCATAGCCATTCCCTCGAAACTGAATTCCTTCTAGCTGTGAAAGCACGAAATGAACAAAACCAGACTTGGCTGTTTCTGTCACTTTCCTTGTCTGGGACTTCTGCCCTCAGGAATTCCTTATCCTCTTCTTGTCAGCAGCTCCTAAGCCACACCGCAGTTGGTTTCAGGAAAACTTCCAGAGCAGTGTGAGCTGGGGGAGACATGCTCAGTGGACAGCATTGGGTTGCTGGAAGAATAAATGCGAGTGAAACATCCCCAGACCACATCCTGAAACGTTCCATGTCATCCACAGAAAAAATAGCTATGGAAAAAATATGCAAGGCATTGAACACTTTGAGAGAAATTTCTATTCCTTATAATTATTTTTCAATTTACTCTCTGCTGGATGAGAACTGGAGCTCTTCTTGTCTGCTAGTCAGCACAAACTTTGCATATCTTGATCTGCATCTGAGGCTTACTGAAACATGAATATGCTGATTACAACTCAACCCCTCCTCAGCTCAGCCCCAGCTGCTGCTCCCTTCATGAACTTCTGACTAAAATGCAAAACTATTTTTTGTTGTTGTTTTTTAACTTATGTGAGTCCTCAGCTCCTTTTTCAGCTCTCTGAAAGTTGCTGAAATGTGCAAGCACTACACTTTTATTTGTCAATCTGCATCCTAAGGCATATGCCTTAAGGAGACAAGCACCAGTGGGGCAGTGTCACCACAATCTAATGACAATAACACACTCCAGAGCCCCAACTTTTATAGCTCTCCACTCTCACTTCTTGCTGACAATACTAAAATTATTAGAATATCTGAGGAGAGGAAATTGGGGATAGGGAAGTAAGAGAACCATTCTGTGTGCTCTTGGTGACCCTAATCCTTTGCAATCAAATTTCATCTTGAGCTAGGCATACATAAAACCGTAAGGCCTCCCTAGAGTATTCCAGAGGAACTCAGCTGTACACATGCCTTGGAAAGCAAACTATCTTTTCCTTTCCAGTCAATATGTGGGTATCTTCCAACCCTTCATTCACATGAAGAAAGGTCTTATTGTACTCCTGCTTCCTTTCATTTTTGTTCTTGAGCTACAGCCACAGGTAACATGAGGTAGGAAACCAGCTTGCCTGATCTGTAGATAATTATTCCACAGTAAAAGGGCAATATTAAATCTGACTGAAATAGGTTGAAAAAGAACATAAGCAGTTTGAAACAAAGGAACAAAAAATTCAGAATGAAACATTTCTCTTACTGTTGATACCTTTCATCTCAAATTATTCTAATAACTTTGATACTTTATGAGAGCACATGGATCATAAACAAACATAAAAATAGCAAGGCAACCACTTGATGGAGAAATCCATTTCAAAAAATGTTTTAGGGAGGTTGTTTTCGGTTTTGTCTTTGGACATAGAAAATTTACATTTAGGGTGCCAGTAAGAGCAGCTCCCTGTTTGCAGATGTTTCATCTTCACTGAGAAAGTTTTGTGCATTAGACAGCATCAGCCAAGAGGCTTTTCTGAATAGCAAAACTTACCAACTTGTGATTCACTCAGAAGTGGATTGACTAAAGATGGTGGTGCTTCAGTGGTACTATTCCCATTGACTTCTCTCTCCACACCCAGAACACATCAGAAGTGCATAATCTTCAACTTAAAAAACACTGCACTCACATTAAGAAGTCTTACCTGGTCTCTCACTGATCAGCTTTGCACTATTGTAGAAGATAAAGGATTTTCTGTCTTTAACTGCAATGCATAGTTTGTGTATTGTAGGAAATGTGGTACTCAATAAATTTATATATCATAGAAATCTGGTACAGTGCAACAGAAAATTCCAATATAACAGTTTTTCAAACCAAGCACTCAGATTTTTTTTTTATGAAAGTGCGGTAGGAGAAAGTGCTGCTGAGTACATTAATTTGCAGCAGAAGATAGCTTTACAGCCAACTGCAACTCTTGCAAATTTATCAACAGTTACCACCACAGCTTTTAACACCTTTCCCTGCTAGATCTTTTCCAGATTCATCTCATTGTTCACACCACAGCAAAAGACGATTAGTTAATACCTATCCCTATTGTAAGCAATACTTCAAAAGGTGTTAAATCTCCCCATCTGTGCCAATTTCACAGATCCTAATGAGATTCACTTTGTTTCACTTCTTACAAAGTACTTTCAAACTCAGAGAAAACTCTACTGAAAAAAAAAACTACCACATTAAACACACTACTTCACCTAAATAGTAATGTATTTTATTATAAATAATTAGAAACAACATCAGAATAATGAAACCAGCCTTAGAATATTCTCTGCTATAGCAGATAAGCGTTTTCCTGTGCTGCCCACAAATTCATCCATGGACTGCACTCCTGAAAATGGGATCCATGTGGAAGCAGCCTGAAGTATACCTCCTGAGAAGGAAGAAACATCTGTGACGTGGTCATTGTAGGTTACCTTCAAGATGTGCAAAGCAACATATAAAATGCCAATATGGATAATCTGGTGACTGAATAAAGTTATTTACCCTCTGGCTTCTTCAAAAGTGATGATCAGAATTCATGTAGAGACTGCGATCGGCCAATTTGTTCTCATATATATTCAAGAGCCATTTAACAATACCCACTTGCTGGAAAATAAGTCTGATTATGTAACTGGAGATATAAAGATATGAATTAAAACTTCTGAGAATACAAACCTTTTTGAAACCTGTTCGAGAAAAAATCCCTACTATGACTTACGAATTATTCTTATATTAACAGGGCAGAATAACTGTCCTCTTCTTCTTTCCTGTCACCAGCAACTTTTCTCTTTAATTAGACTTCCTCTTCAATTGTTTTAAAATAAAGATACAGATGCTGACAATACTAAATGAACAGAATTATGAACAGTAAAGAATGAAATGCAGAAAAATGGAAATACCTTTTCTTTGCATCACCTCTAACAAAATGCTACTTTTTCTGCATTTTGGTTAATGCATGGTTTGCAAAAGAAATTCAAGAAGTACTCTTGCTTCAGTGATACTAGGCAACGTCTGCATGGCTTTAAGGTTGCTCAAATACAGGGGAATATTAAACCACTATGGCCACATCTGAAATTTCTTAGTAGCTCTAGACATGCCTAATAGCAGAATTTGGGCCTTGGTGAATATCAAGACATCTATTCCATTTTTAAGAAGGCTTTGAGGAACATTAAAAGGAAATCAATCACAGTTTTCTTAACAGACTCTTACAGAGTGACAATTAAGTATGTCCCACTGGATCATTGTGCAGTCCAGATCAAATTTCAAAGACTGAGTGATTGAGGTTGCTACTTCTGGGCAAGAAAAAAATAACTTTATTGTATTAAAATCCAAGACTTCATAAAAAATTTGTTTTGTACTAACATGATCAAATATTCTCATTATTTTAAAACTTATATCAATATTTTCTCTAAATTCTTTTAGAATCAACTAGATTTTTCTAACAAAAAGCTAAGTTTGATTTCTTTTTAATTTATAGAAATCTTACAGAGTGATGGAAATAACGAGTTTTGACAATTTCTATTACTTTTTCAAAAAGGAAAAACAATTGGGAAGATTCAGTAAGATCAGCTATGCTGGCAGACAGGTTGGTCCTCAAAAAAATCACCTTGTTTTTTTGTATTGCTATGGCACCAAAAGCAATTGCCAAGACCTTCAGGTTCTAAAGTTTACAAACTTCCCACTGTTCTGATCTAATCCCCTGAAATAAGCTGGGCTATCAAGGAGGGATCTTGCACAATAAGCTGTTAAATGATTTGTCTCCTGAGCTCAGGACAGTTGTTTTAATAACCCAATGAAGTACATTCTCCATTTGCAAGTGCTCATCGTAACAGCATGTTTGCATGATGCATTATTCATACACATTTCATGATGGCCTCCTATCCTCATTGGTTGATGCTGTAAGTGTGAGCTGTGGGTGTTCCTACCTTCTTTTCACCAAAATCTAAACTAAACTTTCTTCAGTTTGTGAAAAGGAAACAAAGGAAACAAAGGAAAAAAGGAAACAAAGGAAGGAAACAAAGGAAGGAAACAAAGGAAGGAAACAAAGGAAGGAAACAAAGGAAACAAAGGAAACAAAGGAAACAAGGAAGGAAGGAAGGAAACAAGGAAGGAATGAAGGAAACAAGGAAGGAAGGAAGGAAACAAGGAAGGAAACAAGGAAACAAGGAAACAAGGAAACAAGGAAACAAGGAAACAAGGAAACAAGGAAGGAAACAAGGAAGGAAGGAAACAAGGAAGGAAGGAAACAAGGAAGGAAGGAAGGAAGGAAACAAGGAAGGAAACAAGGAAGGAAGGAAACAAGGAAACAAGGAAGGAAGGAAGGGAGGAAGGAAGGAAGGAAGGAAGGAAGGAAGGAAGGAAGGAAGGAAGGAAGGAAGGAAGGAAGGAAGGAAGGAAGGAAGGAAGGAAGGAAGGAAGGGCAAAATAGCTCCCTTTAGAGTAGTGTGTTTATCACAGTTCTCAGGTTTTATGCTTTTCACATGTTCCATCTATCTACCTATAAATATATATGTCATGATTTAAAAGCTCCTTGCCTGCAAGACTTACAGAGAAAAGAATTTCTTTCCAGTTCATTTCCATGAGTGGCACAGAGTTATGTGCTGAACTGAACAGCCCTCTTTAGTCTTCTTTCTCTTTTGAAAGCCTAAAAGCAGTTTGTTGCTCTGTGCATCCTTGAGAAAGCATTAATTGTCCACCTAGGCCCTGGAACTTCCAGCAAGGCCAGCCCAGATTTCAAGCTTATTTTTGCTGCCCAGGCAGAAGAGGTGGCATGGGAGGGCCACTCCTGTAGGGAGACAGATGCAGGAAAGTCCATCTCCAACCCTGGGCTGGACAATCCAAGACAGAGAGCCCCACATATGCTCTGGATAACACTGGTGACCTGGCTTTCCACATAGATGTACCCTCAGCATTACAGGTAGTGTGGTGCAGAAGCATGGCTGCAGGCTGTGAATGTGGGCCAGTCTCAGTGAGTACCAAAACTTTCAGGAAGTTTTTGCAGCCCATGATGAGCTCTGGGCTAGCCACTAATGAAGCAAATTCAGTTAGATGTTTACAATAAATACCTCCAGACTGCATCTTAGGCACACTCTTATGTGATGCCCAAATGCCTTTTACATGAATGAAAGCTACTTGATGACTAATGGTTCTGGGTCACACCTAGCTCAATGACTGCTCCAAGTGATGTTGGTGATGTTGCAAATGCAGTGACTGTGTTTTGCTAATTTTGTTGTGAGCCATTCTATGTATGGTTACATTTGATGAGTCTTTTCTTTCCAGAAAGAATAAGATATTTCTGGTTGCATCCCCTCCCAAGAGGATGCCAGTAAATAGTGAGGCCAGAGCAATGATGTCTCAGATTCAGAACTTCAGCTATAAGCCACAGCTATTTTACTTTACAAAAGTACCCACTGACAGACTGAATCCAGCTCTTGCTGGTGCTGCTAACCTACCTCCTAAAGGCCACAGATTAGATCATCTCTTTTATAAGGACTAGTAAGAAAGGGCGTTTGGGACTGATAGATTTAGATGTGTAGTTTGCAAAAGCAAGTTATTTTCCAAGCTTTTCCAGTACAGCCCATCTCTTTGTCTGCCTAATATGCCCAGGTAAGTGAGATGCCTCCTGTTACGTATTTTCTGCACAACAGAAAACCCAGATATTGTACTTACCAGAGTAATGCAAATAAACAGAATTCTTAAGAGTGAGTTTTATCATGCTAGGGTGCCCAGGAAGATAAAAAGAGCCAAATATGCCAGCAGGATAAATTAGTATTTGTCTGCTGGCAGTAGTTTTCCACAAGCAAGTCTGTAAAACTTGCTATAATGTTGTGTTTTCTTTTAGGATCTGCTCTTTTCCATCTGTTTCCTTTTTAATGTGTCCTCAATATCAGTTATTCTTGCTTCAACTAAAAGAGGTAAATAACCAGGTCGAACAATAGCTCTTCCCCTCACAAACCAAAATATGGTAGTGCCAGTGGAAGAAAATATAGAAAATTGCCACGGAAATAAAATCTCAGCAAATGTTTTCATTTGTGAGATTTGCTCAGCAAAAGGTCTTCAGAAAAGAAAATACAATCCGTAAAGCCAGCATCAATTAACACAGATTGTAAGCACTAGACTTCATTTGTTCTTAATTTCTGCCTACCAGAAGATGATAATTACACTTACTCTACCAATGGGGGAGCTGTGAATTCATAAAAATGGCAAGAATCCCCATCTCTTGCTGGGCTTTGTGGAAGTCTATGAAAATCTGCAAACTTGTAAAACTGTGAGATGAAACACTAAGCTAGATGAATCCGGATCACTGACTCACTAGTAACAGAACAGCTGATGTTTCAGGAAAATATGTGGAAGAATTAAGATGCCTTGTTAACTGCATTCATTCTTGTCAAAGATGTGTCCTTCATGACCTTTCATCCCCTAATTGGTTTGCACTCTGTAAAGTGCACTTATATTTGCCCTGGCCTTGAGCCTTTCAGTGCAAATATTGTTACGGATGCTGTTCTCAGGCTGTGTACATTCATTCTCCTTAAATGAGTATATCAACCAGAACTAAGTAAGAAAGAAAATGCATGTAAAATGTCTGTTTTGAATTCTAAGTTTCGCTTTCTGCTTAAAGCCGCATTCCTGATTGCTCCTCTAGGAAAATTAATAAGTAGGACAGACAAATCCATGATTAAAACAGTCATGCACATTATATGCAGATGCAACATGACAGATGTGGAATCATGCTGAAGAGTTGTGACTTGTCTGGAGCTCTTCAGTTCCAATTATGGTAAAGCAGTGGTGTTCTATTTCAGCAAAGAATAAATGATAGACAAGAAAAAGAAGGAAGCAAATTGCAAGGTTTTAATGAAAAAGAATAGGCACAAAGAGATAAGAGTGGAAATTACAAGAATTATGTTACTGATTACATAAAATTCCTGGAAATTGCTAAAAGAAATACATATATATACAGAAACCTACAAACATCTTAGGAAATCTCAAAAGCTCAGAAGTTTTTGATCATTTCTTGGCTAAAATTAAGCTAAAAACTCAAGGGGCTTTAGCTGTGACTAACGGCCTTTTCAGAGTATGCCTTCATTTCCCCTCCCTCTTTAAAACACACACCTGTCTCCTCAAGTGCCATCAAACAAACACTGGAAGCCATTCCGCTCACTCTAAAATAGATTAGGAATACTTAAATATGTGGCTGCAACAATGAAATGCAATTCAAAATTGTTCAAACATTCATTTATCAATACTGAAGGCACAGGCTACTACTGAAACACAAAGACTCATAGAATGCATCATATGTTGAAATATACCAATGTCAATATTTCCAGAAGAGCTTTACTAATGTACTAGAAATGAGCAGCATGCTTGCTGCTTTCCTCAACTGTGGTAATCCACTTCACACTGACCTTCAGATCCAATTAATTTGCAGTTAATGGAATGTTATGTTCAAAGGAATTCTGAGTATTACTTGAAATTCCCAAATGATGTTGTTAGCCAACTGTCTTGGAAGGACTGATAAGTAGCACATACATGGAGGCTACTAGTAGTGCATAATTGAGTTTTATTTCTAACATATGCTGCTTCTATTTTCCACACAAATTGTATTTTAAATTTCTTAACAGATAGGTTTTTTTTCTTTTGGTACAAAGGCCTCTGTGACACTTCTTAATGTAAAATGGTCCCCTGAGAGTGCGTTGACTTGACCCTGAAATGACCCTGAACATCTTAATTGCTTCAGACCTAAATTCTCCTCTGAGTTTTTCCAACTGCAGAGCCATTGTGAGGGCAGTGTTCATTGCAATGCAGCAAGCAGGCTTCCTCAACACTTAATCTTAGAGAAAACGTGACGCTACAGATGCAATACTTTCTCAAACTGCGTGGTTTTGACCAGTTTCTCAATTCAGTCCTCTCACCTTGTGGCAAGGATCTCAAGGTAAAGATGATGGATCCTGTGTTCATTTTAGTGGTCACAAAGTCCACAGGTCAACCAAATAATTGGAATTCAAAATACTTTGAGGGTTTTTCATTTGCTGTTTTTCAACAAAGATCCTCAAATGTCTGTACAATGTCATAGAGTATCCATAGCACAGACTGGTACACGGGCTATTGCAAAACTCTTATTACACTATACCTACCAATTTCCATCTTCCATTTTCCTTCTTCCCTTTCATTTAGAGGCTGACAGGAGCAAACGCCCTCTTTAGACAAGGAAGCAGCTGTGAGGTTGCTCTGCAGATATAAAACAAAGCTCTGCTGTACCATCAGAGAAGTCAGTGGAGAAAGATATATACAGAAACAGCTGTTACCTGCACTGAGTCATCTCCTGTACTCTGGTGCTCAAACAAACCCTCCTAAGACCATCTACAGAGCTTCTCTTGCAGGCTCAGTATTAACCATTCACACTCTTTTTTCTTTTTTTCTTTCTTTTTTTTTTTTTTGTAAAAGAGAAGAGGTGTTTTATCTTCTAGTGTAAGATTTACGCAAAGGAAAACTTTTACTGAACATGAAGCATTACAATACTTCAGCTGCATATTTTAAACCTAGTTTCGAAGTATTCAAGTCATTATAAATCCACTGACTTCAGCAGAGCTGTGCAGAGTTATGCCAGCTATGAATCTAGCTATTCTCAATTTAAGTGCTTTCTAGACATTACAATTCTTTTAAAAGTAAGTCATCCAAGTGATGTTTTCCCACATATAAATCAATTAAGACACGAAAGGTTGTATGCATGCATGGCGATAACAAGGGAACAAGGGGGAGGAGGAAGGAATATTTCCCTTTTTCATTTTGTAGGTAGTTTTTTTTTTCCTCCAGTGTGTCCTGTCTTCTGTCCACTTTGTTCTACGTGCCCAGAGCTACCCACTTTGTAACACACTGTCATTAAAGGTTCATCAGGATTTATAGCATACATCCTTAAGGTAATATTGCTTCATTAAATGGAAACTTTGCTACCTGAGGGTACTTACGTGATGAACAGCCTTTGTTAGACTCTAGTGCAAATACAATTTTGAATCACGTCTATATAGTCTTTCTAATGAAGTAATTGCTTTTTTTGTTGGTTTTGTTGTTTTGTTTTCTGAAAAAGGCTATCCATTGAAGATCTTTTGGTACAAAAAGTCTTTTAAAAATCTACTTATCCTCGTATTCTTATACATCAGTAATGTCATCGGAAGTGACAATTACCAAGTGATTGCTGCACATTTTTTGCTTCTCTGGGCTAAATCTCAAAATGAGACATTGTTGTTCCACATTTAATCTCAGGATTTGGGTGATGACACCATCAGAAATTAAAGTTTTTATGCTTTTTTATCAACTGTGCTTATAAACACAGAGAATCATTACTATTTTTTCAGGGATCATCAAAATTCTTTTTTTCCTATGTGAAATACTGTTAATGGGAAATATCCTATAAGGTCAGTTCTAAATTGACTGACACAGTTAGCAAACGTTAACAATGGCTCACATATTAACATTTTTAGTTGCCTTTAGCTAGTGTATGAGCTGATCATTCCCATCACCATAAAGACAAAAGAGCTGGTTTTAGACCCTAGCTCAGACTAACTAACACTGAAACATAATTTTTGATGTGTCTTAAAGGATTAATACAGGTTTTTACAGCAACATAAATAATTTGGCATTGTGGTGAGGCTGTGACTAGCCAAGAGCCTGGTTCACTGTGCACTGATTTAGAGAATCTGCAGGGATAAGCCCAGCCAGGAAGCCAAGTCAGGGGCCAGGTTCGGGTCAGAATCAGAGTGATGCATGGCCCTATACAGGCCTAGCTGTGGCAGGGCTCAGACAGTGACCAAGGTGATGGCCTGAGCTGCATCCAGGCTCTTAACAGTGTTGGAGGAGCCCCTCTACTTCTTACACCTTCATCCCACAGTTCTCAGCACAGTAGTCTGGTCCAAGGCCTCCTCGATGCTCCATGCCAGAACTGTCCCAGCCCAGGCAGCCGTAAGAAACTGAGAGCATTTCTGATCTTGGTTTGCACTGTGTGCTCCTGGACCATGATCCTAAGATTCCAAAGTCACCTTTTTCCAAAGGTTACTGAGACTAACAGAACATATAACTTTCAGCTGAGGTCTCTAAAAAGGCAAGGTATTTGTGCTAGTCCTCTTTCAAGAGCAGATTTAGTACTAACAATCCTTAAATATCCTCAGAACTTCAATATAATGAGCTATTTAACTACTAAAAATCAGTAGGTTTACTGATTTTACATATATATACAAATTTTTTAAAAGGGCTATCTTAGAATTGTTATTATTATTAACCCAAAATAATCTCAAATACTAACATTTCATCTGTAATCAGAGTTTGAAAATGCACTGAAATGTAGAGAAGTCTGACTGTAAGAAAAAAGTAGCTTTGATTTATGCCTGGAGTACATACATCTGAGTTGAATAGTGGCAATCACGGTTTCATGAGAAGGCAGCTTCCTTCTGGTAGGTAACTCCTTACTTTGACTCAAAATCGAGAAGAATGGGATTTCAAAACAAAATTTATAACTGAATCTTTATGATATTCCAAAGAATGTTAGGGCTGTGATCTACTGCGTGTTCACCCTTACTCTCCCACGTCTTGGTTCTGGCAGCTCTACACCAGCCCTCAGCAGCTGAGGTACACTTGGCAGAGACGGTGTCAAAACTGAACTACCATGAAGCCTAGAAAACGTGTAGTGAAGTAGTCATCACGAAACAAGCAGATTAAAAAAATAAGAGAGCTTAACAGATGCATGGAAGAAGTAAGAACCAAACTAAAACGCCATAAAACAAAGACTTTTGACCAAACAGAATCAATAAAAATGTCTTTAACTGGAAATAAATATTCTCCACACATCACATTAATCTGCACTGGCTTATAGCTCTTTTATTCACAACAAAAGATTGAGTGAGATTTTCCCTTATTCTTTGCTTTTTATTTTACTTATCCATTATAAACTGGCTACTCAGAGCATAAATTTCTGGTCCGTTAATATTTTTTCATTAGATATTCTTCTGAGATCATATTTAGTGAGATATAATACACAAACACTACGTAGAAGCAAGAAAAAAACAATTCTATTACTTATGGAAAGTAACGCTGCACTCAAGAACAGCACTTAATTAGAAGTTATGGATTTCCTTTCAACTCTAAAGTCACACCTGCAGACAAGCAACTGAAAAGTCAGAGAGCCTTTAAATAAATTGCAAGTTAAAATTCCTTGACTTTATCTACCCAGCACCGTAATAATGAGTACAGGAGCATGGAGGATGTGAGGAAAGATAAAAGAGAAATTTATGAATGTATTTTTGGTTTAGAGGTATTTATGTCATAAATAAAGATTGTTGCTTTTTCTGAGTTTCGCTTTTAACCTGATTCTGAGTAACTTGAGACAAAAGGAGGGCTAGAAAAAGGAGGAAACATTCTCTGAGGTTTCAGATTTATCTTGTAGAGAACCTACTCAACCAAAAAAAAATCCCCAAAAAACAGAGGAATACATCACAAGCCTTAGCTATGTGCCCTTTATATTGATTCAGTTCACACGAAACTGCAGTTAACTCCTTCATTCCTCAGCAGTGTTGGCCCTGCCAAGCTCTTTCGTGATAGCTGGTTCTTAAAGCTTTCATTTCAGGAATCTTGCGAATGTGTGAATAGATCAGTCCTATTTTATCAAAATGGCCTTACTAACACTGATAGTTGCAGAGAAAAGCTTCAAAATGTGACCCAAGTGAATTCTAAAGTGTTCAGAATCTAACGACAAATAAAAAGGCTTGGCAACTTTATTAGACTCCATCATTCTTCATTCTTTGGGTTCAGCAATATCATAAGCATAAAATTGGCACTTACAGAGCTTATATAAAAAGAAGGTAGGTTGCTTTATGAAAAGGTAAGGACGTCTGGCTCTCACCTTTTCTTCAGCTTCCTCCACATCCATGACCATGTCTCTTGCACATGCTTTAAATCATGACACAATTCCATCAAAGTGAGTCCACTGCAGGGACAGCATGGTATTATCTGAAACCACAAACTGCTTCACCCCAGCACTCATTCCTGCTAGTGTGAGTGAGTGACCTTTCTGATGGTTATGGCAATCTCAGGACTCTTTTACTGGTTTATGAATGATTTATCAGGAGCAGTGTTCATTGCCCATACAGTTTATCAAATGCAACCTTTGGTTTCCTTTGAGTTCTTCATTAAAATATAGTATTTGTATATAGCATTTCTTCTGCTAGTGCAACTGTCAGTAAGAATGGCAAACTTCACATTTAAAATGCTATCTATCTCCTTTTCACCACTATTCATAAACTTGTATTTGGGAGCAATCCTCCTGGCCAGGGGCTGCTTTTTATTGCACCCTTAACATGAGCAATGAATTCAGGAGGGTGGTGAGCATCATATCTCTAAGGGCTTCTGTAAGGCAGCATACAATTAACAGAAAGCCATTCTACCTCAGAAATAACATTAACTTTGTGTAACAGCTCACATTTGTTTTGTTTAATCTTTGCCTCTCAGGAAAATGGCTGGGAAGTTTCTACTCCAATACACTGGGAGAGACTGCTTCCAGATTTGCTGCTCGGGTTTTCTGCCCACCAAGGTTTGAGTGGTTCACACCCATTCAGAGGTGCAAAGAGTATGCCCCTCTAAACCCACTCATATATTACTAGTTGTAAAATCATAATAATGCTAGTTTGAATTCTGGGAGCGTCTCCACCTGGAATGATACTTGCTGATCTCAAAGGAGTTCTGAGAGTAATAATTATTGTGATTGTCTGTCAGCGTCTGTCTGTTGAAGCAGGAGCTCCACAGCCCACGCAGCAGGATTTCTTTGTCAACACCGCCATCTGCCTCTAATAACTGAACAGGAGCAGGCACTGCTTTACTGGGGCTCCCTTGCACCACTCATTCTTTCTCCAACCTAAGATTATGTTACTGGAAGGTCCCTTCTGTATCCAAACCAAGGCTTGGGAACTTATAGCCAAGTTTCTTCAATTTCGTCAGCTCGCAAACCACTTGGAAATGGCCAGCACAGTATGTTTATCAGTCATTACTGGTAAATTGGCTGCTCTAATCAGGCACTGCAAAAACTGTGGCTTTGTTGTAGCATGTAACTGGGTGAAAAGCACACACAAGCACCATGTTGCAAAAACAAATCCTGGTTGTCTTTCTGTGTGAGCGTTAGAGGACATAAATATGTAATCTGTTAATATGCTAGGCTTTTCACAGACAATATTTGTGCTTCACAACCCTCCTCCAACAACACATAAGGAACATTCCACTAGCAAAATTACCAGGCTGATCTTTCGCGTGGAGATAGCACAAAACACTGTGGTGAGACTGCAGAGGCACCACTACAGTAATAAAAAATGCAGCAATGTCTCTGGGTGGGATTGAAAGCTGGATAAGTCTATCTGGGACCTGAAGTATTTGCCAGGTTGTCAGTCTGTGCTGCAGTCTGAGGTCATCGTGTGACCTATGCTGTTAGAAGAAATGCAGATGAGCCATGCTGTCCACTCAGCCACATCAGAGGCTTGGCATGGGAACCACAAATAAATAAATAAATAAATAAATAAATTGTGATTAGCTGAAAATTCATACAAAATACCCACAGGGAATACTGAAAAGTAATGTTGTAAGCATAGGGTATTCATTGTATTTCCAAAACTCCAATGATCATACAATATTTAAATGTGCGTTCTGCAAAATCTTTCTGTTATTTTGAACTGTAACGTGTTTACAGAGCAATTTGCAGGGTTGGAATAATGAGAGTTCTATGATTTTGCCTTGCTACATTCTTTTTCTGAATGTTAGAGATTGTGGAGGAAGACACAGCTCCTTTGATCTCCTCCATTAGTTCAAGTATAAACATGTGAACAGAGGAGATCAGCATAAGGAGACACACTGGTTCTTGGTGCCTGCTGAAAGCCACATCCTGAATCAATGGTAAGGTCCAATGGGAGAAGTGGACTTTGGCCCCTGAAAGTGGAAAAAAAGGGAATGCTGAACAAAAGTGTGGATGAGTACATTAAAGAGAGGCCTGAATCTTTACATGAAGTTCAGTGCAGTGTTCGTAAACATCAGATAAGCTGAACAAAAGCTGAACTCATACCAATCTTATCAGCAGTCACCCAGTTGCAATACTCTACCACACAGATTGCAGTCATGGCTTAGTAACCTGGCACAGTACAAGCTGTATGTCAGAAATTACAAACCGATTGCTTGCCATATCTTTAGATTTCAAACATTACTGCACTTTCCAGCTTGCAGGAAACATTGATGGAAAGCGAACGTAACCAAGATCTAGTCATGACATGTTGTGTGGCAAAGAAGGCAACGACAGTGCCTTCTCCTGGGATATAAGTGCAATGGAGTAACAGCAGATAATGAAGGAAAACTAGCTCACCCCTTCCAACACCCTCAACACAGCTCAACAGGAGTGCAATCTCTATCCAGAAAGAAGCTGCTCCCCTGGCTGCTAACTCTCACATGAGGTGCAAAACGAGTTTCTTTCCTCAGGCCTGGCTGTGCATCTGCTGCTTAGTATTTCTACAAATCAAAGGGAACTAAGTGCCTATATATTTAAAAATATATTAATTTCTAAGAGCTTTAAGCCATATTTGAAATGCAGACTTTGCAATGTAGATTAGCACAAGCTAAAGAATTTCAACACTTGTGAACACCTTTAAAATTCCAGACTTTGCTCTATTACCAGGAAGGCTCAGCACCCCTCAGAACTGAACTGCATTTGTCCAAAATAGGACAGACCCTATGGCAGTCTATTAGTACCCACTCATCAAACGTCACCTATTTTTTTACTTAGTAAATTGAAATAACTTCATATGTTTTCTTTTGTTTCTTCGAAGAATGTGGTCCACCCCTTACCTTCATCGTGATTCTTGCATCTCATAATGAAACATTAAAAAACCTGATAATGTTAACCTTCAGTTCATTCAGTTTATTTGGGATTCTGAATGTTTTAACTGCTTAAGGAGGGCTTTTCTGTAAGAGGATGCCTTGAAGACCTTAAATTACTTGCTTTCACCCTCAGCTCCCACCTTGTGCATCGATACAACTTTATTTCAAACAGTGCTCTCCCTCCCCATTTCCTATGGCCTTGGGCTTCAGGTCAGTTACCTGGTTACCTGCCCCAAATGTCTCTGCAAGTGATGGGTGCAAACAGCAGCCTTGATACGTCTTTTTGTGGGAGAATTTGTTCAGGGGAGATCTGCAGGTGCAGACACCTTCTGTATCTCTTGCCTCCTACATGGGCAGGCAGGGGTGAGACATCTCCTTGTTCCAGCTGCTTGTTTCTGCTGAGCTGAAGCACGTTACGTATTTCTTTTGCTGGTACCCACCCTGTTTTGAAAAACAGCAGCAGCAGCAACAAAAAAAAGAATGCTATGCTACTTTAACATCCTTGAGGACTGTACATACAGAAACCACCTAAAGCTGAATATACTGGAGATACTAAAATATACTGGAGAAAATCTAATGTGGCAAAGTGTCTATTCTAATGAACTGCCTATGGCATTTCCAATAAAAAAAAAAGAAAGCAAACAAACATGCAAAGACTAAGGAAAAGCCTGCACAGCTTGGGGAGTTACTTGTTTAAATTCCCAGCCACAGATATGCTGCTGGGGCTGCAAGAATGGCAATTACAGGTTCAGCACCAGCACTTGCTAGGAGGGCAGGATGCAGAGGGAAGGGACATTCCTACCTACCCAACGAACCCTATGATGCATCTCCTTCTTTCCCTGCAAAACGGTTTTCTTGAAGCTGCAGAGCTGCTTTAAAATAATGACGGGTGTTACACAAATCAGCAACCTCTGCTTCTTACTTAGCAAAATGCCAGCCCGGTGGAATAGCACAGATGGTATGAAATAAACAAATAATGCAACAGGGCAACATTGTCCTACACTACTGGAAAGGGGAAAATTGGAAAAGTATAATGAAAAAATGCTTCATGTGCTGTTGTTATTAAGACACTGGAAGACACATGGTGGCAATTTTAATGTAGTGGATATAGATACTACACATGTTTTCAGTTACAACACCCTGACCTGGACGTGGAGGAGAAACTGTCATTTACCTGTTGTTTGTACAGTATTTTTCCCCAGTGCCTGTAAAATTCGGGACAGATTTTAACAGAGCTCCTGAAAAAATAGTGAAATCTTTTCACTGAGAGGAGGAGGAGAAAATCTGCAGGAATTTTTCAACTGTGAAAAAATCTCAGCCAGTGATTCTGCTGTCATGTTCTTACCTTTGCATGCTGTCTTCAGTGTTGAGTCTGGATATTTTTTTCACTGATAGACAAGGACTGATGAAAAAAATCATGGGCAGTGCAGAGAGGACTGGCACAGAGACACTAGATCTGCACATGAGAGGTATGTGGGGTTTGATCAGCCCCTGTGCTCTGGTCCGAAGTGTCTGTGCACCGCAGAAACACCCAGCATCAGAGACTCTGGTGCATAACCTGTCAGAAGTAAGACTCATCAGCACTCTCTAAGCATATTCTTACTATAAGCACATGATTATAATGGTATTATTCACACACTTTTGAGTTGGCATGTTCTTTGGTGCCTTGTTGAATTAGGGCCTCGGGACTCTGACACAAGTACCTTTGGTCAGCAGATGCAATAAAGCAGATAGATAGCAGACTTCTCTCCAGCTATTTCCAGCACACAGAGCAAGTAGAACTGGATGTAAAACTCTGTTCACTCCCTTGCCAAGCTCATACATCAGGCTGCACCAAGGGAAATGGAAGAAATGAGGGAGAAATAAGCAGAGCATCACCCCATTGCAGCAAGTAGTGGGATCTCTTCCATGGGATGCTGCTGTGAAGGGGACATCAGAAATGCAGCACTGTCCCAGGCAATAGCTACAGGAGATACCTACAGACTGAGGCTTTATCTGCCCTCTTAAATCACTTTTTTTCCACTGAAGAAATAACAGCCTCGGTCAATAGTACTCTGCTCATATGGCAAAGTCCTCAGAAATCAGCATAGTGCCTTTGTCTGAATGCACTTAAACCGAGACCAGGAGAAGCTTCCTATGGCACACAAAGATATTTTACCACGTGGGTTTTAGTTTTCCTGTTCAAATTTCTTTCATCAGAAAGCAGGTTTTAGTGCCCACTGTGGCTCATCTGCAGTGCTTTTAGTAACAGTTTTTCACATCCTCCTTTCCAATTAAAGAACTGTTCGCATTACTAACAGTAGCTGTAGTAAATGAGCCTGTTTTCCAATTCAAAGTAACCATTCTTTCCAGTTTAAACATTTCAGTGAAAAAATAGCTGCTGAAGAATTATTTTGTGGTTCATTTCCTAAAACTTGGGGTGTGATGCACTGAAGTTATTTGGCATGACAGATAGGAAGGGAATGATAACATTTTGGGCACAGCACTCACTGTCCTGAACCAGTCCTCTGAACCTTTCAGGGTGAGCTGAGACCCTAAGCTATTAGCTCTCTTCTCTTTTGTCCTGCTTAGCATTGTGAGGCAAGCCTATTCTACAATCTTGACACAGACATCCTGAAAAAAGCATATTCAAAAGCACATTAAAAATATCCAATCTGTTAGTGCTGTTAAGTGCTCTTTAACATACTGAGAGGGACCAAAATTGTTGGTTATTGTTAATAAAGTGCAGCATAACTCACTCACCATATTTGCCTGAGAGGCTGCTGATGTCTTTAAACTCCCCTGGCTTCCCACAGGAAGCTGCAACAATTTAGAGTAGCAGTCACTGAAAAACTCCATGGATTTTCTTGAGAACGGCAACTTGTAAATTCAATCTCTGTCCCTCAGGGGTCAATACTGGTGTCAATATAGCAATATAGCTCAGTGACTTTATTAAAAGACCTGGATGACAAGACAGATAGAATCATAGAATCATTAAATGGCTTGAGTTGGAAAGGACTTCAAATATCATCTAGCACCAACCTCCCTGCTGTGGGCAGGATTGCCAACCACTGAATCAGGCACCAGCCTGAGCTGCCCAGGGCCCCATCCAATGTGTCCTTGAACGCCTCCAAGGATGGGGCATCCACAGCTTCTCTGGGCAGCCTGTGCCAGCGCCTCACCTCCCTCTGAGTGAAACATTTACCCTGACATCTAACCTAAATCTCCCCTCTTTTAGTTTAAAACCATTCCTCCTGGTACTATCATTACCAGACAATGTTAAGTCAGTCTTCCTCATGCTTGTAAGCTCCCTTTAAGTATTTGAAGGATGCAGTGAGTTCTCCTCAGAGTCTTCTCTTCTTCGGGCTGAACAAGACTAGATCCCTCAGCCTGTCTTTCGTACAGATGTTCTGCAGCCCTTTGATCATCTTTGTGGCCCTCCTCTGGACCTTGCATCAAATTCACCAACAACACCTATCTGGGGAGAGATGTTCTGGAGAGCAGTTTGGAAGAGAAGGACCTGGGAACACAGCATTAAACACAAGCCAGCAATGTGCACTTGCAACAAATAAGTATCCTTGCCATAAACAGCCCCCTGGGAAGATATCTGTCAGTGAGTCGAGGGAGCTGTAACTGTGCATTGTAGGGAAGTTGGGCTAAATGACCTTTAAATTTCCCTTCTGTCTCTAAGGACTCTATGATTCTATGAATGTATGATTCAGTGATACCTACAAAGCATTTCCAAAAATCTTTCCAAGCATTTTATATGTTTTTACATGTCTTAAAAGTTGGATTCTGTGGGTCTATATTTATAAATCCACAAGAATGGCATTAAGGTCTAATTGATTATTTTAGTAAAAATGATCCTCTGAGTAATATTCCTTTATGACCACAGTTATCTAGGAAATTTTTGTTTCTACCTTTTAATGGAAAGAGTAGATTTGGTTATTAACTCAGAAACAAAGATTTTCCCAAATGAAGTGGATGAACTGTCAATCCAAATGCAACAATCTGTGCTTTATCACTTTGACTTCTACCTAGTTGTCCCTTAAGGACCCTATTTCTTTGTCTGTTAAACACTGTGATATATCTCAGTCCACTTCTGTCGTAGTCCTGTGACATGACAGAAATGAGCCTGAGTATTAGAGAATATGATGTACTCAATAGTAAAAGCAGATCAGGCACCGTGCTCAGTCAGGAAGAACAGTTCAGTAACTGGAAGGAAAAAAAAGAGAGGGAGAAAAAAAGACATCTCTACATACATGTTCACATTGAGCTAAATTAGTTCAGATTTAACACACTGGGTCTACGTAGTCTTGACCCAAAACCAGTCAAGATGTGTAGTTATGAATATTTCAGTTTAATTTTGCATTGTCAAGTGGTAAATTTCCTCAAGAAGCCACAAGTACCTGCTCAAAAGAAGAAGGAAAGACAGAAACATACCGTACAAAGACAACTCCCTGAATGCTGCCCAGCTCTCATTATCAGTTCTCTTCGCATTTCTGTCTCTTCAAAGCTAAGAATACCAATCAGCTTTAATGGTTGAACAGGATTATTCAGCCTATTTAATAAAACTGCCTTCAAGCCACATGTAGGCTGTGACAAAGTTTTCTAATTAAACAGTTTCTTTAAGCACCAGAGCACACCTTTCAAAATCCCAAAGCTGCTAGCTCAGGGCGTGATCCTCCTCCCAGTGAACTCCAGAGGAGCCAGATTCCTGTATTTACATCTCCCTGTTCTGGACATTTTTTGACCCAATAAGTAAAAGTTATTCTATGTCTCAAAACCCACACATTCTCTTTGGGATTCTCTGGGTAAATTACTTAATGATTTTTTCTCAGCACAAACTGCTGATTTTCATAGATATCAGATTGTCTTTTTTTTTTTTTCCTGGCATCTTGTGATGTAATCATAAAAATTTTCCTCTGATATGGGCATAACCTGAATTTATAATGTGTTTAAGTCAGTATCAGCTTCGGCTGTCTGAGAACACAAGGTTGTAAAGTTAGTGCACCTAGAGGGCAAACATTATTGCTAGAGACGTCAGTCACTTCGGAAGAGCATAGATGGAGACAGGGGCCTCCTGAGACAGACATACAGCCAGAATGTAACCATTCCTGGGAGGGAGGAAGGTGAGGTTCCTGCTGGTAGCATGAAGGCCTTTGAATAGGAGAGGATGAACAGGCTCTGTTGTACACAGCTCTGTACCTATGTATCTTTGTAAGGATTTTCAGACTAGCTGAAATCATTGAAGCATAGAATCGTTTGAGGACCTTTAAAGACCATTTAATCTAACTCCCCTGCGATGCACAGGGAAATCTACAGCTCTAACAGGTTGCTCAGAGCCCAGACCAGCACATTTGTAGTTCTGGATTCAAAATATATTCTGTATGTATTGTTAAGCATCTACCCCAAAGTTCTTTGGAAAGCCCAAGAAAAGCCCTTAGAAAAAATACCATCAGACAACTGTAGCAGGGACTGTAAGACTTGATGTGAAATAATGTACTTTAAAAGGACCACTCAATCTAGAAACCTCGAACACTCTAATTAACCTTCCAAGACAGTCTCTTCTTCTCTCTGTTCTTAAAATAAATAGGAACAGCACAAAGGTCAATGGCAATCTTCCTGGTGGATAGGGAAGTCTGTGTGACTCAGGGAGGATTTTAGGCTGCAAGTGAGAGCATGTACCAGGTTGAAAGAAAGCATCATGGGAAAGTCATGTCTTTCTGCATCTGTTGACAATCAGCAAGACTGAGAAGAGCAGGATCGGATTTATCAGCACTGCATCTTTCCACAACACTGCTCCAAGCTGTGCAAAATGGTAATTTTAATGGCACTTAATTATTTCTCTAGGAAAAATATACCAAGTTTTTTGCCAGCAAGGAAATTTCCTATTTAAGGAGATTGTTTCCACCTCCCTCATTTAAAAAGAAAGATATATTATTATTTTTTTCTGCAACAACTAATTTGGTGCGGCCCTCCAGCAAGCATGGGGCCACTCTCTGCTTAAGGTAGAGAGAGGAGATATAGATATAGTGTACTAGACAAAAACAAGCCGCAGCGACCCATACACTCATGCATATAAATAATATAGACTGTGAGACATTTGTGGGAGCACAGAGATTTCTGGAGGGCACTTTAATATTTTGTTTGCATCTAAAAATAAATATAGTTCCTTAAACAGCTGCCTCTTGATCCCCAGCTGTTCATAAATACAAAAAGAAAGCGACATTTGCTTCAGAGCAGCTAGTAACTTATATATCTAGAACAGAATCTAGCAACTCAGCTCAGATTTATAGTGCAGTGAAAGTTTCAGCCAGCTAACAGAACCACACCGTGCACTTATGGAAAATACACCAGCTCTCCCACTGGTGGCTGGTCTAGAGCTGGGGCTGGGAAGAGAATGGAATTTTCTTTGCTGGGCTTTTGCAGCAGCCAACTCCTGTGAAGGGGCAGTCACTCCTCAGCTGAGGTCTTCTCTAGTGAGCTTCCACAAGTGAGCTTTGTCTGCGTGTCCCATTCGAAGGACCATAGAGCTGATGATATTAAAACAAACTCACTCTGAGTGAGCTGATTTGTCACTGTATCTAGATCATTCTCAAGTCTCCTCATTATTTACCAGTTCATCAGCCCTCTGTCATCTGTACGCTTCATCAGCAATGATTTTGCAGTGCTTCTAGATAAAAATACTGAATAGCTTCTGCCTGCTATGCAGACCTCAGCATAAAAACAAAATACAATGAAAAATAAAAGGAAAAAAAAAATGATGGTAACTACAATAACTTCAATTACTTCAGCCGTCAGTCAATTTTTATTCCAATTAATGTGAATTTCTCCTGTATTGTATCACCAATTATTTTATGGAATATAATGCAGACTAGGTTAGATGCCCTACAAAAGCCTACTGGACTAAGTATATCACACTCACCACCTCCTTTATCACCCAAATTCATAATCTCATCATGATTAAATAAGCCTTGCTTGGTAAGAGCCGTTTTCTATAACCCATGATTTCTGGCATTTATTCTGTTCTATCCTTTCATTCTGTATTAATTGAATATCATATGAGCTCTTGCATTATTACCTGCAATTGATGTTGTGCTAACCAAGCTGAAAATATTCAGATGACTTGTGAACATTGGTATGGATGGTTGTTCTTTTTAAATATTTAACCATGTTGCAATTTTTGAGTCACTATTAAAGATTTTATCATCATCTGCCACTGAACCTGTAATGCTGCAAAGTCTTCTTCTTCTAAAGAAGAAAATCCTTCCATTGTACTAGGATGGACTTTAATCTAGCTATGGATCATTTTTTTTTGTGACTTTTTTTTTTCCCCCAGATTGCTGAACTGTGGCATTTTGAGGGCAAGCCCTCCAAACTCCATTCACAGTTTGCATTTTATTTCTTTTTCTGGTGGACCGGCCTTGAGTGTCTGCTAGATGATGACCAAGCCTCTCCCTCACTCTCCCTCACCCTCCGTCACCCTCCCTCCTTACCAAGATAGGGAGATAACTTGATTAAAAAGCTCGTGGATCAGGATAAATACAGGGAGACCACTCACCAGATACCAGCATGGGCAAAACAAACTTGAATTGGGTAAGATTAATTTATTGGCAGTTAATAACACAGCAGACTAATAAGAAACAAAGCAAACTAAAAACACTTTTCACCTCCCCCATTCTTCCCAGGTTTATATTTCTGTCTTGATTTCCCCCTTTCCAAGCAGTGCAAGGGGACTGGGAATTGGGTTGTGGTCAGATAAAAGCACCCCATATCAGCTGCTCCTCACACTCTCCCTCTGCTCTAGCATGAGCTCCTTGCCATGGGAAGAATTTCCTCCCAGAATAATCCAGCATGGGTTTGTTTGATGGGGTACAGCCCTTCAGGAACAGACTGTTCCAGTGCAGGTCCCTCGCAGGCTCAGTTCCTGCCAGAAATCTGCTCTATGGTTACTATAATCTAGCCACGGTCAATGATCCTTAAGTAACCACCAAATTCCATTTCACAGACTAATTTAGCTTCATCACAATGAGATCCAGAATGTTATGAAAGGCACAATAGTTTTGGTGGGGTTTTTTGTTTGTTTGTTTGTTTTTGGTTATAAAATCATCAATGATACTTTTAGAAGCTCTATCAAAGTGGCAGGAGATAACCAACTTGTCATTCAGCTTAAGGAATACATCTTTTTTTGCTGTAGAATGGTGTTACATCATTCTTCAGTGCATTACATGCTGGTATCTCTCAGAGATGGGAAACTGAGCTAGATTGTTCACAGGTCTGAACTTGAAAACGTTGATTTCTTATATTCCATGATTTGCAGGTAGATTTGTATTTGATTCATTGTATGGTCATTACCTATTTAGACATCCTGTCAGTAAAGTCGCTAACACCTGAGCTGAGTGGAAAAAAAGCAGGCTTCCAATTCACTTAGTTTAGAGATTTCTGTAATTCCAGGCTTTTATGCAGCCTCTTAGTGTGCCTATCCATCATCTTTAAACATAGTGTAGGATGTGCACAGGGCTCCCACATGAGGCTTGACTGGCAGGTCACTATGGCCATCTCCTGAAGCTTATGGAGGTATAGTACATCTATTCTCACCACCTTTCAGTTGGTACAAGCTATTGTCAGTGCATTTTGGACAATGAGGCATGTCTGGGTTTGAGCGTGAAAAAGTTCAGTCCATTCTACAGCTCATCAGCATACCCCATCTTCCTAAACACAGCATTTCAACCCAAACCAAGCCAGGCAAACAGCAAGCAAAATGGAAGGAAAAAAAATTCACTATCCTGAAATTCACTTTCATGTTCCTTGTCCCACTGCAGATGGGATCTTCTGTAGATATCTTTATATTCTCAGGAGAAAATAAAACCAGTTAATCCTTAAGATGACAGCTCATTAATGTGTAACAGACTCCCAGACTCTTACTGCAGTCAGCATGTAAGGAGACACTACTGTCCCATCCCGTCTTCTGCTTACGATTCTTGTAAGATCATCTGTGTCAGAGGGAAAGCCCACCTTACATGAAGTTTGCTGAATTAGGGTGATATCTTGAAAATGGTTGGAAGCTTTTCCCTTTTTCTTCTTTATCTGGAGCTGCAGAGACAGCCTGCAAGAGTAGATTTCATTTCTGAAGCTGGCCAACAGTTAAGTTTTGTCCTGAACTATATTTATTTTTGTGTTTCCAAAAGTTTCCAGAGTGAGTATCAAGTTTAGTTCTTATCAGATAATTACACAGCACTTGCCTCCTGAGGCAATTTTAAATCAATCTCAGGAAAGGCAGTAACTATACAGTGTAGATAATTATAGTCCATTAAAGTACCTTACGATTAGATTCAGAGATCACTAATCACACAAGGTCATAAATGTACTGCACCTTTCTGAGGTGGTTTCTGAATTTTGATATATAGCCCTTGCCAGAATATATATATTTATTTTTTTCTAGGGTTTTTATTGAACAAAATGTCAGAGGCAAATAGAAAACTAATTAAAAAAATGCTTAGTTATTGTCCTAAAAGTGCTTTCATTTCTAACCAGTCACAGAAAGAAAATCTGAGCATAAAGCAAGATTGTCATTTTAAAGTTACTCTTGACAAAACATGTCATATTTTATATTTAAAACAATGTTTAACCAAACACCTTCCTTACTTCAGGAAAATGGCTTCTTTAATTGCTACGAGGATGTGTGAAGTGTGCTTGACAAGTATTTGACTAAATGAAGAAGCTTCCTTATGAGTCACAAACTGAAATTCTCCAGGTAAGTGTCTTCCCCACAGCAAAATATCATTTTTTGCTCAAAACATACAAAATCCATTAAGAGGATCAAAACAAATCTACCTGAAATCAGCTTGTCCCAAGCTGAAATATTCCCTTCATTCTCTGGTGGCATAGTGAATTGCACTTAGGATGTGCCATAACCTTTTTATGTCCTTTCTCATGGTTGAAGGTGATCACTAGTGACAGACATTGGGGTCATTGCTGTTGTGTAAATGTCAAAGTTCCACACACTGCAATGCCCATAGACTCTTGGTCAGGAGGTCCCAGCCCACAGATTTGCCCAGAGAACAAGCACAGGTGGATTTAGAGGCAACAGTCTGTCCAGATTTACAAAACCCAAGAAAAGCTATGTGTCTGGGCTAGGGAGTTTTAACTCTAAAGCTAAGTCGTATGTATCTGGGAAAAAATATAATGACATAACTCCAAAGGGCTTCCACTCAGGTCACTACATGTCATTGCCAGATCTTTTTCTCTATGATGATAAGATAGCTTATATGTTACATTTCATCTTTATCTTTGTTTTATGGGAATCCTGTTTGAGATTTTCCCATTCCAGCCTTATCAGGATCCTCTTGCACCTGGTACAACCTCTCCTGCCTCCCAGACTGTTCAGGTCATACATCAAGCACAGCCTGTTGCCCTCAGGTTGGAACTTGCAAGTTCAGTTTATACAAAGGGACACATACCTGTCAGGCTTGCTAACAGGGCCAACTTTCATCATTTCAGCACAAGGATCAATGGCCACAGTACCATGGCAGAGATGCCCACATGCCCCCTCTGCCCTTGGAGGTCAAATAAATATACCTGTATAGCTTGTTACCCATTTATCAGGTTACTGTAAGCGGGCTTAGATCCTCCATAAGTGATAATTTTGATGCTTCAGCAGTTTTAGGCCTACACTGCAGCAGGAAATCTCCAGAAGCATTTCAGAGGTAATAGCCTCTACACTGAACTTCTGCTGACATGCAGCAGCTGAAGATAAATTATCTGACATTCCTGATGGCCACCACTGGAGCTTTCTGATTCACACATGCAGACCAAAAATAATGGGTAATTATAAAAATAAATATATATATATATATATTTACCTGCCTTGCCCAACTTGCTGCATTCTTCGAGACAAAGCCAAATTCCCTGAATATTTTGAATTCCTTTCCTTTGAATTGTGGTATCTAACTTTCTCAAAAGAGAAGAAAACTTATTCTGACTTTGAATACTCCCACAGAAAGGAACTGTCCTCAGAGCCATTGAGGCAGGTTCCTTGATCCATCCTGTGCATCCAGATCGATGGATTAGGAATTGGTTGGCTGGACGCAGCCAAAGGGTTGGGATCAATGGTTCTGTGTCAGGGTGGAGGCCGGTCACAAGCGGTGTCCCTCAGGAGTTGGTCTTGGGACCGGTGCTCTTCAACATCCTTATCAATGACAGACGATGGCATCGAGTGCACCCTCAGCAAGTTTGCAGATGACACCAAGCTGAGCGGTGCAGTCCATACATTGGAAGGAAGGGAAGCCATCCAAAGGGACCTGGACAGGCTGGAGAAGTGGGCCCATGAAAATCTAATGAGAGGCACATAAGGCCAAGTGCAGGGTGCTGCACTTGGGTCGGGGCAATCCCAGGTATTTATACAGACTGGGGGAAGAGCTCCTTGAGAGCAGCCCTGTGGAGATGGACTTGGGGGTCCTGGTGGACGAGAAGCTGGACATGAGCTAGCAGTGTGTGCTTGCAGCCCGGAAGGCCAACTGTGTTCTGGGCTGCATTAAAAAAAGGGTGGCCAGCAGGGAGAGGCAGGTGATTTTCCCCCTCTACTCAGCTCTTGTGAGGCCCCATCTGCAGTACTGCGTCCAGGCCTGGGGCCCGCAGCACAGGAAGGATGTGGAGCTCTTAGAGCGGGTCCAGAGGAGGGCCACTAAGATGATCAGAGGGCTGGAGCACCTCTCCTATGAGGAAAGGTTGAGGGAACTGGGCTTGTTTAGCTTGGAGAAGAGAAGACTGTGGGGAGACCTCATTGCGGCCTTCCAGTACTTGAAGGGAGCATATAAACAGGAGGGGGAACAGCTGTTTACAAGGGTGGATAATGATAGGACAAGGGAGAATGGTCTTAAACTGAGACAGGGGAGGTTTAGGTTAGATATTAGGAGGAAGTTTTTCACATCCAGGGTGAATGGAGGGTGGAAACGCACTGGAACAGGTTGCCCAAGGAGGCTGTGGATGCCCCATGCCTGGAGGCATTCAAGGCCAGGCTGGATGTGGCTCTGGGCAGCCTGGTCTGGTAGTTGGCAACCCTGCACATAGCAGGGGGTTGAAACTAGATGATCACTGTGGTCCTTTTCAACCCGGGCCATTCTATGATTCTATGATTCTATGATCTGAGTCTTTAGAAATAGGCCACTGCAATGGCATTCATTTCACCCAACAAGAGGCAGTTCCTCTGAGCAACTTGCTCACATCTTCCACAGAGTAGAGAGAAACTAGTGCTCTTTCTTAGACATCTCCTCTCAAATGAGAATAATTTGTGATACAGTAGCTTCCTAACCTCAGCCAGAGTCTGTGAAGAGTACATACAGAAATATCCCAAAACCACTGACTTTTTTCGCAAGCAGAGAACTGGCTCATTAATTTTGAGTTATACATAATTAATAGACATGAAAAATACAGAAATGACATGAATTTCCATATTCCTACAGTGACACAACTAGTGCAGAGAATGTGGCAGCATTTTCATTGAACACGCCTGTTTTTGAGGCTTAGAGTTGATTGTTTGTCAGCATGTACCACAGGCAATAACTCATTCTTGCAAGGGTCAGAAATCAGAAATCCTCACTATATGTCCAAGAGTATTTGTATGCAAGATCACAAACAACCATTTCAAAACAATTCCACTGCCACAGCTCACATGCACACTTAACATTGCAAACATGAGCAGCTCCACTCAGTAAAACTACTCAACAGTATGCTTAGATTTGCAGACAAGTCATTATAGGATTGGGAGCTTAGTTATCAGAAAGTCAACAAAGGAACACAGACTAAAGTAATTCTGGTGTTGTTTTTTTTTTTTTTTTTCTTGAAGATCTGAATTCTCTCAGAAATTACAGCTTTAACTTTTAAAATTGGGCATTAGGATGCTCAACTGGAATATATTATTAATCATGCGTATTATTGGTGTTACATGGTCATGACCAAAGTCCCCTGGTGAAATCAGGGTTGCATTATGTTTGTTCTGAACATGTCAGTAAGCAAAACACCCATTCCCCAAAACCTTTGCATTCTTTGAAGGATGAGGCAGATGAAAGATAAAAGAGAAATAGTCACCATAAGTAAAAAGGAGGTTTGTGATAATATCAGGAGTAGAACTGAAGTCTCCCACATCCTAAGTCAGTGCCTCAAACACAAAATCATTACATTCTAATTACAAATATTTGTCACAGGTAATTGAAAGTAGTATAAATCTGGAGTGTGTCTGGTTTCTATGAGAATACTGTCTAAAAATAATATCCTGAAGAAAATTTTAAGCACAAAGAGGAAAGTCTCCTGAGAAAAGAATTTATCATGGAACACATCCCCATTTGTTGAACATGAAACAAATCAGCACTGTGATATGAATGAGGTTCCACTGAAGTGAATAGAAAGCCTCATGCTGAAAGCTGCTGTCTCCAGCTCTTTGCACACTAAGGCAAACATAGCTTTTACATTATTATTTACTACATTATATTGTATAGGTACACTTGAATCACATTCGGAAAGTTTTCACTGCAGCACTTCAACTATTTGCAAACTGCAGTCAAGACTTCAGGGGTCAACAGAGAAGTCCATCACTTCAGAAACCATTATATTGGAGTAAATACTATCTCAATACCTCTCTATGAACAATATATTCATTTATGTGACAGTTCAAATCAGGGAAAATAATCCACTTCATATTACTAATTACCCATTTGTCATCCTACAGTTTCAGGTAATGTGGGGTAAGTGGGATTGATCCATGCCACCAGTTGGAACACTGAAAATCACCCCAAACACTTAAATATTTTGTATTCAATAAATAAATAAAAAGAGGCTGCACAGAGATGTGCGGGGGGGGATCTGGAGTGAGAGGAGCACTGAGAGACCTAAGAGGCTCCGGAAAAAATCCAACCCAGCTTCAGCAGTGCTTTATGTAGAACCAGCTAAGAAAGAAAGTGAGGACAAACAAAGCCCAGTCATCTTCCCATGCCTTTACTCAAGAGTGAAGAAATACTCACATCTGTGACCCTAAGAAGAAAATATGCAGGATATGACTACATACAATAACAATTTACCCAGAAATGTATGCATTCAATTTTCTACTCTGGATAAGTGAAATCAAATTCATTTCCTTAAGAAATGACTGGGAAAAGTGAATTTCACCTAGTCCAGTAATTAACAGGAAAAAAAAACCCTGGAGATTACACAAAGAGAAAAGAAAAAAGAAAGATGGAGCCTGACTTGCAAGATACTGACTGACACATTCATGCGAGTCCTGGTTTTTGTCTTTGCACCAAAGGCTATTTAAGTATTTCAGCTAATTACTGTTCAATTTGAAAGGCTTTTACAGGGAAGAAGCGCATTTTCTTCCCTGCACTTGTCTGAGCCACAGCCACAGCAGAGAATATTACTGAGCTCTGCAAAGTTCTCATGTTTCTATAATAGAATTTGTGTTTGCTGAGGCTGCATTAAAGGGGGTTCACTTGCTTTGCTGTTTGCTTGCCTGCAGAAAGGCAAGGAGCAATCTAACACTGCAGAAAGATAACTGTATTTAGTATGGACACCTTTCATTTTAAATGGTGTTTATTTCCTGCGGAAGGTTATACAATCTCCATTTTCATAATATTTGATTTAAATACATCCTATGTAATGGGATCTTGGTATTTTAATATTACATCACTGGTAAATGAAACTTTCATCTCATCTCATTCAGGAAGAACAATGTTTGCTTTTGGCCCAGAGCAGAGGACAGTGACCGAAACACTTGAGAATTCATTTCAAAGCACTTTGGAATGCATCATTATGGCCACATATCTCCTTCAGAAAACACCCACAAACAATCCCAGTCTATGGGGCACAGTTTTTTAAAGTGTGCATGAGCAGTTGTCAGGAACTAAATATGTGCCTAAAGGAATGAATAATTAAGAATACAGCCAGCAAATTGACACAAATGGTGAACATGAATAATAATTGTCTCAACAAGCATTTACAACTTCCTTTCATTTTGTTAGAGGCAAAACCCTGCAAAGATCAACACAGGACCAATTTTCAAAGTTTTTATTCACTTTGTTTGGATCATTCATACTTCTCCTTATCCACTTTAGTTCCATCAGCAGCAACATTTCCCTCTGTACAACACAGTGGAAGAGTCGTCATTAAAAACAAAG
Organism: Pavo muticus; assembly: GCA_016647715.1. NCBI lineage: Eukaryota > Metazoa > Chordata > Aves > Galliformes > Phasianidae > Pavo > Pavo muticus. Next base: position 310,483 of record JACDJE010000376.1, read on the forward strand.
GTGGTCTAGAGAACAGACAAATGAAAGGGAGATGTTACAGGCAGAAGCTGGGAAAACACATACCACATATAGACATACTGCATCAAATTGTAGGAAAAGGAGGAGATCATTTGTCAGTTATCAGGATAACATTTTCTGTGCTGGAGAATTTGCAGAAGTTTGAACTACACCTCCTTACAGATTAGAATGCTCGTATCCACAGTGCGATCTACAGGAATTCCCCAATCTGAACAAATCTCAAGGATTTGTGAGCAGTACAACAAATTCTTCCCATTGTTACGTTGCAGGCAAAGTAATACTTTGCAGAGATCCATTACCGTATTTAGAAAAGGTCACTACATAAAGAACCTCCATCCATCACCTAGAAGTGTTCTCTTGGCCAAAGACGTGCCAGACCTATTAAAAGACAGCCTATGGAGCTGTAGCTGGTTGTCACTGAGCCTTCCCTTCTTATCCAGAACAAGATGAAGCTTTACTTTATTTCAAGGCCAAGTGAAGGGAAATTGCTAGTATGATATTTCTTCTGCTTGAATACACCCTCAGAGTTCCCTACTTTTATTGCTCAAGTACTCATGCTCTAGCAGAGTGAGAGTTTTGAGGAATAAAAGCATAAATAAGTTGGAAGAAGATATGAGTTCTAGTAGCACATTAACTGAAGAGTTTGCGATTTGAAAAACAGGTACCAAGGTGAGTCTAATCCCTTTCTCAAAGTACATGAAAGAACTTATAAATTAATCCTAGAATTACGATGAAACTTGAGAACAGAATCATTAAGCAGCTAAAGAAAATGAGCAACTACTCAGTACAGACTCTTTACTGCAGAAGTGTAGGTTGGTTAATACCAGCTACAAGTATCTTCAGTGTCTAGGAATGATTGGCTGGCCAAAATTTATTGCAAATCATGAAGAAGGAGCTAAAAACATTCTTAACGCTCAACTACAACAGAAACCACCAACATGTGACTTCCATGATCATCCAGTCCAACCATTCACCTACCACCAATATTTCTCCACAAAACCATGTCCCTTAATACAACATCTAAACGTTTCTTCAAGACCTCCAAAGACAGTGACTCCACCAGCTCCCTGGGCAGCCTGATTCAGTGCCAGACCACTCTTCTGGAGAAGAAATTTTTCCTAATATCCAAACTGAACCTCCCCTGGAGCACCTTGAGGCCATTCCCTCCCGTCCTGTTGCTAGATACACATGAGAAGAGGCTGACCCCCACCTTGCCACAACCTCCTTTAGGGTAGCTGTAGAGAGTGATGAGCTCTGCCCTGATCCTCCTCTTCTCCAGACTAAACAATTCCAGTTTCCTCAGCAGCTCCCTATAAGAATTTTGATTAATTTGGGTGATTAATTTCACCCAACTCGCTACAGATTCAGGCATCTAAAGATGTATAAAGTGCTATATAAAAGTCAAGAAAAGTCTGAAATTTTTTATTTAATTATCTAAACACTGAAATCTAAAGACATTAGAGTTTTCGTAAGTTACCCTTGGTGATCCTATGATTCTATGATTCAGTGAGCATTATGTATAACAGTTAAAGCAATATGTGGTGGATTTTTCCCAAACAAAACCTACATTCTTCAATAAATCTCACAGTCTTCAGTAAGAGCATTCACAAAAAAATAATTATGTTTGAGTGCTTCTGGTCATTTTTTTACAGTGGAAATTTTGTCTCAGGTCAATACCATTCAAGTATGCTGAAAAAGCATCTATTTTTAATACTGTAAGGCTTTTTCTCAAGAAAACTCTGAATTTAAAGGATTTGTTCATTGTGTTTTTCTTTTTAGTAACTGCTTAGTTAATTTTTTTAGGACAAAATGTTGACCGGTTTAGCATTACAGTAAATATGATGCTTCTTACTGTGAAGAAATATTCAGAATTTGTGAATAATTCCCTGTTGAGAATAAATAATTGTTTTTCCATTCTGTTGAAAACATTAAAAAATGAGAAATCATATATATGTACATACATATGATAAGGAAAGGTTTTCAGAAGACACAACTTTTTGTAGATTAATGGTGTAGTGTAGATATTGCTGTCCCTAGATGTTTTTTCTTCATCACTTTGGAGATTGCTGCCCCACACTACCCCACATCACCCCACACTGCCTCATGGGTTCTAGGAAAGCTCCCAGCATCTCTAAAGTCATGTCAGTAGTGACTTTCCACCAAGGCAGAGTAAAAACCCTCAGAAGGGCTGCTGACACAGCTGAGCCCTGGAGAGAAGAAGATCTAATACAAGGGCAAGAGTGAAGGTAGAGGTCGATCATGTTATACACTTGTACATCAATTTGCAAAGTGATGACCTATCTGTATTCTAAAGATCACAGGTGTCAAGTCATAGGCATGATGAAAGAGTTCTGTTGTCTTAGGACTCAGCACTTTCTCTACAAAGGAGGACTTTGCTTGTACATTATAGTGGACACTCAAGTTTTGCTCATCAAAATACATTTTGGCTTGCAGGACAGTCAGTAATCTGCTGCTCTCACAGCATAACTGTTTACGGTTTTAAACCCAAATTATTAGTAATCAGTTGTTCAGTGTGCTCTTTATATGCCATGTGTTTTTGTCTTTAGATGAGTTTTGAACTTCAGTGACATATACCACCATCTCTGGAGCATTTACAAAACAAAAGAGCAGAAAACACAGTATGCCAGATTACTTTCTTGTGCATAATTATAGTGATCGCGGTAACAACTCATTACAATATACATTTTTTTAAAGGCATCAGATTGATTTTTTAAATAAAACAGTACACAATAGGCTTGAAAATAAAATAATGATTTAAAAGGAGGAATGAAATCTAAGACACGTAAGGTAGGTGTTCATTAAAAATACTCCTCTCTTGACTGCTTCCTAGAGAAACTCATTTTTATCATCTAACCTAAGGAATGTGTGATGAATACAGCTAAAACTGTGCATCCAAAATATAAACAAAATATCTAAAAGCAAGAACCAAACAACTCCTTCAAAGTGTCATAACTTCAAAGTATCATAACTGAGAGCACACAAAAAGTACTTTTTGATTTTTTTTTTAAAGAAGATAATAAATTACATATATAATAATAAATTACATACATAATACCGTTCTGCCTTTTGAGGGGCTGGAGGGTAAACTCCTTGTAGTTATAAACTGTGGATTAAAGATAAATGAGAAGCAGTCTAACTATAACAATGGCCTCAGGTAGTGTTATTTTATTTTTTTTATATTTTCTGTAATATATCTAACAATGTCTAAATGAAACATTCATTAAAAGCTAATGGCATTAGTTCTTAATGAAAAAAAAGTTCAATGGCACCAGTAGTCATCCAGCTAACATTCAGAATTTAACAGAGAACCTAATTAGCTTTCATCACTTGAAAGAGGGAACTGTATGAATTTGAGAAATGGGCATTTTATCTCAGAAATCATGATTCATGCAAGGGAGCAGAGAAACTTTCCCAGCTGACATGAAATCCACCTTGTTGTTGAGGCAGTATCTTCTTCCTTCTCAGGTATTTAGAAGATGTTACAACAAGGAATATTCTTACAGTGAAATGTGGATGGGAAATACATGTAGGAGGTTGACTTTTTTTTCTTGGAATATTTATCTTTGCATTGGAAAAAAAGCCATATTTAGTATGGTATTCTATTTAGTTCAGAAACGCTGTGAACTGTAGCCTTCGCCTCTCTTTCACACTAGAAAATTCTATGATCTTATGCCAAAGAATGCAATTGTAATAGTCACAACAGGTGAAAATTGTTCAAGCAACCACACAAAACTTGTGAAAAACATTGAATATGAAAATAGCAGTTTGTAAGAGACTGGGCAAGAGGAAGCCATTGCAGAGAGAACAACTGGCTGCTAGTTCACATGGTGTTTGTTGCAATAGCTGTTGTAGGGTGTGTAGCTTTGTTCCTGTTTCCATATCAGCATTAATTAATTAAATTTAAAGGTTTTTGTTGGATTTTTTTTTTAAATAAGTTGTTTTCTATATGAAATACATCCAAAGGTAGGTGGAGATTGGAGGACTTCAAAAGTTGGCTGACTATCCAAAGACTCATTCACATCAAGTCTAGACATATAGACCTGAGACCCCTTTCTGAACAGGCACTTCTTGTCTTTAGCTAGGTGTACAACTGGCATATTTTCACCCTTCTTAACTTTTTACAGTCTTCTTCTAAAACTGTAATGACAAGAAAACTAAAGGAAAAATCATTAAAAAATAAAGATAAAAAAAATAATAAAACCCAGAAGTTTTCCTTTTACTGGAAACTGACACAATTATCTACACCAAGTTGCAGTCGAAGTCTTTACATTGCCCTGCCTATATTTTGCATGTATACATACTTTATAATTCCTCCATTCCTGAAGTGCATGAGATTATCTCAATCCCTTTAATTTCCATACAAATAAATGGTTAAAGCAACAGTAGTTAAAAAGGAAGATATTGATAGCACTGAAGTGATAGAAAGATATTGATCAGGTTGAAAATAAATAAATAAACACCAAATATAAGAACATTAAAAAAAAAAAAAACTTTTTAAAACATGCAGAGCAAGCTGGCTCATAAATTTTAATGCTTCATGCACAAAACAGTAAGTAGCCCCACCATACAGTGAATTACCAGAAAATGAAAAGAAATATGCCTTGTTCACTGATGGATTGTGTCATATTGTGGGGCAGCATCGCAGATGGAAAGCTGCTGTATGGAGCCCCACACGACAAGTTGCAGAGGCCACCAAACGGAAAGGAGAATCAAGCCAATTTGCAGAGGTAAAGGCTGTCCAGCTGGCCTTAGATATTGCTGGACGGGAGAAATGGCCAATGCTTTATCTTTACACTGAGTCATAGATGGTGGCAAATGCCTTATGGTGGTGGTTACAGCAGTGGGAACAAAACAACTGGCAATGAAGGGGTAAACCTATTTGGGCCACAGAACTGTGGAAAGACATTGCTGTGTAAATAAAGAATATGGTTGTAAAGGTACATCACATAGATACTCATGTGCCCAAGAATCGGGCTACTGAAGAGTAGCTTCTTTTTCGAGTACTGTGTTCAGTTTTGGGCCCCTCACTACAAGAAAGACATTGAGGCCCTGGAACGAGTCCAGAGAAGGGCAACGAAACTGGTGAGGGGTCTGGAGCACAAGCCTTATGAGGAGCGGCTGAGGGAGCTGGGATTGTTTAGTCTGGAGAAGAGGAGGCTCAGGGGAGACCTCATTGCACTTTACAACTTCCTGAAGAGAGGCTGTGATGAAAAAGGGTCTGGCCTCTTCTCCCAGGCAAATAATAGGACCTGAGGAAACGGCCAGAAGTTGTACCAAAGGAGGTTTAGGTTGGACATTAGGAGAAACTTTTTCTCTCAGAGGGTGCTCAGGCACCTGGCCTGCCCAGGGAGGTGGTGGAGTCGCCATCCCTGGCATCCCTAGAGACGCCTAGATGAGGAGCTACAAGATATGGTCTAGTAGCTTGTGGTACTAATAGGAATGGGAAGGTGGTTGGACTAGATGATCTTGCAGGTCGTTTCCAACCTTGTGATTCTGTGATTCTTTTGTAAATACTTGGGCCAAAGATCATGGCATCAAGTGGATTTATCATATCCCCTATCAAGCACCAGCTTCTGGTAAAATCGAATGATACAGTGGGTTGTTAAAAACTATGTTGAAAGCAATGGGTGGCGGAACATTTAATCACTGGGAGAAGCATTTGGCAGAAGCCACCTGGTTGGTCAAGACTCGAGGATCTATCAGTTGTGATGGTCCTGCCCAATCCAGCTCCCTACATACTGTAGAGGTTCCTGTAGTACACATAAAGAGCATGTTGGAAAAAGCAGTTTGGGTCTTTCCAGCTTCTGGAAAGTGCAAACCTCTCAGCGGAACTGTTTTTGCTCAGGGACCTGGCTCCACTTGGTGAGTGATGGAGAAAAATGGGGACGTTCAGTGTGTACAAGGGAATTTGATGTTGGGGGAGTGCAGTCCATGTGATTCCATGTACGTGTACATGTATATAAATATGTGTGTAATGCATGTCAATTACTGTTTGTATGTATTTATTAAGCATGATGTAGTGATGTGGAATAAGGGGTTGAAAGTCACAGTTTTATGATTTTTTGTTATTGGTATTCCACATAACAACATCATGTAGTGCACTGGGAGTTAAAGAGTTAATGTTCCAGTTCAGGGTACCTGACCCAGAAGAGAAGAACTACATCTCCCAGAGGACTATTGGCTGTTCTCTTACCGTTTTCTCTTCAGAGGGAAAGATAAAACTGTTTGCAGGTGACGACACATCCCTCCCTTTCCCCTTTCTGCTCATCTCAGCAGTGTGTGTGCTCCCTAGCCATCTCGCCTTCAGCATTAGAGTAAGGCCTTCAGTTTTTGGACACTCTCTCATTTTAGTTGATTCATTAGCCTCAATTCCAATTATATTGTATTATATTGTGTTACCTTGCATTCCAATATCCTGTTTAGTAAATTAGTTTGTTTCTCCTCATATCATTACTGCTGCTTTGTTTTCAGGCCCATCTCCCTATCCTTTTTCCCTTTTCCCCTTCTCCCTTTCCAGGGGCGTGGGTCTGTGGGTCTGTGCGTGCCCCCACCCCTTTAGTCACGGAACCAGGCTGAACCAGCCCGTAAACCATTGACAATAATCATGTCACAGTACTCATCTGAATCCTAACTAGTCAGTATGAGGCGAGCAGTTGGGGAGATGATAGATTTTCAAAGCATAAGGAAGTTGTCCATCCTGTCCTAAGCTTTCAGAGCCACTATTAAACCAGTGTTTGTATGAGTGCCTTCTGTCTACAAATGCAGGACATAGATAAGTATCTTATGTTTTTATAGGCATAAGAGATTGTGGAATTTTCATTCTTGAATATATTCAGACAGGAAACAGTCAAGGCTCTGAGCAAGATAGAGTACTTTCAAAATCAGCTATGTTCTGAGTGAGGGAAGAACCGGATGACCTCTGGGGTCTGCATCCAACCTCAACGGTTGAATTGAATAGAATGGAAATAGAATAGAAATAGAAATCAAATTAGAATGATTCCGTTTAACAGATTAATATATAAAATAATTTAGTAACGAAATGTTAAGCTTGATGTAGATAAAATGTATGTAATTGAATAAAGTAAAATTCTATTATTCGGAAAAGCAGCTATAAAATTATGTGCTCATTGAAGTAAAAAATTCAGCATTACTATGGGAAACAACTCAGTTTTTATGCAGGTTACAAATCATACTCCTAAGTGTCTAAGATATTTGACGATGAATTAAATACCCACTCTTTCTTTCCATTCTTCCATAAAGCAGTAGGCATTTATTTTTAAAATGCTTTATATCAAGCATGGATTGATAGCCGATGTTTGAAAAGAATGTGTCCTAGTATAAAGTAATATAAACCTTTTTTTTTCTTTTTGTTTGGGGGGATGGATAGGCAGGGAGAGGCTGATGAGGAAATTACAGTATTGGATTTTGAGATACAAAATCTGAGATGGAATAGTACTTAAGGATGCAAAATTAGAGCAGCTTGTGAAAACCTTTTAAGGCCTATGGGGCAGCGAAACACAGCTGTAGAATGTCTGACTCTGAAGGACAGGCTCTCTCCTACTCATGAGAGCCTCTAAGCTCTGTCTTTGTGCAAACAGTGAGCACTGAAGAGTTACAAGAAGGACAACTGCCTGCACAAATGATGTTTCCTAGATTGAGTTTGCAGTCTCTTTGTGCTTAGGTAATCCTCCTCCCAAATCCCATCGCCTCATTTAACTAAAGGTCACTGTGTTTACAAATATTTGTTCACTAACGTGATTAACATACTTACATAAGACTATTGTTTTTTATTCCCATTGTCTGAGGCACACACTTGCATGAAATTCAACCACCGTTCATGGAAAAATGCTCTAGGATATTTTTCAATCCTCTAAAGTAATGTTCCACCTGGACTGAATAAAATAACCTGAATCCTTCAAATTACTGTTTTTTTCTCTGGGTTATTGCATATTTTATAAGAATTCCATAGCAAGATTTGTTTGTGCATAAAGAATGATGATATTGATTTAGTTCCCATAGTTATAAAATATAAACCAATTACCAAAGAATAACCATTCCCAATTTTTAGTTGTTATATTTTGTATTCCATTTCATGTTCCCAGCCTGGTCCAACAAATCTATTTACACTGCTGGTAAAAATCTGCATTGTATCATGGGAGTTCATTATGGACATTTTCAGGATACCATCTATGATAACCTTTCCCCTGGATTTATAATTCATCAACAAACGTAAATGATTACTCCCATGATGATATGCACATGTTTTGACTTTTCAATATGTATCATTATTTATCACTCTTGTATGAGGAGTAACCTGCACATAAGCAAATTATCCCACAGTCTTAGACTGAGGCTTTTTGCCATGTCTTTGCTGCACTTCAAAATGAAAACTTTTACAGTTGAAAAAAAAAAAACAACCCACATTTAGATTCTATTTAAAAACTAAAAAGATAAAAAATCATATTTCACAGCCTTTTTATGTGTTAAAGCCTAACTGGCTAAATACATTCCTAGGGAATTCAGTAAAAATTACTTTCTGTAATCCATTTACTTCTTGTACCAACCAATCTATTTTGAATACACATGTAATTCACAAGTTCTTTTCCTTTAGCCGACGAAATGGGAGTTGGCAGCCCCAGCCCTTCTGACTCCTAGCTGTCCATGGATTCTGCAGTGGAAAAGAACGGGACATGTAAGAAAGCTACAGCAGGATGGACTCCCCAGGAAATGCCACCACATCCTGCCCTATTTGTTACAGAAGCAGAAAACTCTTCCCAGATTTTCCCAGTGATGTTACCAGTTTTTGTCATTCTCCTTGCATGAATGCAGATTTATCCCCATTTTTTCATCTTTTCAGAGTCCTTTCTCAGCACCCTGGGACAGCGAAACCAGATACCCAGGCAGATTTAGAATTAGACGGCTGCATGAGCAGCAAATATAGAAATGAAATCCTTTCCTTCCACCTTGCAATCCCACCAGTTCCAGCAAACCTGTTTCACCCAAATACTCACTGAATTCTCCTGGTTCTTTCCAGCCCCAGTTTCTCCCCAAGCCTTCCTGTCTCTTCCCCTCAAATCTTCACATCCCTCTCCAAGGGCTTATTTTGTTCCTCCAGCAAAGCTAAATTTTATCTACACAATGACTTCTTCTTATGTTAGGGTCACTAATACTAACTGAAAGACAAAAAAAGAAAAAAGTAAAAAAAAAAATTTTGAAGCCTCCTTGTCTAGCTAAATAAATTTATGTTGGAAGGCTTCAGAAGCCTGACTTCTACCTCATGATCATACGCCTGCAGCTCTGTAACAGACAAATGCAAAAGACAATCCTACATGCTTAGACTGTAAGCAGGAAAAGACTATTTTTTAACTGCCAAAATAAGTGCATTTGCAAGGACTGTCATAATCCTCGATCGTTTTAACAAGCAACAATCATCAAGTAATTCTTCACCATTGTGATTTGTGAGTTACTTCACTAAAAAAAGTAAGAAAAGCACTAATCGCTGAAAGAAAAGGAAAACCAACTCACTTCAGACCTATCACAAAAGCATTTTCATTACCAGTAAAAACTGAAGACATAGAATGGAAAGTTAACATGACCCATACAACTGGATCTTCTCTTATCTGTGATGAACTTTTCTGCAGGCAGAGAAAGGAGCAAAAGCGAAATTGAGACAAGATGGGCAAAAATAAGTTACTCAAAGTCTGAATGCTGAATTTTCTTCGGCCAAAGCAATGCTTAACTTCAGTTTTCTTCTAATATAAAGAAAATGAACAAAACATGGAACCTTCTATCAAAGACAAAAATAATAGCTCACATTCAGTTATTGATTTGTGGTCGTTTGTGCTGTACAGCATATACTGAAGATGTGAAACAAAACAGATGTTCAAACATATTTCAGCAGAACTGAACCCAGTTTACAGAGCATCTTGTCCTTCAGATGAAAAAAAATGATGTGTCACAGAATCACAGAATGGCCTGGGTTGGAAGGGACCTCGAGGATCATGAATCTCCAACCCCCCCGCCACAGGCAGGGCCACCAACCTCCCCATTTAATACTAACCAGGTTGCCCAGGGCCCTATACAACCTGGCCTTGAACACCTCCAGGGATGGGGCATCCACAACCTCTCTGGGCAGCCTGTTCCAGTACCTTACCACTCTCATAGTAAAGAACTTCTCCCTGACATCCAACCTAAATCTTTCCTCCCTCAACTTAAAACCATTTCCCCTTGTCCTGCTGTTATCTACCCTTTCAAAGAGTTGACTCCCCTCCTGTTTATAGGCTCCCTTTAGGTACTGAAAGGGTGCAATTAGGTCACCCCGCAGCCTTCTTTTCTCCAGGCTGAACAAGCCCAGCTCCCTCAGCCTGTCTTCATAAGGGAGGTGCTCCAGCCCCCTGATCATCTTAGTGGCCCTTCTCTGGACCCTCTCCAACAGCTCTCTGTCTTTCTTGTACTGGGGGCTTCGGACCTGGACACAGTACTCCAGATGGGGCCTCACAAGGGCAGAGTAGAGAGGGACAATCACCTCCCTGTCCCTGCTGGCCACCCCTCTTCTGATGGAGCCCAGGATACCATTTGCTTTCCGAGCTGCAAGAGCACACTGCTGGCTCATGTTAAGTTTTTCATCCATCAGGAGCCCTAGATCCTTCTCTGCAGGGCTACTCTCAAGGACTGCTCCTTCCAGTCTGTATATATGCCTGGGATTCCTCCGGACCAAGTGCAAAACCTTGCACTTTGCTGTGTTGAACCTCATTAGGTTCACCTGGGCCCACCTTTCAAGTCAATTTCTCTTTTTTTCTTTTTAATGGTAGTTAACATTTCAATTTTGCTTTTATGTACCTCTCATAAGAAGAGGGATGGAAAATCACGTCAAACATTGGAATCTAAGTTTTCCAGGCCCCACTTGCCAAAAATGTCAGAAAGTTGTCAGGTTTTATGTCTGCTTAAAAACAAAACAGTAATAATACAGCTTCTACAGGAGTGCTGATTTTCATCTGACATGCTGATAAGGCAGGTTGAGCAGAAATTAGACAGGTCTGGAAATGACAGGGGAGCAACAAACTCCAGCACTCATCCAGGTTTTCAACAACCAACATCCCTTCTGCATAGTTATTAAGATGATGATTTAATTAATAGGACCACAGTACATTCAAATCTATTCTTTTGAAACAGTCCTGCCCAGTCAGTTGCATTTATCCAGGTGCTCTCAGGAAGCTTGAAATAATACAGTTGCCACTGAGGTTCTGTTATTTTGTTTTGTTTGTGTTTTTAATGTTATGCACAGAATTATTGTTCTAATGCTTTTCATCTCAATGGTTTAATTAAATATCAAATGTTTTTGAAAATTTCAGAAATGTTATACCTACCAAAAAAGATTCTGCTTTAACATCATTTTACTTACAGGAGAAAAAATCATAAAATGAAAATAAAACCAAATCATATGGGCTAGGCTTTTGAATGTAAGATATCTGAGGGATGCCTCATCTAGGGTTTTCCAATGATCACAAGCCAGCAGTAGCCCCTGACACCTGCATTCAGTGACAATTGTCATTGAAGATGGTTCTGCCATTTTATTTTTTTTTATTTTTTTGCAGTGACTGCAGTTCTCATAAATTGATATTAAGTTCATGGACCTGAATCATACTGGATTTTTTAATTCTACACTTCATTAGCATAATTCTCAAAGGAATTCTTTGTCGTGTGAATGATGCTGTTTCCACCCGGGTGTATATTCTCATCAGTAACAACTGTTAAAGACTCCATGGGGAAATATGAACTCTCTCTATGTTCCCAACTTCTGTCTTGGAGCTGCCATTTACCTCACGATGTGCGTCAGCATCACCTCCTGTAATTTTTCATCAGGTGATGATGCATTTCTAAAGGGAAGTTAAGATATGATGCTTAATAGCGTAGGACCATTAAAATAAGCTTTTAAAGGTAAACATTTTAATGAAAATCTCATAACATCATACAGCAGCAAAGAAAGAGAAGGGAGGCAATATTTTTTGACAGTTACTCTGTGAGGATGGAGAGAAATAATGGCAATTTTGCAGGCTGTGACATATAGGTTTTAAAGCCTATACCCCAAAGACAGAATGGAAAAATCTTTCCCTCACTAGGAAATGTCTTATCTGGATGAGACAGGATGCTTTACACGCCTGGTGAGCAGCATGCTGAGGAGTGGTACATGCTTGGGCTGTAGATGAGAGAAGCAAAAAAAGAAGTGTCAGAGGTGCCCAAACTGCAGGCAGTTTAGGATCCAGATTTATGCTCTGAATTTCCCTAAGGGAACATCCTGGATCAATGTTGCTCCTGAAAATCTCTGATGGCATAAATTTTCCCAACCACCTGTAGTTCTGCCTGCATGTCCTATCAAATCTGCCTCCAAGCAGGTAGGCACCACATTCCCAGAATAACTCAGGAAACAAGCAGACCACCTGCCTCAGATAACCAATGCAATCTGGCATGTCTAGAGCAAGCCCCAGTCTCTGGCAGGGCTGAAGGTTTCTCTAAGTGGAGGGAAACTCTCACCCCTTGGACTTTTAGCCAATAAGTGTAATAAAATGCTAATAGGGGACAGTTGCATAGAGGATGTATGCCATGGTGTACAGGCTAGTACAGCCTCCTCTTCCTCCCTAAAACGGAAGCCAACTGTTGTGTTGGATGGTAGGCCACCCCTCTTGTATTCAAATGCTATGCAAGGTATGTAACATTATAGGGGATTGTAAGATTGATGGGGTTACACAGAAGGGAGGTACAATGCCTTCCAACTATTTACTTGAAAGGGCTGGAAAGAGATAACCAGTGCAATGGTTTCTGTCTCTGCTCTCACACCAGAACAGATGGTACAAACTCAGTGTTTTTATTGAAAGACGAAAATAAACCTGCAACCTTCCCTTCTGCGCTCAAGTAAATGGAAGACGGATGGAAGAGGGATGCTGCACAATATTTTCATAAGCATATGCTGACAATTGGTTAAATATGGAGCTAGAACTCATCAGAATAGGTTTTCTCTACTCCTAATTTTAATTTTTAAGGATAAATTAAAAGTCAGTATTCACATCCACCAGCAAAACAAACATTTTGGTGTGTGCATAGCTTGGAAAGATTCTCAGTAGATTACAGCACACAGGAATTACTTCAGATGAGTTTTTTGTGGTTGCTGGAATATATCCTTTAATAGAGTTAGAAACACTGCTTGAATTATTTGTCAGTCATGATTAGCACTGACACAACAGTGCAATCAACAAGGTAACAAGTGCAACCTCTTCAGTGATGTATTATGCTAAAACTATTTAAGCAATGTAAATAATGCCTTGACTGAATACCTTCACAGTAAAGAAAGGGTAAATTAGTTCAAACTTTCATTTTTATGTATTATGGACTCCATTCAACCATGCTCATTTATAAAACTCAGTCATGTTACTTTTAATATCTTCAAGATTAAGTTCATGTTCATTGAAAGCCTCTAACCTATGCAGTGAAGTAATTGAGGGTGAAAAAAAGTGTTTTTATTCTTGACTATGGTTATAACAGTCCATTAAACCAATTCGGTGCCTCTTTGTCAGGAAAGACATGTACATAATGTTATGCAGAAGCCTGTTCTGAATGGCAGCAAAAGCTTAACTTTTTGTGTGAATTCTCAAGCTGAGTGCTTTGGTCACCTGTAGAGTAAGTGTAAAAATGAATTACTGAAGGTAGCCAATCTATCTCCTCTTTTAACTACTATGTTTTCAGATGAAAAGTAAATAAGAAAATAATAGGATAGAATTGTGACCAAATAGAAATCAGACTAAGTTACTTTCCATTAATGACCAACGCCAGGCGGGCCTCAATAGCCATAGGAATTGCAGGAAATGCTAAAAAAAACTCACAATGATAGATCTCCAGGATGGTGGCAATATGAAGATTTTTACATACTAAAAAATTGCCACGGTAAAATATTATATCATTTCACCAGTACTAATCATTACAGCAAGCACTGAGATTACAGGCCTCTTAAATTTAATAACAGGAGAATAATAAAATCAAAGAATCACCGAGGTTGGAAAAGACTTGCAAGATCATCTAGTCCAACCATACACCTACCACCAATACAACCCCATTAAACCATGTACCTTAATACAACATCTAAACTTTTCTTGAACAGCTCCATGCATGAGGACTCCATCATCTCCCTGGGCAGCCCATTCCAGTGCCTGACCACTCTTTTGGAGAAGAAATTTTTCCTAATATACAACCTGAACCTCCCCTGGTGCAACTTGAGGCCATTTCCTCTCATCCTATCACTGGTTACAAGAGGCCAACCCCACCTCACCACAACCTCCTTTCAGGCAGTTGTAGAGAGCTGTAATGTCTCCCCTGAACCTCTTCTTCTCCAGACTGAATGATCCCAGTTCCCTCAGCTGCATCTCATAAGACCTGTGCTCCAGACCCCTCACAGCTTTGTTGCCCAAAGAGCTAGACAAAGTTGTAAGAGCAGTAGGTTCTTAAAGGATAACAGCACCAACACTGGCCTTTCTTGGATTTAAGAAACACTGCAAACTCTGAAGTGCTAATCAAGATCATCACATCACATCTGGGGCCTGGGTCCCAAACTTAATTTTCCACATCAGATAGATTTCCCACCATAAAACAGCATTCCGTTTCCAAGAGATGTACCACAGTCAGGAACAACCAAGCTCTTCTAGAAGGAAAATGTTACACTTTGAAATTCCCTGGGTTCATGCCTTTCACAATTTTCCACAGTATTGTGAAGTAGGCTTATATCTACTGTTAAAGTGCTATTTTAAAGTAACTCTTAATCTGACACTGAATTGTTCTCACATTAAATATGTTTCAGTGATACTGAGAATGATCTTACTCAGTCTGCAAGTAATGAGATATTTTCTTCCTACTGGTCAGAGACCAGCAAATTATGTGAGCAGTGCTTTCCTGTCTCTTGTCATAATCAACAAGGAGCAATGTGTAACGCAAAATTCTGCCTTTATAATTACTTTAAAAATACATACAGCTTAAAAAGGTCTTCCCATATTCCCTTCTCAAAACCAGCAACCCTAAGGCAGCAAAATACACCTAGTTCTGGTGTGTTTTTTTCCCATGTATGCACTTGAAATGTCCCTATTTCTCTTTGCTCCCTTCAAAAGCCCAAAACTGATGTGACAAGTTCACTGGAGCTTGCAGTGCCTCAGCATTAATTGCATCTGAGAGACTTGGCATGGCTCACCAAGGACACCAGACTGCCAGGGGAAGGCTGGAAGATCTGTGTTAGCCTCTGCTAGTCACTAACAAATACAATCCTGAAAATGATGAGAAGCAGGGAAAAAGCACCAGCTCCTTTCTCTCCTTCAGCTCTTCAGGAGCTTAAACAAAGCTACATGTTAGAAAACACCTTCATGTTATTTTAACCTCCCAAAATGATCCTGACTGCAGTTACAAGAAAGAGACCACTCCTTTATAGGTATTTTATGGCTGGAACCAAATTGCCTCCAGGTCCTTAAATCAAAAGCTATGTGGAACACAAATAATTTTGAGAGAGCTGTTCAGTAAAGAAATCTGTTCTCTGAGGATCCGTGCTGCCTTTCAGCTAGAAGCTCTGCTCTCTGCAGTTCCTAGCAACCCTCAGCAAAGGGCAATGCAAGTGCAGTGTAGAGCTGAAATCCCAGCAGGCAGCCCAGGAGCAGCACCCTTAGTGCCAGCCTTGAAGCACTCAGCAGTCACCAAAGAGTCCTTTGGCTAGTGGTTTTCATTCTTCAAATGTGCTGAAGACCTACTTTCCTACTATGGGTTGCTCCTGACTGTAGAGAATGGCAGGGAATGTAGCCTTCAAAGTACAATAGCTTCACACGATGATGAACGCTGCTGCAAAGTGCATGTGTTAGGAATAACTCTTTAGCTACACTCCTAAATGCACACATACACATATTTTGGAGCACTTTGGAAAATACATTTTTATTGGCTCATCGACAAGGAAAATAAAATTGCTGGCAGCAAGAACTTTACGTACTCTAAAAACAAGAAGTGCATTAGCATCTTTATTACAGACGTAATTGTTGTTTTTTAATTTGTGATTGCAGTAAGGGTCACCAGTTAAAATACACCACTGTAGAATTTGCAATTTAAATTTCATTTCATGCTGGAATATAGAAACAGTTTACATAAATAGTATCCATTAATCATTAAAAAGGAAAGGTTAGATGTAAATTAGGCTGGTATTATTTCTTTTCTTGTGATTATTTACGGATTTGTGATGGGATTTGTGATGAAGTTTGTTTTCCCAAGGAAGAATTAAAGCTTTTCTGAAAATAAAATCACATTCTTTCACAGAGTATAAACTTAAGCAAGTAAAACAGAGGACTTATTGATTTGATCCTCAGTGGTAACCTCAGAAATGCAGGGTTAACTCTGCCTTTAAGGCAGAAGTCTTCCACTTCAACCAAGTCCAAGGTAGCACCTTTTGTATTCCAAGTTTAAGCCTCTGCTCAGAATACCAGTTTCTACAAATCTGTTTTACATATCCTACTTTACACTGGGGGAGAGGGGAAGAAAAAGGAAAAAGGAAAAGAAAAAATAGAAACAACAACAACAAAAACCATTCTGAGAGTACTGAGTGCTACTTCAACATCCTCTGTAGATTGACTTCGCGCCTCCGTGATTAACACAGATAATAACCACCAGCAATTTACTCCAGACTTTCAGTACAGCCTTTTGAAGACAGCTGGTTCCAGAAGCAGGAACAATCCTTCTTTTTCTAATGAAAAAGACTAAGAATAAATCTGCATACTCTTTCTGAAGAACATATCCAGTCAGCAAAGATGCAAGATGTTCTGTGTCCTCTGCAAAACCATTCACATAGATTATCTTTCTATAAAATCCAAAGAAAACATACTTTCCATCCCAAGTTATCTATCTTGAACTCTGGGATACCATGTAAGATAGACATATATGATCATATATTATATGCCAGTGTGATATATCAGTGTGATATATCATACCATGGTATAGAATGTTATTGGCAGGAGAATGTTCTGTTGCAGTGGAAGGAGTGACTGGAAGCTGTGCATTCATGCATCCCAAGATACTTTGGTATCACAAAAAATCAAGATTTTTTTGCTAGATCTGAAGACAAGAGGAGACCTTTCTGTTACAGAGCAATTTATTGTTACTTCCAGAAGGCAAGGCACTGACTCTCTCATCTGCAAGTAGGCAAGCAAAAGCAATTCCCTCTCACCCGTTTGCACAACAGAAGAGATCAGTGGTATCTGCTGAGGACAGCATTCTCAGCTACTCAGATTTTCTCAGATTTTTACTTCAGTAGATCCTTGTTTGTAAGAATATTCACCATTTATTTTAAAGAATTATCTTTTCTGTGCACTCTGTTCCTCCATTCCAATTTCTCTCAGCAGTCTATACTAATTCATCTCTTGCACAGCTGAGGAATCAATACAAAATATGTTCCCCCTGTTCAAAGAGAAATCTCATCTTCTCCCATGTTTTTTCTATAGAAAAAAAGAAATTGTCATCCTCTAATTAGCTGAAGGCTATCGTTTTATACAAGCATAGCTTTCCTCTTTATTGACTGTGGAGATCTCTAACAGATGTTGTCAATGGCATTTCTAGGCTTTGGGGTAAAATCTCATATCAAATTTACACGACATAACAGCACTTTGAGTTGTGACCTAATCCTTAAGTTCATTCTACGGAAGACTTTGGTGTAAGGATCATTGGACTGGATTCAAGTTTCTCATATGGATCAGGCAGAACCCAGAGAGAGCACCAGTGTGAGCCGGTCTGTGAATCCTTCCTTTTCCTCAGAGAAAACTGAAGCGAAGGACACAGGAGGAGTGCAGCTCAACATCCAATTTCTGGCTCTCCTCGAACAGTGAGTCTGGTGTGCATCAGTAGGACACCGTCCTCTAACCAGCAGGTTCTCTCCAAAAGCCGAACGAGGAAGGATGATCTTTGGTTTCAGGGCGGCAGCTTCTACCTCTTACTTTGCTTGGAAGTTTCATATATCAACACATCAGGATGCACTCTTCACTGTTTAAAATCTCAGATTTTAAATAATTCAATTTTCAAAGCATAAAAAATAGGCTTTTTTTTTTTTTTTCTTTGCAATCTACTACTTTCAAGGTTGATTCTTTATCTCTTCATAGAGTGCCCATGGTAACATGATCTTAAGATGCACTACAGCCCCACAACTGTTAAGGCTTACAATAGCACATTTTGTAAAGCCTGGAATATCACAGTATCTGTTCCCATTTTCATCACTATGTTGCTATATTAATTGTCACCACATTAATATGTGTTATTGTATAAACCATAAAAGCTTATGAATGCATTTGCCAGGGTCCCCGTACATGCTGCAAAGCACCCCAGGGATCTTTAGAGTGAAGCAATTTAAACATCAGCCTTTGCTCAAGGCTGTATTCAAAACCAGAGCCAAGGCCTAGTCAGCAGAAACATCTAGTTATTTCACCTGCGTATTAAAAACAGCAAGAAGACAGAAAAGCTTAATGGCTTTTGTAATCTCACTGCAAATGCATACAGGAGAGATGCTTAAGTTTTAATACATTTTTTGCTAGGTCACTGACCTTAACTTGTTTGAACTTCTTTTTCTCCCCTCCATATAAGATGGGAAATCAACTTAAACCTTTTTTTATGTCCCCAGCTGAAGAGAAAAACACTAATAATGTGCCTTATATACACAGGGATCAAGTGAACAATCTAATTTAAAATTTCAAGAACAGCTGTCAGACAAAAAAAGTTTCTGATGCTATTCCTGAAGGACAAGTCAGCCCTTGAACTCTGTATGTGGTCTTCATTATGGTGTCTTGGCATACACCCAGATGCTGTGTCCTACAGATACCTCTTAAAAAATGTATGAGGGCCTAGAGAGCACAGCAGGGCAGCAGAAACTTCCTGAATTCTGCATATTAACATATTCATTAAGCATAATCAATAATTAATATGTCACTCCAATGAAACGTATGAGTTAAATTATTTTTTGGCCAAGACTATTCTGAAAAGATTCAAAAATATTCAGCCCTCAGTTTAATGTTCAAAGTTAATCTCAAAGCAGACATTCTGGTAGTAACTGGTATCCAGTTTTCATCCTCTTTTCAACATAAGACATCAAGAACTTCCCAGTAGAAAGAGAGATCCCTCAACTAAAAATTTAAGCCTGCTGTTGATATCCTCCTCTTCTTAGCTCGTATAGGTCTCAGACAGGGTCAACAGAGGAGGGCAGTGCAGCATATAGGGTGCGGGCAAATACTGGGTTCCACTAAGTGTAATTCCTGACGATGGTCCACTTCTTGGACCTCCAGGAGTATAACTATATTTAGAAAAAGATCATCTCTATAAAAGGAGAACTATATTCCAAAAAATTACGAAACAAACCCTGTTTTTGTCATTGGAGCGCAGTGCAACATTGCTAGTGTGAAGCAAGCAGAAATCTTAGCAAGAAGAACATGTACCAGCAGAGCATGCAAGAACTGTGAAATAACTTTGAGATGTTATGGGGCAGTGAAGTTTCTATTCATTTTAGAAGTGTTCATCTGAAAGCCTTTTTTTATAATTTTGAAATAAAATAATGAATCAACATGGCTTTTTTTTTCTTTTTTTTAATTATTATTATTATTATTATTAAAAGCTGAACATGCCTTTAAAGTGAAATATATTATAAACACTTGCTGGAATAGAGGTCCAAAACCAGCCTTTCTCTTCTAAGTACAACAGCTCCCTTGATTCCATCTGCAGTACATGAGCCTTTTTCTCACTCATTTCTTGGCCATGAGCTATCTAGTACTTATAGCAGAAAAGTTAAAAATAAATATGCTTTTAATGCATTTTCCATCCTCCATTAAATCTTTCTCTCTCTTGGTATGAAGTGAGAAGGGTAACAGAACAGCAAATAGCAAATTATTTTGGAGAAATGGTCAGTTTCCCTGCTATCGAGTAGAATAGAGGAGGAAAAAGATGAGATAAAAATGTCATTGCAAACATGATAATTTCCTGCTCTCTATTTGTTGCTTCCTCTGCATTTGTCTCAGTACGATTAAAATGATGTTCTCTCAAGTTTCCAAATCATATTATTACCACTTCAGAAATGTTACAGGACTGTGACATTCATAACAGTGTAAACTATTTTTCAACAAATTCTGATTTAAAATGCAGTTTGAAATGTTAAAATATGAGATGCAGAACCCTACAGAATGATTACATAATACACTCAGGTTTTTCCTCTAAAAATCCATTTCCACTGGACTATTAGCTTTTGAGAATGAAATGGTCTGAAAGACAATTTAATTTCCACAAGAATTATTGGTCTTTGCTTGAAATTGGATATTGGGTTCTGTCATTGATGATTAATTTAGGATGTGATAAATAGCATCAGATGTGGAAGCTATACTTTGCATATATAAATAATATCAGAAGTTAGGCATTTTTTCCCATTAAATGTATATGCATATATATTATGACAACTAGGAAACAAGAAGAACACAAGTGCATTGTTTAAAAATATGATTTATGACCACAAAAAAGCAAATTAACAGTCTAGTCTTGTACCTGCTAAACAAGGCTGTGACCTACAATACCTCTGCATTAAAATCTTTACATGAATAAACGTTTTGGGCTTGGATGTAGATTATCTTTTATTTATTTATTTAATAATTTTATACTCTTAATTCGCTTATTAGCAAAGTATTTTCAATCAGTTAACAAGATGCCACCAGTCAACACTGGATCCTGAAACAGGGTAAATCATCACATGTGTCCAGAATCAATTACCATGTTCCTAAACATTAACTAAAATAACAGAAGTCTTCAGATCAGGAATTTTATTCTTATGCTAAAAATACCTTCTATTTGATAGATATTCCTTTTCAGTTAGCTGCAACCGACAGTGTTTAGCACATCTTTTTTTTAATCGCAGCACATTCAGTATCTAACCACAAAAAAAAATCTAATTAGATAAAAAACACTGCAATTTATCTTTAATTTTAAAAAAAGCAGAAAAAAAATCAAAAGAATAACCTACTAAAAGAATTTTGCTCTCTCTGCCTTCTCCAGAACAAATTCCCCCATCTCATTCCCTTGTTCTACTTAATACATACTTTGCATATCAATGAAAAGCAAGAATCAATCAATAGCTCATTCCTGTCTCTATTAGTTTCATGATTATGACTTACTGCCTTTAAGGCCAGAGTGGACTCATTTTTATAACCCAAATGGCACTTCATACGTACCGTAGATCACACAATGTCACCGAGTAATTTCCTTCCTGTAATCATAACTTCTCATATGACTGTATTTATTTATTAGCCAAATATTCAATTCTGACTTAAAGATTTCAAGTTGCAGAAATTTTACCAGATCCCAAGATAAGCTGTTCCCTTGGTAAGCTCTCGCACTTGGTAAAATCTTGGCTCTTATTCTTAAGGCTGGAATTGTCTAGCTTCAGCACTTGAAATAAACAAAAAACTGTCTAGAGGAGGATAATAAATTGGACATTTTAATGCATATGCTATTTTATGCACTGGGAATAGATCTAGATAAAGCTTCTATAAAGAAAACAGACAGAATTACAGATGTCAATTTCAATAAATAACATACGAAAAAAAGGAGAAAAATATCCTGAATGCAAATTAGTTATTCTTGCCCAATTTTCCCCACCATTCCCAGAGAGCCCAATCCATCATCTTTGGTGTCCTTTAAGTCAGAAGTAGAAGCCTACAGACGTTCCCCATCTCCCCACCCTTTACCTTTGGTTCTTCCTTTTCAGTTTTTCTAGGAAAACTAATGGATTCTCCCTCTGTAAGCAAGCCACAAGTAGTAACAGTATCCAAAGTTACTGGCTACCATCAGAAAAGAACAAAAATAAGCACAACCATGTGTCACGGGGTTATCCCTGGATACAAGTCCGTGACAGGGGGGCACAGGCCCCGGGAAAAAAAAAGAGACAGAAGAGCGAGGAAAAAAAAAAGAAGGGGTACTAACGGCTTGCCGCGCGACCCGGCCGGCCCCGGGCCACGCGCTCCAGGAGAGGGGGAAGGGCAGGGAGCTAGTGGATGGGTTTAACAAAAGGAATGCACCAGCACTAGATCTGAGAAGGAACGCTAATTTACTAAATTTAACCAATCAAACAAAATGAGAGAAGAGTATCCAAAATGCGAGATCAAACCACAGTAGCGCAAGGGAACCACATGCTCTTCCCCACGGCGAGCTCGGAAGGCTGAGCAGGGCAGTGGGGGAAGCCAACCGCTGGGTCCGCCCCGGAGCTCCATCCCACTTCCTCTTCGCGCCAAGTCCTCCCGGGGAAGCCGCACCTTCCCTCCCATCAGGATACTCCAAATGCCCATAAGGGGCAGTAAACAGAATCAGAACATTAACTCTTTAACTCCCACTGGTTCACATGATGTTCTGATGTGGAATACTGATCACAAAAATCACCAAACCACAACACCATGTCGGTAAAAAGCGTCTTTATCCTGTTTTCAGGTAACAGCAAGAGCCCAAGCTGAACTCAGGAGCTACTGCATGACAATGCTGCACCCAAATTCTGCAGAGCCGCAGGGTCATTGCTTGCACTCCATTCCAATGAATCCATATGGAAAGTTTCAGATTCACTTCTCTGGAACAAAATTCCCAGTTAGCAAACCTTTGGTCTCCACCTCATGTTGGCATTTAACTTCGTGCAGAATTTTCTGCACATGCCTTCACAGAGGGAGTCACAACAGAGGACAAGCTGCATAACCATAAATGTATAAATACATCCATACATAAATATATACAAATGTGATGATGTCATGACAATGTACATTCACTTTCCTGTGATGTCGGCTGCTCCCACCCTGGATGTGCCCTGTCATGCATGTCACATGAGACCAGGATGGAAAGTTTGGAATCTGGAGCAGAAATACATACATGACATTAAGAGTTTCCATCAACATGATGTTTGATTAACAGAGAGGTGTAACAGATCCCACAGCATGGAACTGAAACGTAGAGCATTTATACCATCAGATTCTTCAGACACTGAGTCAAACAAAGATATTTGTTAGTTACCTTCCTTAGAAACATCTAGATAGAAAAACTGTAGCATTTATATCAATTATACATGAGGGTGTTTTTTTTTCAAAAGCCATAGCTACAAAATATAACTGCTTTGGTATAAAGTGGAAGAGAAATTGTTCAACTGCTTTAGACTTTTTCTTTTACAGTCACCCCATTCAAAATTTCTGTACCACATTCATTCATACCTGTTTCTATCTGGCACTCATACACATTTCAGGGGAAAACACATCTTTAATTTAAACATGAGGGCTAACACTAAACATGTATTTTTCATGGGCCTCCATGACCCATTAAACTTTCTTCAGATGCATTAGCATTTAATATATCTGACTGCTTGATGTATTTGACCGGTTCCTACAGCATTTACCTAACTGTCTCTAGGTAATTTATAAGCAAAGTCCATTGACTCTTTTATTTTGTCTGTAAGGGCAGATGCTCCTTTGGAATTGCAGAAATGTTACTCTCATTTTCTCAGATAGGGCACCTGGGATTTTTTTCTGCTAGTGATGCAGAGATTTAACATCGATACCAAAAAGTCATTATAGTCTCTGTGTATTTTTTATATATAAATATTGCAGATAGTTAAAAATATAAATTAGGGAAATGCTCATGGAATTAAATTTTGAAGTGATAACTAGAAAAATGATTATATTAGACCTCTGTAATTTAGTTAATAATCCCACTACTTTTCTTTAACGTAAATTTGATAGCTATTTTCCAGTTGTATTTTAGTCTCTTTCACTCCTTAATTAAACACTATGCAGCAATATATAGCAGTGCAAAACTCTGAGTTGTAATGATAATTGTAATTCATTAAATATTGATCGAATTAAATCTAAAATTGCTTGGATGCCATTCATTTTCTGAATATAAAATAAAATTCCATAACATGCAAATAACTTAGTAGCTGTATACGCAAACTAATAAAATATGAAGACATAGTATTCTTAGCAAAAAAAAAAAAAAGTTGTGCTTAAATTAAAAACTGTAATTTGAACAAGATGATGATTCCCGATACTGCCCTTGAAAACTTGTTACTGGACTTCTGTCACCAGCAGTTTAACTCAGAATGCAGTGTAAAAAAAACCATGCATAAAGGCTTCATCTGCACTTCAGAGTTAGTAAGTGCATATCAAACATCTGATTTTTGCAGATAAGAGATTACATGTACCATTTCATGCAGAGGCCCCTTGCAGTTACCAAATGTTTCACATTTTAGTGGAATCACTGCACCTTCCTGTGTGCAAGCATCTGATCTAAGACCCATGGAGCAGAGAGGCTCCTGCTGTTTGCATTTTGACCAGGCTGTTGAGCCTTGAGCTGTATATTCTTACACCTACTGATGTCAGACAAAAGTCTAACCAAAAACAGAGATTTTAGCAGCTCTATTTGTTGAACATCAATTTCTTCCTTCTGCTTAGGTTTCTGCCCTGATTGGGATCCCTCCAGTGGTTAGGTCAGTGCTGGCATTCTCATGGGATTTATCAACCATTAAGAACCTCCCAGCCTCCAATATGACTCACAAGAAAGTCATGCATACAATGGTTTTTAGGACAAGCAGGGCAAGATGATCATTTTTTTTTCCAGGACCTGTATATTGCTCCCACAATGGAGGAATAGCCATCCCAGTGGCAGCTGTGCACCTATCATGCCTTTATTCACCTCACTTGCCCACTGGTATAGGAACATCACACTGCTTCTTTTCCCACCATTTTTCCATTACCTTGTTACCTGAAAATTGTTTAGCTTTGCCTAATTTAAGAGCCCTGTATAAAAACCCATTCAGATCTTGGAAGTAGTGTCATGGGAGAAGAATGAATATCATTACTTAGCATCCTTTATCATAAACATTTCAGCAGATTTTCTGGTAACATTTGTTACTGGCATTAAAAAGGAAGAAAAACTAAAATTAATATATTGTCCAACTTGTATAAGTTGGGAATTTATGATTCTGTATTCTTTTTTGAGAGTCTGTTCACATAAGCAGATATTATTCAGAAATAGACTGAGGAGAAATAGAGTGAGGAGAAATTGACCATCATGACAATTTTCAATGTATGACATAATTCCATGCAGCTGAAGTGTCCTAGAGGAATTGTTATTATTATTATTATTATTATTATTATTATTTTGCTTGTTTGTTCTTAATTTCATTGTGGAGGTACAGTGAAGTTAGACTTTAAATTTGGGTCATTCCTTCCTTTTCAGAAGGTAACCAAACCCTTGTGGACTACAGAAACCTTCCTTTAAGAAGGTCACAATTCAGTATGCTTTGAAAAAAACAACGCTCTTTTGAAATACACTTTCTCAGAAATACCCTGTCAGCTCTTATGATTTACTGCTTGGAAGTTTCAAACTCATATTTAATATAAAAAGAAGGAAAATAAGGGGATCCAAGTATGCTACTGTACAGGATAACACACAAAGCTACTATATCTATGGCTGACTCCTTTCATTTTATCTATAAAGGTAGGTGCTGTATTTTTTTATTGATTTCTTTCTTAACAAAGGAGCAATTTGAACCATGCTGATGACATCTGCTTCCTATTCAGTACTTTTATCCTTCTTTGGAACTGTACATGTGGGAGTGTACAACATGTTCCCCAGGATGATTTATCAGTCTGCATGGGAAAGGACATCTTTTGAATGTGTGATGCTGACTTTGATGCTAACTGCACTCTCTTGGAAAATAGAGACATGGCAACAGGCCCTGTGTTCTCTCAACTCAGATGCTTCACCTTCATGCTGCCTTCACAGACAGCCCAGATTCCTGGTCCCTGGCAGTGCTACCAGTGTTTTTAGCAAGGGCCAAGTCTATCTGATCTGCATAACTCACTGTTCACACACTCACAGCAGTGGCCATTTTCCTCATCTAAGTTTATTTACTTTGTTCTTTGTTCCAACACATTTTAATGTTTGATGATACCAACACTTCAGTGTTTCAGTTAGGTTTTGCTGAGTCAAGACAAGTGTGAGATTTAAATCAAAAGCAGCTCTTGCCAAGGGTTTTGAAGGGAACCAGATGGGTAGTGATGCTTTGTCAGTACTTGATACAGAGAGAGCCAGGACCTCAGCAAAAAAGACCCTAAAAGCATGCTCTTTAGGATTGATTTACATTGCATGCAATACATAACTGGGACACAGTAATGATATCCCCTTTTGTAAAACTGAGGGACTGTAGATGAGCAACAGTAGTGCAGAAAGATGTAGTAATCCACCTAAGTCCTGCCTCTGCCATAAGCGATTCATCCTGCTCTGATGCTCCCTTTTGCCTAGAGCCTTGGGATGAGGGAATTTTAGGGTGAGCCCAAAACAGTTTCTGGCAGTGTCCCTATTGTTTTGAGGAATCAGTGGTCCTGAAATCTTCCTAAGATAAAAGGTTGTTCATAAGAGGCACCTCCACAGCACAGTTCTGTGCTGAAGACAGAAGAGCAGCTGGCAGGGCTGAGCAACCAGCACACACAGCAGGAGCAGTCAATGGGGAGTGCGAAATATGAGCAATAAGCATCTGATGTGAATGGTGAGCCAATTTTATAAAAAGACAAGTTTGGTAGTGGGAATGACAAGCACATGCACAATGAGAGTTGCTGAGAGCAAAATGCTTAACTGTTTGGCAAAATAGCATCTCTGATGCATCTCCCTTCTAACAGCCTATTGCTAGGACTGGGTGTTGAAATTCAACAATGTTCTCATTTTTATTTTTTTTTTAACTGAGAAATTTTTAAAGAATGATTTCAGTTTATTTCCTCGCAATTTTCATCAGCGATTCTGTGCAGAGCACAGTCTGATGAGATGCACAAATATTCAACATCTATAGTAAAACCTCAGCATCTGCAACCATTTTAACACAGATTTAATAGTCAATATTACGGAGTGGAAAAATAAGATGTCAAGAAATTAATCTTTACATTATAAATTATTTTTAAAACCTGTATCAATTGCTCTTATACAGAATTTCACAGAGCTGTGACTATGGCAGACTTGTACAAACCTAGAGGGCAGGTAATACAACAGAGGTAATACAATAGATTTCTGAGCAATGCCTTGAGCTCTGAATCAAAATTATTTTATTGTTGGAAATTTGTATGAACAATCACCAATACAACCTGTTTCTCAGAACAACAATTACATTTTACAAAAGCGTGAATATTTGCACCCTCAGCAAGTTTGCAGACGACACCAAGCTGAGCGGTGCAGTCCATACATTGGAAGGAAGGGGAAGCCATCCAGAGGGACCTGGACAGGCTGGAGAAGTGGGCCCATGAAAATCTAATGAGAGGCACATAAGGCCAAGTGCAGGGTGCTGCACTTGGGTCGGGGCAATCCCAGGTATTTATACAGACTGGGGGAAGAGCTCCTTGAGAGCAGCCCTGTGGAGAAGGACTTGGGGGTCCTGGTGGACGAGAGGCTGGACATGAGCTAGCAGTGTGCGCTTGCAGCCCAGAAGACCAACTGTGTTCTGGGCTGCATTAAAAAAGAGGCGGCCAGCAGGGAGAGGCAGGTGATTTTCCCCCTCTACTCAGCTCTTGTGAGGCCCCAGACCTGGGGCCTGCAGCACAGGAAGGATGTGGAGCTCTTAGAGCAGGTCCAGAGGAGGGCCACTAAGATGATCAGAGGGCTGGAGCACCTCTCCTATCAAGAAAGGTTGAGGGAACTGGGCTTGTTTAGCTTGGAGAAGAGAAGACTGTGGGGAGACCTCATTGCGGCCTTCAAGTACTTGAAGGGAGCATATAAAAAGGAGGGGGAACAGCTGTTTACAAGGGTGGATAATGATAGGACAAGGGAGAATGGTCTTAAACTGAGACAGGGGAGGTTTAGGTTAGATATCAGGAGGAAGTTTTTCACATCCAGGGTGAATGGAGGGTGGAAACGCACTGGAACAGGTTGCCCAAGGAGGCTGTGGATGCCCCATGCCTGGAGGCATTCAAGGCCAGGCTGGATGTGGCTCTGGGCAGCCTGGTCTGGTAGTTGGCAACCCTGCACATAGCAGGGGGTTGAAACTAGATGATCACTGTGGTCCTTTTCAACCTGGGCCATTCTATGATTCTATGATTCTATGATTTATTTTCTCTGAGCAGTGTCATAGCTAACACATGATAGCATTTATGCACTTCTTTTATGGCAAACCAGTTTCAGTGCTTAAAACAGTTTGGTATATTTAGATCAACAGATAACCTAAAGGATGTCAATAAAGTCCTTGTACAGACACACAAGGGTTCGTTTACATAGTGATTACTGATCATGTCAGCTACACAATCCTGTAGCGGCTGAGAAATGAGTCACAGGAAAGCCATATAATGTAAGTTAAAATCTAGTATGTGGGTTTTATGGAGGCTTATAAAAAAACTGCAAATCAAGATAAATGGACTTGCTTGGAATTTGTACTGAAAACATCATGCGAACTCAGTACATCTTTCAAATGGCAACCGAAAGCTCTGCAATAAGTTCATAGAATCATAGAATCACCACGGTTGGAAAAGACCTCCAAGATCATCCAGTCCAACCATCCACCTACCACCAATATTTACCCACTAAACCATGTCCCTTAGTACCACCTCTACACAATTCTTGACGCAACCACCTCCCTGGGCAGCCCATTCCAGCACCTGACCACTCTTTCAGAGAAGAAATTCTTCCTAATATCCAACCTGAAGTTCAAGATGGCATGGTTGAAACCCAAAAAATTGTTCCGAAAGTGATGGTGCATCTAACCGTCTCAGGATGGCACTGGTGAAGTAAAGAAAAGCTTGGAGCTACATTCATCTTCGTGGTAGTTGGTAGCAAGGCAGAGAGCACATTTTCTGTTGTGCTGGGTTTTCATGTATTGCATTTCTTCTCTTTCTCCATGAAATGAGGACATTCACAAAAACTTGGACAGCAAGATTAACAAATCACTACAGGAAAATATAATTCAAGGGAAAAAAAATAGAATGCAAGTAATGCTTAGCAAACATCATAATGGAAACTGGCAGATGTTTTCATTCAGACTACCATCTTCAGCATGTGCTAATGTTTGTCACAATTTATTTTTCTACTCTGCTATAAATTTTATTTATGATATCCTAGATGGAGGTACTTAATGATGATTAGATTTATGTCATATTCTCTTAAAACTCACAACTGGAGTCACTGTAGCAAAATAAAAATAAATTCTGACAAACAACTAAATCTAATTTTATTGTTTACAGGTAAGTAGCAGACTCTTATTACAAATATATAGTGGATTACAAAAAAACTCAAGTCTGCAACTTTTGTTCTGAAACATTGTAGGTACTGGATAGCATATTTTAAGTTTAATTATACACAATGGGAAATAGGATACCTTTATAACAGAAAATAAACTTGATTAACTAAGGGGTTTCTATAGGCTAAGTTACATGGCCTGATTCTTGTTTACACAATGGACTATTCACTTCATACTGACAGCAGATGTAATAAGTACTATAACAGAATCTCAAATACTAGTACAAATTATGCTTACCCCAACTACAGGCCTGGTTAATATAGGGCTAACTCATCTTTTGAAATTATAATAGATTACAAAAGCTGAATATCTCATTTGTGTTAAAAAGCCTTCAGATAATAAGAGGATCAAGCAGTGATGCATAATCAGTGAAATTATATCATACTCTGTATTAAAAAAAGTGCATATATGACAAAAACCTTCAGCTGACAAGGTACAATTAAGGGAAGATCTTTATCAGTCTTGCTTAAGCAAATAAATATCAAATACTAGGAAAGATTAAGATAATGAATACAAAAGCAAATATTTTTTTGCTTATGAATATTGAGGCCAATTTTTGTTACCAAAACTATCCATTAAAATAACTCAAGGATCCAAATTTGAGTTTGAAACAAAGCTTTTGTAAAAAAATTTTAATTGAGAAAATATCCAAATTGATAGAGGTGAGATGTCCAGCACAAGTTTCAGCCCATAAAGTGAAAAGTTTTAACAGCAGGTAACAGCAAGGTTGAATTAACTTTGACCATGGCATATGAAAGCTGAGTGAGTATGATATCAGGAATGCATCGAGGTACATAATTTAGAGAATGTATCAATGTGACATACATATGGAGGAGTACTAACTCCATACCAATAATGAAAGAAAGCCTGCCTATAAATTTTCACTCTAGGAAGAACATTGCTTTGAATTTTACATGTTACTTTGAAAACTGTTCTTTTAAAAAAATCTATGTTAAACTCATATGCATATAGTATATTTCAAAGGAACCCTACTCAAGGGCTTTAACTTGCTTCTGTAGAGCTTATTGGTTATATATGCTTTTTTCTTTTTTTTTTTTTTCAGGGCTTTTTCAAGTGGTATTCTGAGAAAGCTAATAACTATTTAAACTATTCAGGTCACTAAGAATTGTCAACTCCTCCCTTTCCTCTAACTTTCACAGTTTGAATTTCCAATGCATTCTTGCCTGTATATTTTCAACCTTCTTCGGTGCTCTTTTAAGTGTTAAATTATTTTCTGTTATTTCCTTTGTTACTAGAAGAGAGAGAAGAATGAAGAGATTTCAGTGAAGAAACATTTTTAAAGGTCACCTTTATTAATATCAGAGATAATCTCACCAGGTTATCAATGTTCAACATCACTGTTTTGATTAAGCATCATTTTAACATTCAATGACAATAAAACAAGCTTTTCCAAGACACCTTTCTGTGGGTAATAGATAGAAATTCTAGAAATAGTTAATGGCTGGGTAGAATCATCTGTTTTATCTAGATTTTCCAGAGCCACAGTATTGTGACATGTAGGATGATACATTGATGCCACTGATGTTAAGTAAGCATTTATGTCCTAGGAAAGTACTGGCTCGTGTTTATCATTCACTGCAGTCTAAGAGTCTAATGGCAGACAGGTAATCTAACATGCATTAAACACGTAAATTATGTAGTTATTTATGGACAAATCTGTTAAGGACTTTGGAAGACCATAATTTAAAAGGCATGACATAATCAAACCTTTCCACTGTTCACCACAGCTAATGCATTCAAATCCCAAACAGTAAATTTGTTAATACAGTTTATTCAATGTTTATCTGTCGGGGGCAAATCTTTACACTATCAATTCCATTGAGGCATCCCAGTTGTTTTACTGGTAGGGAGGATGTTACCCTCGTGGCAGGGAACAGAAATAACTGAAATTTTAGCACTTTTTGAAAGAAAGAAAAAAGAACAGATTGTTCAGTTTTACTTTCCATGAGCAAGTTATAAATTCTGACAGGGGAAGGCTCAGTAATTTAAATAACATTTCAATCATTAATCACTCAAAATTATGGATAAGAGAGTTGAGAGTTGCATGAGGAAGAATCAAACTGGAGATGAAGTTTATGCACAATTTGATAAAACTTTCGTGCATCAAGGGAAGCATATGTGGTATCATGAACATTTCCATTTTTACATATACTTTTTTCTAAGCCACCACTTTAAATTTAAACATGACAAATTTAACAAGCTTTCTAATGCTTATGTAAGCTGAATAAATACATGATCATTTCATATTTTAAATCCAGTTGTTCAGCAACCTTGAAAAAACCAGGTTATCATTTCTTCCAGAAAAGTACTTCAAATGAAAAACAAACAAACAAAACAACCCAACAGTTAACTAGCTCATCTAGTGAAAAAATCCTGGAAGACAAGTGTGTGGTTTAACCCCGCAGGTGCTGAGCACCACACAGTCGTTCACTCGCTCTCCCTCTTCCCAGTGGGATGGGGGGAGAATTGGAAAAAGTAAAAAAGTAGAACTCGTGGGTTGATATAAAACTATTTCCTGAGATAGAGAAAACAAAAAGAATAATAATTATTACTTTTTTATATATATATATATATGCATGTATATATATGTAACAGATGATGCACAAGCAATTGCTCACCACCCCCCTACAGATGCCCCTGAGCAGCAGAAGAGAGTGAGATGCACTCCCATCCCTTTCAAAATCTCTTCCACACGATGTTATATGGCATGGAATATCCCTTTGGCCAGTGTAAGTCAGCTGTCCTCTCTCTGTTCCCTGCCAGCTCCTTGGGCCCTTTGCTGTGAATGGCCTTGGCTCTATGCAGCACTGCTCAGCAGCAGCTGTAAACACTGGTGTGTTATCAGCATTGTTTTTCTCCTAGAACCAAAACACAGCATCATACCAGGGCCTCTGAAGAAAACAATTCCATCCAGTTGAAATAAAGACATTTGTGTGCTAGACTCTTCTCTATGCAGGTATTGAAGCTCTTTTGGGGTATCTTTAACTCTTCTCCCTATTTATCCCTGAATATAAAGTATACATCCCAGTAGGTTATAATTTTCTCTGTCAACTGAAATATCCAGCTTTTTCCATCAGCTCACATTAGCATCCAAATCACTTCCCTATAATGGCTAAAGTAAATTTCCTCTGCCTGGTATTTCCAGTACGTGTATCAGAAAAGCAATGGCATTTATATTATAATTCTGCTTTCTGACTATTGGAATATTCTATAGTCAGAGCAAATATCCATTATAAATACATCTTACTGAGTTTGCCTACAGTCCTTCAGAAGGACTACATGTAAAATTAGTAGTATTGCTTCTGCTTTAGGATGCTTATCCAAATACTCTTACCTACAAGCAATTTCCAAAGCTTAGGCTACCACAGTGGCTATGTTTTTTTCCTGTTTATCTACAGATTTTTCTAGGATGAAGGGGTATGTTTTTTGTTTCTTTCTTTCTTTCTTTTTTTTTCCACTGAAAGTGAATAGAAGTAAGCAAATACAGTTTCAGAACTGAGTATGGATCAAGACTCCTGGAGAGTCTTCTTACCCAGTAAAGCAATTCCTTTTGGTCAGGATGTCTCACTTTTAGTGTAGAAAGGTGTCAATTCCAGTTTTAGATCCTTGCTATTAAATTCATAAAAGGTACACATGCATCCATTAAATGTAACAAATATTCCTTGCAAGTTCTGGAACCTAAACTGATGAAAGCATTACTGATGATGTGGTCATCAGTCATCTTTATAACCTTGAGCTTAGCATAGAATGTGTGATGCCATATAACTAAACTTACTTCCAATACAAGTGGGCTTCTAGTGAACATGAGTTTTTCTATTGATTTCCAAGGACTCTTGAGAAGATCAGAGATCCTCAGTATGCTTTTTAAAAATAGCCACAGTTCTTCATACTTAATAGCATATTACGAATATGCTATTAACTTCTTTCTCAGGATGCTTTCCAAAGGTTTCACTTTAATACAAAAGCTGAAGGTCTTCCTCATTTTTTACCATCTGATAGTTAAGTTACTATAATAATAATTGAAAAGGACAGACTAAACCTCGGATGATCCTTCTTTTATTGTTGGCTATTAAGAAAGAGCCCCAGCAGACCTACTTCAAAAGAAATAGCAACTCTACACCATTAAACTCTACAAAAAGCGTTCACTGGGAGAACAGAAACTATTACATCAGTAAGCAATTAAAACTCTCAAATATTTTTCTTCTCATTTTCCAATCACGTGCCAATATTGAAGCATCTGCCAGACAGCAGGTGGTTTGTAAATCATTATCTTTTTAAATTATGTTGCTAATGGTATGTGTGAAATGACTGAAAAATTACATGTTTCCCCTTCTCCTCCATTAAAGTAAAATAAATTGCTGCAATACATTATCTCAAGTTCAAGAGCCATCAAGCACAGGCAAACCTGTGTTTCCCGCATTCCACTCTACTTTCTGGGAGAGTTGCCTTCCCTATTAATGGTGGACAATACATTATGTGATATTTGACTTTAATGACTTCCCTCTAGAAGGAATAACTAAAGACAACTAAAAGCACCAACACTGACTGGTCTCTCAAATGGAACATGGCCTATTAATTAGGTATTATCAGCTAATTCTTTGAACAGTATTGGCAGACAGCAGATGCAGTCTGTCTACGAATACAGTGAAAGATCACTGCAATAATATAGGGACTTCAATATAGAAACAAAACTATCAAGTGGTTAAGCAACACATAAATAGAACTGTCATTTTGTTTACATCAGAGTGGTGAAGAATCTAATTATTTAAATAACAAAACATGGTCAAATCTCTTGATTTTTGCACAGAGTTCACAATGCTCACAATTGCTCCTTGTTCTCAAAATAACATGGCAAATAAGGAGTCTGCAAATCTGTTTCTGCAAGCTTAGTACAAAAAACATGTATTTTGGAAACTTATTCTTTCACTTGTACTGCCAACTGCTGAAACTTCTAAGGATTAAACAGTCTTGGAATACCTTAGTTTGGCTGCTCAAGATGATGAGCATGCAAACTTTTACAAACCATCCTGCTGGGTGACACAGATGTTTGAGAACAGAAAGAAGGCATCCAGGACTGCCCTTTCTTCCTTATCCAGAAGAAAACATATCTGGAGCCATGGAAGTCTCCCTGATGAAACTGGGAGAATGGTGCTTGGAAGTCTGGTATCACAGAATCACAGAATCACAGAATCATAGGGGTTGGAAGGGACCTCCAGAGTTCATCGAGCCCAACCCCCCTGCCAAAGCAGGTTCCCTATACCAGGTTGCACAGGTAGGTGTCCAGGCGGGTCTTGAATATCTCTAGAGAAGGAGACTCCACAACCTCCCTGCACAGCCTGTTCCAGTGCTCCGTCACCCTCACTGTAAAGTTCTTGCACACATCTGTGCGGAACTTTCTGTGCTCCAGTTTCTGGCCGTTTCCCCTTGTCCTGTCTCCACACACTGCTGAAAAGTCTGGCCTTGCCACTTTGCCCCCCACACCTTACATATTTATAGACCTGGATCAGGTCCCTTCTCAGTCTTCTTTTCTCAAGGCTGAACAGACCCCGTTCACTTAGCCATTCTTCACAGAGGAGATGCTCCAGGCCCTTCACCATCTTTGCGGCCCTCCGCTGGACCCTTTCCAAGAGATCCCTGTCTTTTTTGTACTGGGGAGCCCAGAACTGGACACAGTACTCCAGATGAGGCCTTACCAGGGCAGAGTAGAGGGGGAGGATCACCTCCCTCGACCTGCTGGCCACACTTTTTTAATGCAGCCCAGAATGCCATTGGCCTTTTTGGCCACACGGGCACACTGCTGGCTCATGGCCAACCTGTCGTCCACCAGGACACCCAGGTCCCTCTCTGCAGAGCTCCTCTCCAGCAGGTCATCCCCCAACCTGTACCACTGCATGCAATTATTCCTCCCTAGGTGCAAGACTCTACACTTGCTTTTGTTAAACCTCATCTGGTTTCTTTCCGCCCAGCTCTCCAGTCTGTCCAGGTCCCGCTGAATGGCAGCACAGCCTTCAGGCGTGTCAGCCAATCCTCCCAACTTCGTATCATCAGCAAACTTGCTGAGGGTGGCCACTATCCCCTCATCAAGGTCATTGATGAAGATGTTGAACAAGACCGGACCCAGCACTGACCCCTGAGGGACACCTCTAGTTACAGGTCTCCAACCGGACTCCACACCGCCAACGAAGACCCTCTGTGCTCTGCCAGTCAGCCAGTTCTCAACCCACCTCACTGTCCACTCATCTATCCCACACTTCCTCAGCTTTGTTATAAGGATGTCGTGGGAGACAGTATCAAACGCCTTGCTGAAATTAAGGTAGACTACATCCACTGCTCTCCCCCCATCCACCCAGCTAGTGACATCATAGAAGGCTACCAGGTTGGTCAAGCATGACCTCCCCCGTGGTGAACCCATGCTGGCTACTCCTGATAACCTCCTTTTCCTCCAATTGTCTGGAGATGGCATCCAGCACAAGCTGTTCCATCACCTTTCCAGGGACAGAGGTGAGGCTGACTGGCCTGTAATTACCTGGATCTTCCTTCTTGCCCTTTTTGAAGACAGGAGTGACATTGGCTATCCTCCAGTCTTCAGGCACTTCCCCCATTCTCCAAGGCCTCTTAAAGATGATAGAGAGTGGTTCAGCAATCACCTCCGCCAGCTCCCTCAGCACCCGTGGATGCACCCCATCGGGTCCCATGGATTTATGAACATTGGTGTTGCCTAGGTGCTCTCGGACCGCCTCTTCCCTGACTAAAGGGAAGTCTTCCATTCCCCAGATCCTCTCACTAACCTCCCGGGTTTGGGATTCCTGAGGGAGAGCTTTTTCACTGAAGACAGAAGCAAAGAGGGTGTTCAGTATCTCCGCCTTCTCAGCATCCCCCGTTACCAGAACACCTCCCTCACTTAGCAGGGGACCCTCATTCTCCCTAGTCTTCCCTTTACTGTTAACACACTTAAAAAAGCCTTTTTTATTATCCTTTATCACCTTTGCCAGATTCAATTCCAGGCAGGCTTTAGCCTTCCTCATCGCATCCCTGCAGGCCCTTACAACATTTCTATATTCTTCCCAAGTGGTCAGACCCTTTTTCCACATTTCATGGGCCTCCTTCTTCCCTTTGAGTTTGCGCATGAGCTCATTGCTCATCCACACAGGTCTCCTGCCACCCCTTCCTGATTTCTTGCTCACAGGGACACACTGATCCTGAGCTTGGAAGAAGAGCTGTTTAAATGCCGACCAGCTCTCACAGGCCCCCTTACCTTCTAACACCCTAGCCCACGGGATAGCTCCAAGTAGGTCCCGGAAGAATCAAAGTTGGCTCTCCTAAAGTCCAGGGTAGCAATCCTACTTTTTGCGTTGCTTCTTCCACTCAAGATCTTGAACTCCACCATCTCGTGGTCACTACAACCCAAGTTGCCCCTGACCTTTACTTTCTTAACAAGCCCTTCCTTATTAGTGTGAATAAGGTCCAGTAACACCCCTCTCCTTGTCGGTTCCTCCACCACCTGCATCACAAAGTTGTCTTCAACACATTGCAGGAACCATCTGGACCGCGCATGCCTGGCCATGTTGCTTATCCAGCAAATATCTGGATAACTGAAGTCCTCCATAAGCACCAGTGCCTGGGATCATGACGCTACTTCCAGTTGCTTATGGAAGGCCTCATCAACCTCCTCCTCCTGATTAGGGGGCCTGTAGTACACACCCACAACAGTGTCACCCATACCTGCCTGCCCCTTGACTCTCACCCACAAGCTCTCCACCGCTACATCACTCCCCCCCAGGTGGAGTTCAATACATTCTAGCTGCTCTCTCACATAAAGAGCAACTCCACAACCCCACCTCGCCAGCCAATCTTTCCTAAAAAGCACATAGCCCTCCATGACAACATTCCAGTCATGCGAGCTGTCCGACCACGTCTCCGTGATCGCAATGAGATCATGGCCTTGCGACTGCACGCAGATCTCCAACTCTTCCTGTTTATTTCCCGTGCTGCGCACATTAGTGATATATGTATATGATTAGTATATATCCGATATAAACATATAGAAGTGGGGAGAAACCTCCTGCAGTGTATAACCATTCTGTTAGGAAACAATCTGATAGTCTTAAGAAATGGATGGCTTTTGAGGTCTCCACATATTATGAATAAAGTGGCAAAAAGGACGGAGGGCCAAATGTAAAACTAAGTAGCCAGCAATTAAGGATTTGAACAGCAGGCTGACTTGGTTTTCTGCTGGTAAAGTTTTCTGAAATAAATTTCAGACACTTCATTTACTTTCCCCATTCTAACTTTATATCCCTTCTATTAAATGAATAGTTGCTTCAAAAATTCAGACCATTTCCAGATTCTGAGCATTCTAGTTGATTCACAACTTCCAGATATTTTACATCAAGATTACTGCCAGTTAACATGACAGATGAGGAAAGCAAAAGTGTTCATAAGTACTGGAGGATAGTTCTCATGTGTTTTAGCTCAGTTGCCTTCCGGCACAGCCAAATAAAGACTAAACAATAAGAAAGATTTATTTCAGAAAGTGACATTAGTCAATGAAAAAAGGGTGCTGCAGTGCAAACGCAAACTCAAGTACCATGCAATACAGGGATGTTTCTATTTTGCTATCCAAAACAAACAGATAAAAATCATAGACAGTTCAGACTAGATCTATTTATTTATTTATTTCGTTTTAGAGGGCAGAATTGGTGCATTAGCAAAATCCTTGCGGTTTCTAATAACTTCACACAGACCTTACACTGTGAGTTAAAATAGCATAGCACTATCACTGATTACCATCATTTTTTGACTGTGTCCATCCTTTGTTGCCTTCTCCTTATTACCAGGTAGCATCATGAGATCTGCTTCATTTACTTTAATCAAAAGTTCTCCACAAACATCTCCAGTTACTCTTTAGTTCAAATGAAGCACCCTGTCAAAATCTTTGACGACTCCACTAAACATAGCCCACACAGCTGAAAGGCAAATAACAGCAAAAACATAAAATTGCTCCAATAAATCACAGAAAATGGGTTTTCTTCTAAGTATTTCCAGCTTTGTTAATTAAGCGAGCTTGGTTCAAGCTGGTTGAAAGTCTTCAGTGAATTTTAGAGTAAATCCATATATATTGCTTTTCTCAGGTTCACTGCATCACTGTGCACATTGAATTATTTATCTGGAAAGGCACAAAGGAGTTCAGTATCAGAAATGATGTGTTTTAAGAGTTTTCTACAGTTCTTGGGTTCAGATTTTCTGTCTAAAACCCAAAGTTAATCATGGCTAAAGCCCTCTAATTTGTTTTCTTCACAATCTTATAATAAAGGACTGTGGATGGCCAATTCAGTTCTTACACCATAACCAAAGACACCGTAACTATTTCTGTATAGCAAACAATGTGGTGATGAACAGTGCATGCACATCTGGATTTGAGCATGGAGATGCCACATTTTAAGTACATGTATACGATCCAGTAGTATCAAGAGGGGCCACTATTCTATCAAATCCCATAAACTAAAAAAGATGAAATGAAAATATGAGAAGATGATTCAGGAAAAAATCATTATGAAATCTTGCTACTGAGACAGTCCCATTTAACTCTTGCACTAGAGTGCTGTTAGCAGATGCAGTAATTGTGGAGATTTTTTTGAGATGCAACCGCTAGCTTTTCTTCCCATTTGCACACATGATCCTGAAAGCAGCTGGCATCATGCAAGCCAGCAATATATTAGATTTTGGCATGTTAGTTACAGCCTTTTCAGAAAGTCCTCTTTACATTTCTGCCGTGTACTAAATTAACCTTCATTTCCCATGTAGGGCTGTAAGTTAATGTTGTTGATTACATTATGGAGCTGTCCTTCACAGTTGATAATGGAAACAAATACTCAGTATAGAATTTACTTTTTGGGTAGAATATGTAAAAGCTAAGTCCAGGAAGACTCTTAAAAAAGTAGATTTTTCTTCTAGAAAACAGTCACTACAGTGGACAAACAGCTAAAGGTTATGTTTTTAGAGTCATTTACTGAACAAAATATGCAGACAGATTCTAGGTTAGGTACCTAGATTTTCCAGTGTATCTAAATTTGCATCTTTATTCACGTGAACACCTGCAGAATCTCCTCCTTTACCATGTTTGAGAATGTAATTTCAGGTCCCCATTTGCTCAAGCTCTCTGAAATGGGCACCTGCTGTGAAGAGCACTTGTAAAGCAGTTTAAAAGGTAGTTATACAAACTAAAAAAAAAAATACTATAACAAGTACAAGATTGTTATTTAAGCTAACATCACTGTTAGCATTACATTTTTACAAATTGTTTCAAATTCTTGTATGTCTAAGATGGAATGCACCTTAATATTTTCATCTTGAAGTTCTTTATGAGGTCTCTACATTTGCTCTAATGGTCTTTCACCTTTAACTTTGAGGTTTCCTCAAAATGCTTGAAACATTTCAGTAAGACAACCTTCACAGGGGTGAGGACCAATATGAAATCACCCTCAAGTGCACCGTATCATCTGCTACCGAGAACTGAGCCACAACATCATGGACTACTACAGCCTAGGTGCTGATGGTACATTTCACTGTAAGCTACCAAAAACATGCCAAAAGAGTATTTTAAAAAATAGGGAAGCCCTGATTGGCAACAAGAAACAGATTTGATATCCAAGGGTGACAGATTATTGTCATCATTACAAGAAGTGAAGTCCTTGATCTGTGTCTTAAGCGTAGTGCTTAATAATATCATCTGGTCAAACAAATGACCACTTTGCACTTATTTCAGCCTACAACCTTCTCTTTTGTACATCTGAAATTCCACTAACTCATTCTAGTTGCAGAGAAAGCAAAAAGAGCATGGCAACAATCTCACATATTACCATATTTATTCCAAAGCTCAGTTATTTTCTCTGGCAAGTATCAGAGAAGACACAAGAAGCAGGGAGCTAGGGGATAGTCAGGGAGGTTAAAGTACTGAATATAATAAAAAGTACATGGACCTGGACTTATCCAGCAACACTGTCAATTTTCATCATTCTTCACTCGCAGTATAGAATCATAGAATTGCTCAGATTGGAAAAGACCTTCAAGATCATCAAGTCCAACTACAACCTGACTATATTACCCTAACTCTAACAACCCTCCACTAAATCATGTCCCTGAGCATGACATCCAGATGGTTGTTAAACACATCCAGGGATGGTGACTCAACCACCTCCCTGGGCAGCCTATTCCAGTGCTTAACAACCCTTTCTGTGAAGAAGTTTTTCCAGATATCCAACCTAAACCTCCCCTGGTACAACCTGAGGCCATTTCCCCTTGTCCTGTCACCTGTCACCAGTGAGAACAACCCCGCTGTTGCTGCAATCACCTTTCAGGTATTGGAAGAGAGCAATAAGGTCTCCCCTCAGCCTCCTCTTCCCCAGGCTAAACAGCCCCAGTTCCTTCAGTCACTCCTCATAGAGCATATTCTCCAAGCTCTTCACCAGCCTTGCTGCCCTTCTTTTGACCTGCTCCAGCACCTCCATGTCCTTTCTGTACTGAGGTGCCCAAAACTGAACACAGTACTCAAGATGAGGCCTCACCAGTGCTGAGCACAGAGGCAGGATGACTTCCCTAGTCCTGCTCACCACACCATTCCTGATCCAAGCCAGGATGCCATTGGCCTTCTTTGCCACCTGGGCACACTGCTGGCTCATATTTAGCCGACTGTCCATCAGTACACCAACGTCCCTTTCCACCAGGCAGCTTTCCAGCCACTCCTCCTCAAGCCCACAGGGTTGCCTGGGCTTGTTGTGAACAAAATGCAGGACCCAGCATTTGGCCCTGTTGAAACCTTGGCCCATCGATCCAGTCTGTTCAGGTCCCTCTGTAGTGCCTTTCTCCCCTCTGGCAGATCAACACTTCCTCCCAGCTTGGTGTCATCTGCAAACTTACTGAGGGTGCACTCAATCCCCTCATCAAGATCATTAATAAATTAATAAAGATGTTAAATAGAAGTGGCCCCAGTACCAAGCCCTGGGAGACACCGCTCACAACTGGCCGCCAACTGGATTTAACTCCATTGACCACAACTCTTTGGGCCTGGCCATCCAGCGTTTCACTCAGCGGAGTGTACACCCATCCAAACCGTGGGCAGCCAGCTTCTCCACGAGAATGTTGTGGGGGACAGTGTCAAAGGCTTTACTGAAGTCCAGGTAGACCACATCACAACAGCCTTACCTTCACCCACTAAGCAGGTCACCTTGCCGTAGAACGAAATGAGGTTTGTCAAGTAGAATGGACCATTCATGAGCCCATGCTGCCTGGGCTTGATCCCCTGGTTGACCTTTAACTGATGGCTCCCGAGATTATCAGTTCCGTAACTTTCTCTGGCACCAAGGTGACACTGATAGGTCTGTAGATACCAGGATCATCTTTCCGACCCTTTTGGAAGATGGGCGTCACATCTGCCATCCTCCAATCCACCAAGACATCCCCAGTTAGCTAGGACTGCTGAAGGATGATGGAGAGAGGCTTGGCAACCACATTCACCAACTACCTCAGCACACTGGGGTGCAATCCATCTGACCCCATTGACTTGTGAGTGTCCAGCTTTCAGAGCAGGTTGAAAACCATCTCGTCATGGATTACACGGGGCCTATTCTGTTTTCCGTCCCTATCTTCCAGTGCAAGGGGCTGTGTGCCTGTCTCGCTCCAATTTATAGGAGGGAGATGAGGTTCTTTTAATGTATGTATACCCGACATGAGATTAAGGAACAACGGTTCAAATGTTGGTCCAACCAGTTTATTACAAATCTTAGTCAGGGAGATGGGGAAGAGGAGGACGGACACTATTACGAATTAGGGCGATGGGGAAGGGAAGGCGGGCGATAGGATAGATAGGAAATAGAAGCAAGGAGTCTTTATAGGAAGCAAGAGGGAGATAGTCACCACTAAGGGTCCAGTGAGGTTCGTAGTTCAGTCTTCAGTAGAGGTGGGTCATCGAGCGTTGTTCCGTTGACGATGAAGGTGACCATGGTGATGACGGCAATGATTGCGAATAGTGACTACAGTGACAACTGAGAACACTGAACACCGAACACACCGTGATGATTTCCAATGGTAGTATTTATAAGTCCAAAGTGGTTGAGTCAGCTCTTTTTGGAGTGACAGCTTCTGGCTTTGGATCTCAGCAGGAACTCCTTTTGTTCCCATCTTCCAGGCCTTGCCAGCAGATAAGAGGGAGAACGGAGGCACCAACTTGTATCTTGTCTTCACAGGATACAATAGCATCACCCCACAATATCCCATAGCAGACAGGAGTTACCTGGTCATAGGACAGATCTTCCACCAGTAAACAGTCCAGTAAACAGTCCAGTAAACAGTCCTGAGCACTCCCTTCCAAAGGCAAACAGCTCCAAAGAAATGCTTTCAAATGTAAAATTGTCCAGGTAGTGATGTTGATTGCCATACAGCAACACCCACCCCTCATCTCCTAGAGTCTTATCACAAGGAATACCTCAGGAAGCAAGCTTTGAGCCAGAAAGAACAAAGAAGGATTCATACAGTGCCCAGGGAACAACTAGTCTTACTATTAAAGACTGAGGCAAAGAAGGCATTAAGTACCTCAGCCTTATCTATATCCTTGGTCACCGTGCTCCCCTCTGCATCCAACAAGGGATGGAGATTCTCTCTAACCTTCCTCTTAATGTTGATGTATTTATAGAAATATTTATTGTTGTCTTTCACCTTAATGTCCAAGTTCAGTTCTAGCTGGGCTTTGGCCTTCCTAACTTTCTCCCTGCACAGCTTCCCTACGTATTTGCAATCCTCATAAGTTGCTTGTCCCCTCTTCCAAAGACCATAAACTTTCCTTTTGCTCCTGAGTTCCAGCCAAAGCTCCCTGTTCAGCCAGACCGGTCTCCTTCCCTGTCAACTCATCTTCCATGACTTGAGGATGGTCAGCACCTGCACCTTTAAAATAACTTCCTTAAACTATTCCCAGCCTTCCTGGGCTCCCATCCCCT
Source organism: Pavo muticus (assembly GCA_016647715.1). Taxonomy (NCBI): domain Eukaryota; kingdom Metazoa; phylum Chordata; class Aves; order Galliformes; family Phasianidae; genus Pavo; species Pavo muticus. Next base: position 353,854 of record JACDJE010000376.1, read on the forward strand.
CTACAACTATCTCCCAAGGGAACCTTTCAACCACGGTGCGAAAGAGACCAAAGTCTGCCCTCCAGAAGTCCAAGGTGGCAGTTCTGCTGACTCATCTCCGTGGTTCAACAAGGATTGAAAAATCTATCATCTCATGATCACTTTGCCCCAGATGGCCTCCAACATTTACATCCCCCACAAGACCTTCTCTGTTAAGAAACAGCAGGTCCAGGATTTTGCTTCCCCTTGTTGGCTCCTTCACCAGCTGTGTCAGGAATCTATCTCCCACACACTCTAGGAACCTCCAGGACTGTTCCCTTTCTGCTGTATTATAAATCCAGCAGATGTCTGGGAAGCTGAAGTCCCCCACGAGAACAAGGGGGAGAGACCTTGAGACCTCATGCAACTGTATAAAGTATTTTATCCACCTCTTCATCCTAGTTGGGCGGTCTGTAGCAGACTCCCATGAAAATGTCAGTCTTATTGGCCTTGTCTTTTATTCTGACCCATAAGCTCTCAACCCTATCATCACCATCATTAATTTCCATACATTCGCATTTTTTCTTAACATAGAGGGCCACACCACCACCTTTCCTTCCTTGCCTATCTCCGTTGAAAAGTTGGTAGCCATCAATCACAGCACTCCAGCAGTGTGAGTCATCCCACCACATTTCTGTGACAGTGACTATATCACACAGTTTTCCAACTGCACAATGGCCTCCAGCTTATCCTGTTTGTTACCCATGCTGCATCCATTAATGTATATGCACCTGGGCTGGACCAGCTTTTGAGTGGAAGAAGCCCTAATACCCTCTTGACCATACTCAGGTGTTTCCGTAGTAACCAGCCTCACACCAACCCTTATGTTCTTCCTACAAAAAGGTGAGTCATCCTCCTTCACCAAGACACAAGATGGTGGGATCTTACTAGCACATCCCTCTCCTACAAGCACTGGCACATTACACACAGGCTCATTTCTAGTGACCCCATTTTCACCCCCAACCCTCTTCGTACCTAGTTTAAAGCACCATCAATGAACCTTGCCAACTCCCATCATAAAACCCCTTTCCACTGGTGGGATAAGCTATTCTCATTGGTTGCCAGCAGCCCTGGTCTCATGCAAATTGAGCCAAGGTCAAAAAACCCAAACCCATACTGAGCACACCAGGCTTAGAGCCAAACGTTAATCTGTTGGCCCATTCTGTTCAGTCCCTCATCATTCCCCATAACTGGAGGTATAGAGGAGAACACGACTTGTGCTCCCGAACCCCTGACCAGTTGCCCCAAGGCTCTGAAGTCCTTCTTCATAGTCCTTAGGGAAGTTCTTCCTATTTCATCACTGCCTACTGGAAACAACAGTAGGGGATAAAAACCAGAGGGCCGTACTAGGGAAAGAAGTTTCTTCCTTACATCTTTAACTGGGGCCCTGAGAGGCAGCAGACCTCCCTGTGCAGTGGGTCTGGTCTGCATACTGGACCTTCTGCTCCCTTCTGCAGAGAGTCACCAATGACAACAACCCATCTTTTTTTCTTTGCTGAGGAGTTTTTAATGCTGAGGGTAGTCTGGCTAGACTTTGGTGACATCTCCAAGTGGGAAGAACCATCACCACCATTGTACAGCTATCCCCACAGAGCACTGTACCTGTTCTGCAGGGGCAGCTGGGGAGGTAGGGGAATCGCTGGGCAGGTGTGCCTGCACCACTGAGCAGGGACCTTTTGCCATTGCTCCTGTCCCCCACTTCATCACCATTATATTCAAATTCACTTCACTTGCTAAAATTTAAACACTAAAAGTAGCAGTAGACTAATATGGAGCACTCCAAGTAAATCTGTTTCTCATTTTTCAGCTGGTGTCATGCATTTTACCTCGAGATCACAAACTTAACAGATGATTCCTTGTCTCTAACACTACATTTAGAGCCTTCTGCTCAGCTTGACAGAGTTCATCTCAAATGCTGTCTGAAACTCATTCTAGCAGAGTTTTCATTAAGATGTACACGAAATAGATGAAATGGAAAGGCTAAAACTTTTTTTTTCCTGAAATACAGCAAAATTTGATCCTTGTACAGCTGAAGGCATCAAGGTTCAGAATTAAAAAAATGACTCAGAAGAGACTGCATTCTTCATTACCAAAGAATTTACGAAAGATCTTGTTGATAAATTGAAGGACTCCTTGGTTTGGGTTTCTTTTTCATTTTAGAGGAACTGTAAGAGCCACTCCTTCAAGAGAACAGCATTTTAAGTCATTCTTTCATGTTAATAGATGGTTACAGCACATTCTCAATACTCTCCTGAAATGTGGAAGAATGATTTTTAAGAGCTCAATTTTGATAATCTTTAATATTATGCATTAATTACAGATGGTTTAATAGAGCAATTATTTTATAATTAAAATTTGTGCCATGGAGCAATAATGAAATAAATAACTTCAATTGCAATGAGAAAATATTAAAAAAAAAAACCCACAAATATTTCAACAGATAATTATGTATTTCATAAACAGAATAAGGAGTTGTTTTTGCACATTTCAATACTTCATCTGAAATAACACCTTGTGAGGAGAAGAGAACAGAGAGAAAAAGTTCAGCATACAATTTTCCTTCTTTTAGTAAAAAGCAAACTTGTCTCAAAAATCATCACATTCAGTAACTGAAATAAATGGCTGTAGAAGTGAATGCGAGTCTAATTATGTACCACAGGTAGTAAATGTCCTATTATGTTGTATTATGTATATGTGTTATGTCATATTATGTTTCAGTGATTTTGCAGATAAAAAGTTCAATTGTGTGCTATTTCCAGTATGATTTTATTATTAACACTAATAAATAAGAGAAAATATGTTCTGACTTCTAACAAAATACAGCTTCTTAGAGCAGCAGTTCATTTCGGTTAATACATAATCTTGTAACTAAGGGCAAGATTCAAGTTTAAAATGTGAGAAAGCAATAGTGCCCAAACCACTGCATAAATACACACTGTATTCTTTAAATGCTTACTACCACTCTTAATTCCTTCCCATAAAGTTAATTGGCAATAAACTTTCCTGATGATTGTAAGATAAATTTTAAAGAAGGAAGAAATTTTTTTAAAAAAACCTTTCCAGTGACTTTCCAGTCTTTTCACGGGAGTCACTCTTCCCTTGCAGTCAACAAACTACTATTACAACAGTATAGCATCTTCTTTTTTAATTTCCTTTTTCTTCTTACTATGAAGAACGTCTTTACCTTCACCTTTAACTATAAGCTAGTCTCCTATGTTACATAAATGAATATAGCAGCATCGGCTTTTACAGAGCTAAGTCAGTTAACAACTGATGATTTCCTCCTTGCCTGCACACCTAATTCAATATTAATTAAAAAAAAAAAATTTAAAAAAAATCCCAATAAAAAATTTGACATTCTCAGTGTTATCTTATTTTTACTGATGATATGGGCATTACAGATGAAAGTTTGATGCTTAAAAAGAGTGACCTCAGGTAGAGGAAGGAAGAGGTCTGGAAAAGGGCTACGAAGATGATCAGAAAGCTGGAGCACCAATCCTATGAAAAAAGATTGAGGGAGTTGGGATTGTTTAGAATGGAGAGAAGGCTTCAGGGAGACCTCTCTGTCATCTTTCAGTACTTGAAAAGAGCTTACAAGCAGGAGTGGAACCAACCTCTTCTGCAAGGTAGATAGTGGTAGGACAAGGGGGAATGGATTTAAACTGAAAGAAGGGAGATTTAGATTAGATTTTAGGAAGCAATTCTTCACTCAGAGGGTGGTGAGGCACTGCAACGGGCTGCCCAGAGAAACTGTGGATGCCCCATTCCTGGAGGCATTCTAGGCGAAGCTGGATGGATTCAACACTGCTACATTACTCCTGAACCCTGGGCCATCCCAAATTCCTTCTGACCATGGTATTGGTGGTATTCTGATTTTTCTCCCTCACATAAACCTGTAATGTTTAGCTGCCCTCTAATAAATGTATTTTCCCAAACGCACCAACATTCTCTACCAAGAGAAAACAAAAATTGTCATCACCCCCAGAGACCTTACAGAACCACTCACCCCCTTCCATTCAGGTGAGAAATGCCCCACCTTAGGAAATCTTCAGCGCCAGGAGGAACTGTCCACTCGTCACTCTCCCCAGTTGCTAGACCACAGACACAGGAGCCTTCAAAGCCACAGCCCTCCTCCAGTTGCTGGTCCAAGCAGGCACAAGCCCCATTCCAGCCGGGACACTCCTGGTCTCCTCTAGGTAGGTGCCTGGCAATGCTCTCACCCCTACAGACACACTGGTGCTCTCCCACCAGGGCTGCCCCTTATGGAGCCACTCAACGCCTTCACTGCAGGGGACCTCACACACAAACCAGCTCAGCCGGCTCACCCTTCGCTAGCCTTGCACGCCCACGCTCTCTGCACTTGCTGGCTCCACTGACACAGAGATTCTCCGCCCCGTGCTCTAACCCCAGCAGCTGCACTCAAGAGACCAAACATGCATGAGTGCACAGATCAGACAGCACTCACCCAGGACAGAATAAAGATAACATTTAATCAGAATTCTACATCTACAGGATCGAGTCTGTCATCTCTGGGAGCTGCCTGGTGTTTGCAGCCTCGTGCCTCTCCTCTCGCTGTCTCCTGATGCAGCTGCAGGTGAAAACCCTGCGCAGAGCCCGAAGTGCATTTCTGATGACAGCTGGCACCTGGCGGCTAGCCGCTGCGTGTGGTGCGGCAGCGGTACCTGTGGGGGACAGAGAGCTGTAGGCAAGGGGCAGGGCAGGCACTGGGGAAGGCCCTGCCTGCCACCCACCACCAGGGATTTTCCTTAGGAGGATTAGACGGGATATGGCAGGGCATGGAATGCCGCCAGCCTCCATGCCACTTGGTGGGCCAGCCAGGCTCACCAGGCCCCTCACTGGGATGAGTCTCCACTTGGTGACATACCAGGGCCATCCTCTGGTGCGTCTGTGAAGCAGTTAGAGCTCTGTGCATCTCCTCTGCCCTCTGCAGAAACCTGTGTGGGGACAGCAAAACCACAGCCCTGTAGGCTCCTGGCCAGCAACACTCCAGGTGCCAGGGTCCCAGGGAAGAGGGATACCTCCCTCCTGGCATGTCAAACATGCCCCTTGCTTGAAGGCAAGCCAGGTGTTATGGAGGGGATGTCCACCCTTGTGCATGGAGCTGGCTGGAAAGGAGACAGCACCAGGCATCTCCCCACAGTGCACACTCCAGCATAGCTCCTGTCTGTGCCTTCATTTCACACCTGGTGCTGATCACATGGACTTTCCTCACCTTGTGCTGATTGCCTGTAGTTTCTGCTCCTTTGCATGCAGATGAATGTCTCTCAGGTCTGGGTTCTGCAGCCACAGGGGAAGCTGAAGGCGTGGTCTTCATCTCACCAGATGAGGAACCAGAAATGCTTGGTGGCACACTGGCGGCCTCAGCAGCATCTTCCTCACGATTATCTTCCCATTCTTCTTCCACACCCTCCACGGTATCAGGGCAAAAACAGGAGGGTGTGGGCATGCTCTCAGCCATCACTGCATCCAGCATGCTGTGATCAGTGCTGGCATCACTGGCAGTGTCAACAGTGGTCTCTCCCTGTGCATACTTAATTCTAATATCCCGGCTTTGGGAATCGCAAGACGCAGGAAAGTGGTGTCTTGTGGTGTCCACTCTCGATGCTGTGGCAAAGACGTCCAGCATGCCCCAAGCAGTGTCGGCAGCATTGGCACCGTCATCTGCTGCTTGGGGCACGAAAAACCAGGGCATGCTTACACTGTATGGCTTGGAGATGTTCTTACTGGACAACATCTGCTCCCTCCGTGCCTCATCACGGATCCTCCGGATTGCTGGGTGAACTGGAGGATGTCCATAGGCCTTCCAGTAGATCTCTCTGGGATCCTGCAGTCTTGATGATTCTCCCAGAGCTTGCCTGGAGGACTCAGGCATAGCCATAGCTGGTTCTTCTCCTTCTCCTTCTCCGCATGCTGAGAGGAAGAAGGGCGCTTCACTGGCCACCTCCGGAAAGTACGCTGCCATGGAACAGCCTGAGTTTTCTGTGTCCTCAGGAACTGATGCAGACAAAGGGTCGAGGTATCCTGCAGGCCCAGGACCCGCGTCCAGAAGAGAAGCTGAACGCACTGTTTCTGCCTCATCAGATGGAGCAAAACATGCACTCTGCAGGTCACCAGATGACTGTCCTGCAGTTTCTGTCTCAGCATTCTCTTCCAAATCATGCTGTTCAGACTGCACTCCAGCATCCCAGGATTGGAACTCTTCTGGGGCAGGAAAGTGGCCCTCCACCCTCGATGTTGTGGCGCAGGTGTCCAGCATTCCCTGAGCTGTGTCGGTAGCACTGGCACTGTCATGTGCTGCTTGGGGTCTTAGCAGCCTGAGCATGCTCACGTTGTTTGGCCAGCAGATGTTCCAGCTGGACAACATCTGCTCCTTCCTTGCCTCATCAGAAATCCTCTGGATTGCTGGGTGTACTGGAGAACACCCATAGGCTTCCCAGTTGATCTCTCTGGGATCTTGCAATTTTGGTGCTCCTCCCAGAGCTTGTGTGGACAACTCCAGCATGGCCATAGCTGTTTCTTCTCTTTCTCCTCCCTCACACGCTGACAGGAGGAGTGGTGCTGCACTGGCCTCCTCTGGACAGTGCGCAGTCTCAAAAGAATCTGAGTTTTCCAAATCTGCTGGCATTGATGCAGGCAAAGGCTCAAGGTGTCCTCTAAGCCCAGGACCTGCGTCCAGAAGAGAAGCTGAATGCACTGTTTCTGCCTCATCAGATGGAGCAAAACATGCACTCTGCAGGCCACCAGATGACTGTCCTGCAGTTTCTGTCTCAGCATTCTCTTCCAAATCATGCTGTTCAGACTGCACTCCAGCATCCCAGGATTGGAACTCTTCTGGGGCAGGAAAGTGGCCCTCCACCCTCGATGTTGTGGTGCAGGTGTCCAGCATTCCCTGAGCTGTGTCAGTAGCACTGGCACTGTCATGTGCTACTTGGGGTCTTAGCAGCCTGAGCATGCTCACGTTGTTTGGCCAGCAGATGTTCCAGCTGGACAACATCTGCTCCTTCCTCGCCTCATCAGAAATTCTCTGGATTGCTGGGTGTACTGGAGAACACCCATAGGCCTCCTGATTGATCCCTTTGGGATCTTGCAGTCTCAGTGCTGCTCCCAGAGTTTGTCTGGAGACTTCAGGCATGGTGGTAGCAGTTACTTCTCTTTCTCCCCCCTCACACACTCTTGGGAAGAGCACTGTATTACAGGCCTCCTCTGGAGAGTGTGCAGCCTTGGGAGAATCCAAGTTGCCTGCATCTCCAGGCACTAATGTGGGCAGAGACTCCTCGTCTCGCTCTTTGCCGCCTGCCTGTCCTTCTGGGCCCTTCTGAGCTGATCTGGAACGCGGTGTAGTGGCCGCACAAGTGCCTCTGGTGCCCCCCTGAGCATCTCTCCAAGTTGTGTGGATCTTATCAGCCTTGGTGGCCAGCACCTGGGCCATTCTTGCTGGTGTTCTCAGGCTGCTGGTGGGTACATGGCACCCTGGTACTGCCAGCTGCACTTCAACTCTTGGGCTTCCGGCTGCAGCACAGCTCAGGGACACCATGAAGTTTTGCCCGGGTCTGGCATGCCGAGGCATGAGAATAGTTGAGGAGACTTCCAGAGTTGGACCCCGGCTCTCATCTCTTGCTGTCCTGTCCTGGACATGCAAGGTTCCCTGAGGTCTTGGGGCAATCTCTGGGAGTCTCCTGCCTCTAATGCCCACAGCACACACTCTTCCTCTTGGAGAAGATGAGGAAGAGGCTGCTGCTTGCAGAGAGGGCAGCAGCTTGGGGGCATTAGAAGATACTGCTGCACACCAGGGTGCAGCTGCCGGCATCGCTGCCTGCCTTGAGAGAGGCAGCAAGGATGGAAACGGCTGTCTCCCACCCGCCTGCAAGAGAAGCCGAGGAGAAACACCAAGTGAGCGTGGTCCTTCCCGCTCATGCTCCACGGAGCACCGAGGGCAACGCTCAGCCCGCGGGCGGCTGCCGCCCCGCTCCCCACAGCCGAACCGGCAGAGGGCGGTCTCCACGCGACGCTGGAAGACGTTCGGCCTCGCCGCCGTCGGGCTCCCTACCTGTGCGCGGCGGCTCCCGGAGGTACGCGACCTCTCCGGGCCAGGCAGCGGCGGCAGACGGACGCCGTGGAAGGACGAGCCCGGGCTCAGGCTGCCCGGCGGCACCGCTCGCGGCGCCGTGCGGCCCACCTGTGGGGAGAAGGAGGCGTGGGATGGAGGTGGCGAAGTCGCCACCGGCGTCCCCCGCGGCGGCGACTTCGAAGGCCGCCGGCGGCCCGGCCGAGCCCGGCCCAGCTTCTCTCCGCCCGTGGCACTGGAGCGGCCGGGCCCGTCCGGGCCTCTTTCGTCGCGGCAGTCAGCTGTGCCCCAGGGCGTCCCCCGGGGCCGGCCGGAGCTGCGCCCCGGCCAGAGGCGCTCAGGGCGCATCGCCTCACCCCGCTGCCGCGCCCTCCCTCCGCCTCCCTCCCCGGCCCGCACCTGGCGGCGTTCCTGCACGCGTGGCAGCCCTGTGTGGGGCTGGGAGTCGTCCTTCTTCTCCCGCTCCTCGCTCATCTCCGCGTCCTTGCACAGAGGCACAGTCGCAGGCACCCAGGGGAGCTATTGCCTCCTCACGGAGCCGCTCTCCTGAGAGTGAACGGCACTCTCTCGAGGGGACTCTGGCCTCTCAAGGCAGCCTCGCGTCACAATGGCCTTTGGGCACGATGCTGGCCCGCGTCACAAAGCCCTGGCGCGGGGTTCCCCTCTTCCCGCTTCCCTCGGGCATCTCCATGGCCATCACCAGACCCTTCCCAGCGGCGCCATCGCTGTCGCTGCCGCGTTCGCCCTCGGCTGCGCTGGAGCCGTTGAACCGGCTGGAAACGGCCGCGTCCGGCACAGAGCGGCGCCTGCCCTCGTCTCATCGCCCAGCCTGGCAAAGTACACCCGACCCAAGCAGCCTGTCCGCACCTCAGTCCTTCCTTCGTGTTGCAGCTCTCCAGGCCCCGTTTAGAGCTCGGATGTGCCGCGCTCCGTGCAGGAGCCCGCGCTGGAGTAGGTGGGCGTGGCCTGAAGGACTGAGGCTGCAGTCTGTGGAGAGCCCCCTCAGGAGCAGACTGCAGGACACAGCTGAGCCCCATCGCAGGGCTTGGAGTAACTCCAGGGCGTGCCACAGGAGCTGGAGCAATTGCGGGGCCTGTCACGTTATTGTCAGATCCAGAGACTTTCTCTTGCACTCCAGGGTGCTGAATCGCGTTGTTACCCATGGGCCAGGCCCCTGCACGTTGCAGTGACTTGTGTCTCTCTAGAATTGCCGAAGTGACCGCATACCTTTTCCAGATGTTTTGTTTTTCATCATTCTGCAGTTGTTCAGGGGTAATGTTACAAAACCCTGGAGGCTGTGCATTTTCACCAGTGATGAACAAGGGCCTGCATGCTGTGCAAAATCTGTGCCAGCGGAGGTGACCCACAGTTTCACAGCTGCTGTGATGGTGTCATTGCTGAAACGCACCACCCACCACCTCAGTGTGCTCACATCCACTGTTTGGTCTCTGTATACACTCAGCAAGTGTTGATGAATTTCAGTGGGTGCCATTTTTTCCTCATCGAGGAATTCAGTGACACACCTTTGCTTCATTTGCGATGTCACGCCAGATGCCATTTTGTCAGACTGCTCCTCTGCGGCCATCTGGCGCGTGACGATGAAATGTAACAGAATAGTGGTGGGAAGGTTCAACCTCTATCTCCATATCAGCAGCATCTGCTTCTGATGTTGTGGGACAATGTAATAAAAATGGAGGCTTTACTGTCATAGCAGACCTCATACTTTTGGATATTTAGATCTGCTAACAATCCACAAAGAGAATCAAATGTTTACAAACATTTTGCCAGAAAGATTCAGCTCTGTAGGTCAGTTTTCCATTTCATGTTAGCAGACATAGAGTTGGAAGGAAAGGGGGCTCACCAAGTGCCGGTTGACATTTAAGCATCATTTCTTCCAAGCTCAGGATTGGTGAATTCCTAAGAGTTAGAAGTCAGGCAAGAATGGCAGGAGATCTGCGTGCGTTCACCCACGAGTACTGAGGGAGGTGGCAGAAGTGACTGGCATATCACTCTCTGTCATCTTTAAAAGGTCTTGGAGAATAGCAGAGGTGTCTGAAGACTGGAGGATAGGCAGTGTCACTCTTCAAAAAGGGCAAGAAGGTGGATCCAAAGACAGGGATCTTTTAGGGAGCGTCCAGCCGAGGGTCACAAAGATGAGTAGGGGCCTGGAGCATCTCCCTTATGAGGAAAGGCTGAGAGACTTGGGACTTTTCAGCCTGGAGAAGACTCAAGAGGTCATCTCATCCCTGCCTATAAATACCTACAGTGGGGGAGACAAGCGGATGGGGCCAGGCTCTTTTTGGTGGCGTGCAAAGACAGAACAAGGAGCAGCAGGCACAAACTGGAACACAGGAAGTTCCATACAAACACAAGGAAGAACTTCTTTACTGTGAGGCTGACAGAGTGCTACTGGAACAGGCTGCCCAGAGAAGTTACAATCTCCTTCTCTGGAGATATTCAGGACCCATCTGGATGCTTTCCTTTGCAACCTACTGTTTCTGGAGCAGCTGGCCAGGCTGCAAGAGGAAGTTGCCAGGCAGAGATGTATTCAGCAGTCAGAAACTGATGCCTGGTATCATGCAGTGGCACGGGCAGACAGACAGCCCTGTCTTTGGGCCCATCCAGGGAAGAAAGATAAGCAGACTTCTGATCTGACTGAGGGTGAATGTGTGCAGGGTGAGGGAGACTGGACTCTCATCTCTGCTTGGGGCAAAAGGAGAAACCTCTCCCTTGCTCCAGCAGTCCTGGTATCCAATAGATACCAAGCTCTGATGTGGGAGAGAGAAGAGGGTATGGATAGTAGCTTGGTTCTGGAAAGGAGTGATCACATTAAAAGGCCCAGTCAAGGACCCACGTCGCATCTGGTGACGCTATAAAAAGGTGAAGAGTCTTAGCAATTGGAGACTATTTGCTGAGAAGCACTTAGGCACCCATCTGCTACCCAGGTAACTTCTCTGGAGAGGTTTTCTACCTGCCAGAAGTCCTCATTCAGGACATCGAGGACACTGGGCACAATAAAGCTGGAGGGCTACTGGTCTTTCAACCTGGGTCACACAAGGCTGGGACCAGGAATTTTTAAAAATATCAAAAAAGGCTTAACATTACTTGGGAAGATGTTGAAGGGATCAGAAGCACAGATAGTATTCTCCTCAGGCCTCTTGGTTGGAGACTTGGATCCTGGCAAAAGGAGAGTTTACCAGTTGAATGACTGTCATGTCAAAGGCTATGGGTTCTGTGATCTAGGATGCACCTTGGACAAACCAGGAATGTTGACATGGGATGGGATGCAACTAACAAGGAGGAGCAAAAACATACTAGGTAGCAAGCTGTCTGGGCTGATCACCTGGGTTTTAAACTAGAGCTGCTGGAGGAAAGGGGTGTACTGGTAAGTGACAGAGAAGAGCTCGAGAACACTGTCACTTTAGGAGGCAGCATGGTAAAACATCAAATTTGTCCCAGACATTTATAGGAGGGCTTCTCTAGAAAGGGCATATGTCCAAAAGCCCAGCTGAACTACTCTGTAGCAATGTATTCAGCATGGGAAACAAGGAGGAGGAGATGGAAACTGATATAGTTCGGTTTGTTTAGCAATAGAGATTAGTACATTAGTTTAAGAACATATATATTAGTTAAGCAAAAGGAATCCATAAGGGATAGTTCCAAAAGTTTCTATTTCAGCTTTAGTGGATGAATAGTCTTGTTTCCCTCAATAATTTTGCACTGGGGACACAATAGAATACTTTTTTCTTTTGCCTGAAAAGCAGCACAGGAGTCAGAATACTTTTGCACCCAGTAAGTGCAAGGATCTTGCAGTTGGATCTTCCTTGGATTCCACAAAGATTGTTTTAAAAGTTGCTCACTATGGCCTGATAAGCAATGGAAATTTTCCAAATTGGGGAAAAGCTAGTTAAAGGCCTCTGTGATTAAGCTGATGATGAACAATGGGGAAGAGGTAGGTGGGCACTTGACCACCCCACCACTGAGCACGCCCAAAGAGGCATTAGCATATATGAATAAGTCCTTGAAAAGGAGTGAATATAGTATGTATGCCAATGTACTGCATATTTATGTCATAACTGTTCAAATGTAGAACCTGAAGTCTGAGAGGGTGCAGCACTTCCTTTTTAAGTCACACGGTACATACCATGAGGATCAAAGGAATGCCACTTTCTAACACCACACTGGAGTTAGAGAGTTTTCATTGTGGATTTCGAATGACAAAACCACAGTGCACTTGGAAAACTGCAATCTTGCTACTACCACAGAAACATGGTGGCATGATTTACCTAGCTGAATACCCACTATTGAGGGTTATAAGCTTTTTAGAAGGGATAAGCGTGGTAGGAGGGGTGGGGGAATTACCATCTATGTCATAAAAAAGATAGACTGTGAGGAGCTGCCTTGGTGAAATAGACAGGAGCAGTTTGAGAGCCTCTGGGTTAAAATTAGGGATGGGAATAACAAAAGACAGCTGATGGTTAGGGTCTGCTACAGGCTGCCTGATCAAGGGGAGCTTATTGATAAGGCCTCCTTCCTTCAGCTGCAAGAGGTGTTGAGCTTCTAGGCTCTCATCCTAATAAAGGATTTCAACCACCCAGATATCTGCTGGGAAATCAACATGGTGAGCTGCAAGTGATCCAGGAGACTTCTGGAGTCCATTAATGACAACTTTCTGGTTTGGGTATTGGACAGACCAATCAGAGGGGAAGCACTGATGGATCTGGTGCTCACCAATGCAGAGGAGGTGCTTAAAGAGGTTAAGATCAGAGGCAACCTGACCTACAGTGACCATGCCCTGGTTGAGTTTGTGATCTCTTGGAACGTGGGCCTGGCAAAGGGTGAGGTCAGGACACTGAACTTCAGGCTGTTTAAGGAATGCTGGGATGATATCTCCTGGGATGTCCCTAAGGACATCTCCGTCCCTAGCACAAAGGAATGGAACAGAGCTGGCAGCACTTTTAAGAATGAGTTTCTGAGAGGAGTTCTCCAACCCCCAGAATAAGAAATCAGACAGGGTGGCAGGAAACCAGTGTCGCTGAGCAAGGACCTGCTGGAAAGGCTGAGAGGAAAAGAAGGAAAAAGAAAAGCAGTGGAAGCAGGCACGGGTGGGCTAGGAGGAATAAAGGGGTGCTGTCAGGATATACAGGGATGAAATGAGGAAGGCCAGGGCACGGATGGAATAAAGCTTGGCAAGGGATGTAAGTAAACAACGAGAAGGGTTTCTCAACATACATTGATCACAAGAGACAGGCAAAGGAGAGCACACCTCCTCTGATAAATGAAAAGGGAAAACTGGCCTCTTTAGATATGAAGAAGGCTGAGATACTTAATGAATTATTTTCCTTGGTCTTCACTGCCACTCAGGCTTCCCAAGCCTCTTGTGTACCTGAACATCCAAGTGGGAGCTGGGGAGCAAAACCCCTCCCCATTTAAGGGCAGAACAAGTCCAAGACCACCTCATGAGGCTTTCTCCTGGAAGAGATGTGAGACAAAGAGGTGATATGAGACAGCCAGCACAGTTTCACAAAGGGCAGATTGTGCCTTACCAATCTGATGGCCTTCTGTGATGGAGAGATGGCAACAATAGAGCAAGGAGAGGTAACTCTTTTCTCTGCCTTAACTTGTGCAAGGCCTTTGACATGGTCCCATACCGTATCCTGATCTCTAAGTTGATGAGATATGGATTTCAGGAGCGGACTGTTCAGAGGATAAGGACTTGTCTGGATGATCATAATCAGACGGTTGTTATCAAAGGCTCTACTTCCAGGTGAAGGCCAGTCACAAGCAGCATCCCCCAGGGGTCCATCTTGGGACATTCAAAACAGTACTCTTCAGCATGTTTATCAATGGCTTAGACTGTGGGGTGGAGCGCAGCCTCAACAGGTTTGCAGAGGGCACTGCAGTGCTATAATACATCAAATAGCAGGGTGGCAAAGTCTTTGCTTGCAGCAAATGTGAACAAGCTCAAACACAGCAACCAAGGATGCAGAAACAGAGGAAAAGAGCTGCTTACCTTTAAAAGGCCCCAGGTAAGCAGGGATCTCCAGCAAGAGATCCCTTTGCCTCCACTGCTAACCCTTAAATGAGGTCTGGGAAGGGGTGCAACCAGGATCCTGAGCTCCCCTAGGTTGGCCCTGCCTTCCCACCAGGTGCTCAATCACTGATTCAGGCCATGACTTCGCATTTCCACTGCAAACAGTAAGCTGAGTAGTGCAGTCAGTACTATAGAATGAAGAGAAGGGATGCTATTCAGAGGGACCTGGACAAGCTTGAAAAGATAGCCCATGAGAACCTCATGAGGTGCTGCACTTGTGTCAGGGCAATCCTAGCTATGAGTACAGACTGGGGGACAAATTCCTAGCAAGCAGCCGTGCTGAGAAGGACTTGGGGATCCTGGTGGATGAAAAGCAAGACATGAGCCAGCTCTCTCAGGCTGGAAGGCCAGTGGTACTATATGTAAAGAGGGGTGGCCAGCAGGGACAGGGAGGTCATTGCCGTCCTCCACTCCGCCCTTGTGAGGCCCCATCTGGAGTACTTGCCCAGGCTTGGGGCCCCCAGGATGTGGAGCTGTTTTCAGAGGGGGGCCACAAAGATGATCAGAGGGCTGGAGCACGTCTGCTATGAAGAAAGATTGAGGGAGTTGGGATTGTTTAGAATGGAGAGGAGAAGGCTTCAGGGAGACCTCACTGCCATCTTTCAGTACTTGAAAGGAGCTTACAAGCAGGAGTGGAACCAACCTCTTCTGCAGGTAGAGAGTGGTAGGACAATGGGGAATGGATTTAAACTGAAGGAAGGGAGGTTTAGATTAGATTTTAGGAAGCAATTCTTCACTCAGAGGGTGGTGAGGCACTGCAACAGGTTGCCCAGAGTAGCTGTGGATTCTCCATTCCTGGAGGCTTTCTAGGCCAGGCTTGATGGGTTCCTGGGCGGTCTGATCTAGTGGTTGGCACAGAGGGAGGGTTAGAAATAGATGATCTTTGAGATCCCTTCCAACCCATTCTATAATTTTTATGATTCTATGATGTAACATCTCTTTACAACCTAGTACCCGGAACATTGAAAATATTCCTCTTCTCAGAGTTGTAAGATCTCCAAGGATATACTTGTTTAGTGTGCAGCACAGTGCTGTCCATTTCCTGGTCACACATCTGATTTATAGCAGCCCGAGGAGACTGTGGATCTACCACATCATATAAGGGTGATTGGCTCCCAAGTACATAATCTATCTCTGGAGAGAAAGCAGAGACCAGGATGAATTTTACATTGTGTGTAGTTATTTCAAGATTTAGAAATATAAAGCGTATTTTTGTTGGGATGAAATGTGGAGAAAGGTGCTGTAAACCAGACCAGATGCTTACGGAGGAATAAAGTTGTTTCTTAATTCATTCCAAGGGCATGTCTCAAATCAGCCTTTTAAAAGCAGAATCTCCTTAAAAGGGGAAAGGTGTTTTTTTCAAGGGATGATAAAAATCCTCTTTCCTGGCTGCTTGCTACCTCTGCACACCTCATAGGATGTCAACCCACAACTACTGCAGGAGGTAATGAGTTTAATGGCCATGCTGAAATCATCAAGATTATTTGTAGAACAGCACAAGATGCCTGTCTTGGATAGAATGGCAACTTACAATAGAAAGTCTTGAACGCCACCAGTTCACCAGTCCACTTAAAAGCATCATAAATCCAGAGATGGTGGATGATTCCTTTCTTTTGCTGATATAAGGAACTGTCACTATTTTACTGTGTCTCAAGTTTAAAATTAGTGTTTTGCCTGTTAAAATGTATGTTTGCAAGCTTCTCTGGGGCAAACTCAATGGTCATTTATTTGCTTGGCTACAAAGATAAGCAGAAGGGGAACAGTCTGAGCCAATTTTCAGTTTGAGCCATCTCTGATTAAGAGAAAACCCCGTGAAGGATGGTTCTTACAAGATGGATATCTTCAGGTTAAAAGATAGTTTTAAATTTTCCTTATTTCAGTGTAAGTATTGTGCAATTTGGATTTTTGAATATATTTCATTAGTGATTAGTGCAACCACTTGCTAGCATAGAGTTTTTGAAGTATAAGACTCAGGTTTAGTTTTGATAAAATCCTCAGATCAACTATCCAATTTGGATTCAGAATCTGCCAATATAGATTGGTCCATAAAACAAATTTATGGACATAACTAGGAATCACTTGTGTCTTTATTTAGGCACTGAAATGAAGAGGGACAGACAACAGGACTATCTAAAGTTTCAGACAGGCAAAACAGCTTTTATTCTCCATAGTTTACAATAATATTAAGTCTGCTAATATTTACTTTCATTCCTTTATTTATTTACAAATTAGGTTGAGAGGTATGTTTTGCCCCTCTACACTGCACTGTGTTCTCACCTGGAGTACTGGCTCCGGATGTGGAGTCCTTAGTACAGAACAGACATGGACCTGCTGGAGTATGTCCAGAGGCAAGCCACAAAAACGATTCCAGGGATGGAACACTTCTCCTATGAGAACAGACTGAGAGAGCTGGGGCCGTGCAGCCTGAAGAGAAGGCTCCAGGGAGACTTTAGAGCAGCCTTTCACTACCTAAAGGGGGGCTATAAGAAGGAAGGGAACAGACTCTTTAGCAGGATCTGTTGTGACGGGATGAGGGGAAATGATTTCAAACTAAAGGAGGGGCAATTTTGAATGCGTATAGAGAAGTTTTTTGCAGTAAGATTGATGAGGCACTGGCACAGGTTGCCTACAGAGGTGGTAGAAGCCCCATTTCTGGAGACATTCAAATCCAGGATGGACGGGGCTCTGAACAATCTGATCTAGCTGTGGGTATCCCTGTTCAGTGCAGGGAAGTTGGAGTAGAGAACATTGTCCCAACTCCAACAGTTCTATGATTCTATGAAATTCGGATTTAAGTGTGGGAATGCATTTTTCTGAGGTTTTATTCCATTGATTCCTAGAAGACTATAGGCACAGCAGTCTTAAACTCCAGGTTGTTAAAGATTTGTTTCACTGGATGTCTCACTGGGACAACAGATATCTCACTGGGGAAAAAGCTTTATTCCTGTTGAATAGCCAGTATCTATCCAGAAAAAGTCTTCCCATTATTGCCAATTCACAAATGATAGTATAGTTCAAATATCCTTTCTAGATAAAAAAAGCTGAAGTCTTGACCATGAGCATGAAAAGCAGATGAGAAACAAATCGGATCAGTCAGCAAATAAAAGAATGTTTTATTAAATAGTTTTTAAGGTAAAATATATATATATATATAAATATATATGAAATCTGCCACATAAGGTTGCATGGTTGGAATATTCCAGATTACATGACAAAAAGAAACATTGTTCCCAGAAGCTAAAAAATAATATTACTACTAAATATTAATAAAGCTCGTGTTAGTCTTTTGAAAGTTATTATCATTATTCCAATTTCTAAAGTCATGATGCATGTTAAGTCTTGTTTATCGTACCTACTTGCCTTTAGACAGTCACACTGAGATTTTTGTATACTATTCCTTGAGTATAGAGGACACCAAGGCACAGATGGCACACCTATGTCCTTCAGGATCTCAGGTCTTTTGCCTTTCTTGGACATCAAGATGTAAAGCTGTTCCTTGATTTCAAACAAATTATCTATAGTCCATTGGTTTAAATTCTTTAACAATTTTATTTTGAAAGGACAGAGAAAGGACTATGGCAAAGTAAGAGTTTCACATGAAACTGATTACAGAAGCTTATAAGATTAAATGTACAGGATGTGGCTCCTTAGCAAAAAAAATCCAAATTAAGATTTACTGATCCAAACACTCCCATTTTATCCATTACTGGAAACTATCTACCAGGGTAAGCAACAATTCTGCCCCACTGGGACTCCCACAAAGTTGGCGTAAATCTGATCCTAGCAGTGAGAACAAAGCACATCTTGGATTACAAGGAAAGATTTTAAAATCTTATTTTGTAAAAATAAGCTTTTCTTTCTTTGATTGTTGCTTTTATTCTGAATTTTCACAGACTACGGGAGAAAGGGTTTTACAACCTGACAGATCAATACAGACCTTACCCCAAGATCCAGACTTGTCTCAGGCCTCTTTCCTCTACTTCGTCCTGCACAGCTGGAGCTAATGAAGCATGCCCAAACAGGGCTGCAGATAGGAGAAAACAAAGCGGTTTTCTGCCAGGTATGAGATTCCATGTACACATTCATGATCTACCTTTCAGTCAGTAAGCAGTATTCACACATGCAGAGCACTTTATTATGAGAATTATTTAAAATATCGCCTTAATCACAAACACATCGAAATCCTGTCTTTTTAAAAGCTGGTGTCTCAGAGTTATTTTCCACTCTTGATTATGTATTCTGTGTGAGTAGTATATACAGCTCTAAGCTCATCATTGTCAGTAAAAGTCTCATGCATGTAAACAAGAGCTGAACTTGCCTGTTATTTAAGAATAGAGCTCAGGTCTCTTTTTTGATCCAAGCACATGCTGCTCTTAAAATTCCTGAAGGTTACTACCAGCCTGTTCTTAAAAAAGGTGACACAAAATCAAATTCTGATTGCAATGTGCTCTCTAAATTGACAATTTAATTTAGCTGTTTTTCATAACTGTCCTGCTCATGCCATGATACACAGTAATGTCCTTGCATGCTAACTAGCAGGTCATTTTAAAAGAAAAACATTAAAGTGAAGAAGAAAGCGACAAAAAAATAGATAAACAACTATGCTTATTCTACTGCTGCTACCCCCTCCTTTTATTCAAGCTGAAACTCATCTGCAGTTCAGATAGAGCATTAAAACTTAAGACAAAGTCACTCATAATAAGATCACAATTATCAAAGAATGCAGAAAATAACAAATCCAGATGTTCTCAAACCAGTCTGGTAGGCTCATCCATGCTACCTCAGATCTAGGGCTGCTCTTCCCAGAAGCAGTTTATGAACATCTATTATTTCCCCATTTCAAGAATTAGCTTGAAAGCAATTTCCTCTGCTTAAGAGAAACTGAGTGCTTGATCAAATCACAGGTACAAGGAACTGAGGTTCTGCATTTATCTGCAGGCTTGCTATAGACCAATAATTCATGTCTCTATGTCATATAAATGTGCCTGAGCTGTCCTACAGTGGAGAGCCTACAGTGAGCCATAGCATGTCCACACTGCAATAAGAATTTAGATTAGTCAAAGAATGCCTAGTCCTTTACAGATAATTTTGTCTCCAAGGTCTTTGTACACATAAAGTTTCAGAACAGTTTTACAGTGTAGGATAGTTTGAAGTGAAGATTTTGTGAAGGTCTGAAAGTAGATTATGTCCACCTCCTCTGCCCATCAGCACTACAGTATTGAAAGATAAATAAAAGACCAAAAGCAGAGAGAGCTCAGTTGCAGCATGGCCTCCTCCAACCTCCTCGTCAATGCTATGTATAGACCAATGTTAAGAATTATAACCCCAATTGTAAAGAATGGAAATTGAAAAATATTAAGCACCCGTTAGGTATTTCATAGGTAAGAATGGAAGAAACTAGCCCCAGATTACCTGCACAAAATTACATAGTAAGTCTGTGGTAGATGCGGAACAGCAACTACAAATTTCATACTCTCGAAATGGCTCTAACATGCATTTCATTTAGGAGCTTTTTTTTTCACTGGCACTTGGAAATTGTATCAAGCTCTTTGAAGATTCAAATATGGAAAGATATATTCTCTTCATTCTTTCCAAATTCTATAACTAAGGCCAGTTGTATAAAAAACTTGAATTTCAGCTGTCTGTAAACAGTATTCCACCAACAAAAGTGAATATACATACCCAAATGCATTATTCAGGAATATAAGAAGAAATGTATTTCTAAATTTAAATATCAAATTATGTTGCCTACATATGAAGCAAATTAAGCTATTTAGTAATATACAGCATGTATCTAAACTGAAATTTTCTAATCTTCTTCAAAGAACAAAGGTACCTTTGTGATATACAATTTAAATTATAAATTGGATCCAAGAGAAAGTAGTATTATTGTATTAATAAATACTTTACAATCTCCATGGCAGCTCTTGTCATCTTACTGCTGTCTCAAACTTGCAAGTACTTGCACATTGCAGCACTGCTGAAATGGTTGTCCAACAAATATATTCACAGCGTAGGTGGCTGTGGAGTTTGAAATAAAAAAAGAAGTCACCTACATCTTTTCAACATTAATTTATGACTAAACTTTTGAGAATATTTTCTGTCATCAAGGTCAAAATATATGTGTACAGCTGAACAGTGACCGAAAGCAAACATCTTAGTGTAATATTAAGTATAGCAACCATGTAAACAGCCAATAAAAAATATTTTTCATCTCATTGTTCTAAAACATTTTCATGCCATAATTTGAAGTCTGCACTGCAGTTGCTGAAGCAGAGACATTGCTCTGTCCTGAAGAGAGCTACTGACAGTTGCTTTACCAGGTTCTTTCTTATGGGCAAATAGGACAGAAGGAAAGGCATGTTCAAGTTAAAATACGTGGTGAGAGAATAGAAAAAGGAAAAGATTTGTTTTCTTTACTGAGTGATTGCTGAGAGCCAAGAAGGCTGACAAACCTTACAAGATGTTTAAGCTCCTTCCTGGTTGCTGTAAGATGAAACATGATTTGATTGCTGGCTTTCTGCAGTCATAACTCCTCTTAGAGTTAAGGACAAAATGTAAGTACTTTTCTGAATGCAGATGTACATAAATTCATCCTTAAAAGTAATACACATGCATAAAGGAATGACTAGATTGTGGCTTGAAGAAGAGAGGACTCCAAAAATTACAAATATCTAGTAAAAGAGTCCAAACTGCAGTGAATCCATTCATCATATGCTACGGGAACTTGAATATAAGACTAGTTACAAATTCTGGTTCATTTCCTCCATTCTTTGCAGTACATAGCTGTCAGAAGCACTCATGCTATCTCATCGACATCACAGGGGCGCTGTATCATTGCACATGACAGCAGAAGTTGCCTTGTGGGCAATGGCAAACAATTTCAGGCTGATACCTGCCCTGAACCCTGATCCACCCTCCATCACTGGCATGTTTTCGTTTTAATATCTAGGGGCACTGACATATCTTTTTGTTCTGTCCTTCTTCAGCAACAAGCACAGTGCTCTACCATTTGTGATTTGAGAGGAACTCAAGTGCTCCATTTCTCTAAAACACACAGAAATGTTTTCGGGAAATCCAAGACTATGCAGCTCTTGAATCAGTTTGTTATCTCCTCATACAGACAGTATTAAAAACCTGACATTTTAAATTCCAGCCTACTTAAAATGATAGGTACTTTAAGTATTTTTGTGATAGTTAGTGAAAAATCATTTATGCTGTATAACATCATGTAAGCTTACTTACAGATGTTGATGGCTATTTTAATAAGGCATGTAATTTAATGAAGCATTTACTCTCTTTCATGAAAGAGTAATTGAAATGTTAATTTAAATTGGATTGGACAGATCCAAAAGCTGGCTAATTGAATGTAAACCAAAGACAATGAGGACTAGAAGTATGCCAAGCTGACATCTTTTGCAATAACAAGGGAATCATGGTAATCATTTCTATTCTTTAATATCTCCCTAAATGAGCTGGAAGAATGAGAAATAACATATTAAGAAAGATGGCAAATGTTTCTATATTGGGAGGCTTAACTAACACCAGAAGGGCTGTCAGAGTAGAAAAACAGGCAGGAAAGAATTATAATTAAAAAAAAAGAAACAAAAACTTAAAAAGAGGGGAAGTGAAGCAAAGTGAAAGGGAAAAACAAGGAAAAGAAAAAGGGGAAGGGAAGGGAAAAAGCAAAGCAAAGACATTACTTTATTTGGACATAACTAAAAGACATAGTGAAAAATAAAGTATATATCCCCCAAATAAAGGAGGAAATAGGGTAGAAGAAATAAGGGAAAAAAAAAACATCTGTCAGTAATGGCAACCTAGTTAGAGACAGCTGTAAATACAAAGTTGGGCATAGGTATATGCATAGAATAGAACAGCCACACAAGAATCACAGTCCTGCTCAGTATAGGAATACCTGTTATCCAAGAAACTGTCTAGAGTTGATGTCCAGGAGCAGTTTGGAGGAATTATAACCGAAGAAAAATATGGGAGCACATTTGGCCAGCTGAGATGTTAGGTGATGTCTTAAAAGGAGCCTCAAGGATCAAAATACATTCATCCAGTTGAAGAGAGGTAAGAACTTGTCTTCATGAGCCTACGTATTTTTTTCAAATCAGTCAACAGCTGATCCTTTATGCCAGTGGAAGGTGGGTACTATTAAAAAATACTACAAAAATGGACTGAAGTTACTATTAAAAACACATGATCTGGATCTTTGAAAGGAAAATGAGTCATTCAACATGGTGAGCTGAACCGTACAATTACTGGAGAAAGAGAAAAAAATGAGAAGCGATTAATGGGCTGAATATCTATAAAAACTGCATGAACGTCTTCTAAAGGAACACTGGAAACTTAAAAGAGGATTGAAGAGGCCCTAGCAAATGGATGGTCCTTTCGATCAGAAATGGGCCAGCTTACATAATAGATCTGCCTTCCATCTATAAATTATGATTTCATATTAAACAATTTGAAAAAGAACATTCAAACATCTTCCTCTGTTTTTCTATAGCTGGCATCTCAATAAACAAACAAGTTTTATAAATCACACTCCTCTTTAACTGCAATTTCCAGCAAAAGTATCGTTTTATCCTTCTCATTTTTGAAGCTGACATGTTATTAACATCATACATTATGTCTAAGACAATTGGAGGAAATAGAATTGATAAAACAGAAATAGAAAGTGTCCAAAAATGAAAAAGTAAAACAGTAACATAGTCTGAAACATTCATCAAAGCATACTAGCAATAAATTTTAATCAAGAGTATGTCACTTCCCATTGAGCAAAAACAGACGTGCTATGCTATTTGCAGTTACTGACACAATATAACTTGAGTTACAGAAAAATTGGTTATCAAAAGTTGAACTTGCAACTAAAATCAGTGGAAAGAAGCAGGATTAAATAAAATTAAAATGGGGGAAATCAAGGCAAAGGAGTGCGGAACAGTGTGCAAGTCCAAGAAGCAAATTGTTAAAAGAAGGCATAGCTGCAAAAGATTTGTTAAAGGCCTGAAATAAAAGTCTGTCCCCATCAAGTAAATTGATTTCTTTCCAGCAGCTTAAGGCACCTGGTCTGCCCTGAGCCGGGTATACTAATTTGCCTTTGTGAGGCTTACTGCTAATGAGCACATCCAGTGAACCAAGAGAAGAGGAATACCCTAAGATATATAATCCAGTCACCGATGACCTTCCTACCTTGGGACCAATGGTCTAAATTAGTCCATAGCTTAAAAACCACCACAAAAGAAGAGAGAGCTGCATAGAGAGCTCAGTGTTGTCACAACAATAGAATCTGTCATAGTATACTGACTACCAAGCTGAAAGGTGCTACTGACTCCTACCAGCTCAGAATCTGTTTCTTTAAACTGCACTTTATTATTCCAGAGACACGGGAAAGATATTCAAATAATTACAATTAATAATCATCCCTTTTGGCCCTGGGAAGAGAATTCCAATTGCAGCTTATCAATAAAGAGCCAGGTCTCCTGCCCACACAACACGCTCTTTGATGATGATTTGTGTCTAATAATTGCAACATGAAGAAAATACCAGAGATACTAATATTAAACTCACTTGCAAACAAGGGTTACAAAAATAATTTTATAATCTGCAAAATGCTGTTGGAGTATATTAGCAGTTTGCATGTTGAACTCCAACATTCAGACAGAAGTTGTGGTAAACAGTAGTACAGCAAAGCAAAGGATGTTCTGCCCTTTACCACCTAAAGACCTAAAGGTAAGATTTTAGGAATGGTGGAACAAAACAGGTATTACCACTATGGATTCCGTGATCTCAGCAGAAAAAATCATATTTCACTGAGGAACTGAGGAATATAATTTTAACATTTCTCAAGTTTTGACACCTATAGCATCACTCTGAGAGTCAAAGTTCTACTGATGCATGAGAATTAAAGCAAGGAAAAATGTTCATTATCCTTCAAGGCATCCTTCCTATAAAATCCTGTGCAGTCTAACAGAAAGGCATGTTCTGCCACAATCTAAGTTTATGTCTAGATACAGATTTTGAACTATATCTATACAGTCAATCCAGCTGTCTTATAACATCAAATTTGCATGTTCTTAATTCCGTTCTCCTTTCGAATGACACATTTCTAGCGTCATTCAAATATGAATAATAATTCACATTTGTACTCAAAAGCCTATCACCTAAACTCACATGTTCTTACACATTGATAAGTACAAAACAATGTATATAGCCTACTATCTTAGTGTCATCTAACAGTTTTGCTCTGTTATCTGCTCTCTAAGTGATAATGTTTTACCAATTAAAAGAAAGGAGCTATCTGCTTTGGATCACATTAGAGTCTCAACATCAAACCTAAGAAATCTGATGGAGAGCTGTATATTTTTCTTATTCTGAAAAAGTTAGAACATTCTCTCCGTTGTCAGACTTCATCAAATACTCTTTGCATTCTTCCCTGTATCTATTCACTATGTAGTTATTATATTTAATTAATGAAACAAGTTAGAAGAAAAGTTAATAATGCCATTCTAAAACTGCTAATTAAAAGCAGAAGTATCCCTCTTTGGGTTAAATGGCTTACTGTATTTCTCAAGGCAAATAATGATACTGAGATCCAAAGCAATCCATTCTCAGTGACTACCGTTCCTTGTCTTTTGATTGCCTCGATACAGCAGATAAATTTAAAGGGCTTCTGTCCAATTTGAGGCATATGAATTTGAAGAGCACAGTGATAATAAAACCAATTGACTTAAACTGACTCTGCTTTTGGAAGTGACTACAGGTGATATTCTTTCTTCTGCTACTAATAAAGACAAGCAGATTATGTCACAGTATCAAGGTCTGTAATTATAAAAGAATTAAAAATAATCTACAGATACCTAAAAATAGAGCTTAAATATATGTGTTACAAACTGATTAGCCGTAAGCTTCTGTGAAAGGCAGTGTAATTCAGTGACAATACATTCAGTGGTATAAGGGATCATTCAAATATTTTACCAACAAATTCATTAAATAAGTTCATTCTAAACAAAATGATACAATTTATTCTTCCACTGAAAAATACATACAAAAAATAACACTGAAATTAATGAAACCAAAACTAAGAGCAAATAGCAGATGACAAGACAATACAGACATTTGCTGCAAGAAAAAAAATAAAAGAATGAAGTGCAAAAATAATGCAAAACAAAAGCAAGAAAGATAGCTTATTAACAGAAACACCCCAAAATAAAGGTTAATGAACGATGAAAAGCTTTTATCTTTACCCTACAGAGAAATCAACTTTAAAACACCTGTTGCAGAAGAAAGGACTGCAGATGCGGCAATCCCACTTCACATTAAATTCTCTCTTTCAAAAATTCTCCACTCCCCAAGGCAACTCATCTCCACAGAGGCAATCTCAAATTATGGCTAATATAAAAGTCAATGAATTTGAAAGGGGCGTTCTTTTTTCATCAGGATGATTCAAAGACATAGTCTCAAGGGAAAAAAATATTCTGACCCACTGCATATGAAAAGGTCTCATGCATATTCAAGCAAATACTGCATCACAGCTTACACCTCCAGGACACGTATTTGGAACAGCCACCATTCTTACTTCATTTCAGTCTTTTCATAGACCTATGACTGAAAGCTAAGTGAAGATCAAAAATTATCCATGTAACTTCAGTTAACACATCTTGTGTCTAAATAAGAGATCTTGGTGCTCCATAGGAGTTCATGGAGATAAGGGTTCAGAGAGCTCTGGAGATACCAGCTATTCCAGCGTCAAATCTATAAGAAAAAAGGAGAAATACTTTATTCTAGATCCGTAGTAGGGAAATTGTACGGAAATACTGGAGCACACAAAGTCAGTATTACCTCTCTTTAAAACTTCAATACTTTTGAAGGCTACACTTTTGGGATATTAGCTCTAAGTGTCTGGAATTCAGCTTGGATTTCAAAACACCTGTGAGGTTTCATGGTTTTAACTTTCATACCTAATGTAAATATTGTCTCAGATTTGCCTGTTCCCCTGTCCACATCCCTAAAGTTTTAGCAGAACATAAGATTTCCATTCACTGTTGGTCATAATCTACTGCGAGTCACTCTTTCCTGTAACAGTCCCTTTGCCACTTTCTACTTTCAGAAGGCTGCAAATTGAGTCAGAACTAAAGCTCAATAAAATCCAGTATTGATGTATAAATCCACAACCTACTGAATAGAGAGCAGGTTTAAAACTATTAATCATCATTTTTAGAGTCTTCTGGGAGCAAGAAATGAGTTCATTTTATGGGTGAAAGGTAAGATTTCCTATCTATTCTTCTTTAATTTTTCCTCCCTCTAGCTGAGATCCCCTGAGTTTAAAACAAAGTTTTTGCACTTTTTGCTTCAATATATTACCATGTGGGGATGAAAATTTCTACCAAGCCTACTAAATGATTTGTGCTGCAACATTCTGACTACATGAGTTGGGTGCTGGAAGGAGTTTGGCCAGCTTGTCCAATTACAGCAACGTAGCATAGTGCTCTTTACCGTGAGGATATGAGAAAAATCAGATATCACAATAAGACTCTGCAGACCTCTCCATCAGGTCAGCTTGAACTGCTGTCCTCGTCTCCATAAACCTCTTTTAAAATTTCTTATTTCTGTCCTCAGCTGGAATGAGTATTGAGAGCTAGCACCTCCCTAGACACCGCAAGCTGTGAGAGCTGCATTGGTCACCAACTCTGGCAATGCCATGTCTCCTCGCTCAGGCAGAAAGGTGCCCATCTGAGTCAGCCCTGGTACACAGGATATTTCATTTACAAGTTAATTTTTCCATTTGTTAGCCTGTTAGTTGATTTGTTTGAATACTGGCACTGCTTGCACAAAAATTTAACTGGCTGACTGGCAGAGCCCAGAGGGTCGTCGTTGGCGGTGCAGGGTCCGGTTGGAGACCTGTAACTAGTGGTGTCCCTCAGGGGTCGGTGCTGGGTCCAGTCTTGTTCAACATCTTCATCAATGACCTTGATGAGGGGATAGTGGCCACCCTCAGCAAGTTTGCTGATGATATGAAGTTGGGAGGATTGGCTGACACACCTGAAGGCTGTGCTGCCATTCAGTGGGACCTGGACAGACTGGAGAGCTGGGCGGAAAGAAACCAGATGAGGTTTAACAAAAGCAAGTGTAGAGTCTTGCACCTAGGGAGGAATAATTGCATGCAGTGGTACAGGTTGGGGGATGACCTGCTGGAGAGGAGCTCTGCAGAGAGGGACCTGGGTGTCCTGGTGGACGACAGGTTGGCCATGAGCCAGCAGAGTGCCCTTGTGGCCAAAAAGGCCAATGGCATTCTGGGCTGCATTAAAAAGAGCGTGGCCAGCAGGTCGAGGGAGGTGATCCTTCCCCTCTACTCTGCCCTGGTAAGGCCTCATCTGGAGTACTGTGTCCAGTTCTGGGCTCCCCAGTACAAAAAAGACAGGGATCTCATGGAAAGAGTCCAGCGGAGGGCCACAAAGATGGTGAAGGGCCTGGAGCATCTCCCCTGTGAAGAAAGGCTAAGTGAACTGGGTCTGTTTAGCCTTAAGAAAGGAAGACTGAGAGGGGCCCTGATCCAGGTCTATAAAATATCTAAGGTGTGGGGGGCAAAGTGGGAAGGCCAGACTCTTTTCAGCAGTGTGTGGAGAGAGGACAAGGGGAAACGGCCAGAAACTGGAGCATAGGAAGTTCCACACCAATGTGTGCAAGAACTTCTTTACGGTGAGGGTGACGGAGCACTGGAACAGGCTGTGCAGGGAGGTTGTGGAGTCTCCTTCTCTGGAGATATTCAAGAGCCACCTGGACGCCCACCTGTGCAACCTGGTATAGGGAACCTGCTTTGGCAGGGGGGTTGGACTCGGTGATCTCTGGAGGTCCCTTCCAACCCCTACGATTATGTGATTCTGTGATTCTGTAATTTATGTGCTTCACAGTCTGTGGGAATTTAATGAGCTCTCCATTAAGGACTGAATTTCCTTAACTTTCATGTTGGGACATGTCTGTTCTTCCTTGGCCCATGTCTGTGTTCGCTGAAATCAATAGAAACTGGCCCAACTGTTTCAGTTAAACTTCAGGGGAATTATAGCAGGAAAGCTTGATTACTTGTTAAACTTTATCTCAGTCATTCATTAGTTCACATGCATTTTTTTAAAAAAATCAGATAACCACATCCAGATAAGGAACAAATCCCAACAGACTTAAGAAAGAAAGAAAAAAAAAGAAAGGAAGAAAGAAGAAAAGAGAGAAAAAGACAAGGAAGAAAAGAAAAAAGGGAAAGGGAAGGAAAGAAAGGAAAAGATAAGAGAAATAAAGGAATGAAAGAAAGGAAGATAACTTTAAAAACAAATGAGCTCTGCTTAACTAAGTTACCAGGAAAAAAAAAGTACAGAAACCAAAGTGAAGATCAGTTTTGTTCAGACACAGTATGAACAAATCATATAACTTGTAGTAATTATATAGATGCTAACTAGAAGGACACCATACACAAGAAAATTGAAATATTCTTTTACTTATTAGTTAGTGTTAGCTACTCTCCTCTTCCCTTCCATCATTGCATCTCAAAACTTTGTTGTCCAGTGTTGGCAGAGCACTGCCTATTTCCCTTTCAAAGTCTCACCTTTACCTGTGCACCTTATGCAACAGCTCCAAAAATCAGTTAGATCAGTTTAATGATATCTCTGCACTCGCCGTGCAGTTCTTTCACCATTTTTTTTACCCAAATGGAATGATCCAAAAGTACTGACATACAATTTCAGAATGAATCTTTGTAGAAGGGACACAAAATGTCACAAACCAAAATGTGGCACTGCATCCAAATCTATCCTTATATTTCCAGAAGCCAATAACAGCATTTTGGCAGTGTAGAAGTTAACCTGTCCATCTCTGGAGACCCCAGAGAAGCTGCCTTACTCAGCTGACACAAAGAGTAGCATAATTTGAATTTCCCTTCAGGAAACAAGTAAAAAATATTATGAAGACACTTAAAGAGAAGATAACACCAAATTTAATTATTCTTGTCTTCACTTCAGAAATGAAATAGCCGAAGGGCAGTAAATGACAAGTTAAACATTCCCAGTAAGCTTATACACAATTTTTTCAGAAGAGTTGAGGCAGATTCACAGTCCTGAAGGGGAAGGAAAAAGATATATATTTATTCCATGCAAGTACAAAAGAGTTTGGATTTCTTCCTCTGAACAGTTTTGATTCTTGTCTCCTCTGAAAGCATGAATGCTTTGGCCTACCCTCAGATGCAATTGTGTGCAGGGAGACTACTGCTACTTCCTCCAGTAGACAAGAAGAATTAGCATTTTAATGGTACCTTTAGTACATCTTCAAGCTTTCAAAAGGGAGGATTTCAGTGTTTCGCAGTCATGAAGCTGGGATGATGCCACCTCCAGAATCATCGACTGGCCTCATCCCTGCTGAGAACATAACAGGGTCTTCTTAATCTCATCATGAACCATGGGCAGGGACCCCATGAAGGTGACAAAGGTAATTAGAAAGTGTTAGTGCTCTTTGCATTATCTTTGTAGATGACATGCATATATTAAACCATGTGTTACGGATTTGATTTACTTACAAATGGTGATACCATCTTTTTGTTAGAAAATTTACAAATTTTGGTAGAAGTCTGGTTTTCATTCAATTACAAATTTCCTGTCAAATTCCATGGAATCAGGAGTTTAGCTTTATGTAAAATGAAAATGATTATTACCAAGCAGAACAGGATGGTATTCTGAATGGATTACAGTGAGCGCCACATTCATTTTCGTAGATGAAAAGGAATTATTGCTTTAGGAGTGAAACACTGATCCGTGCATAGTTTTAATATAAAAACATAGATTTTAAGATAAATTTGATAGGAAAAAAAATGTGGTAGGAGAAATGAGCTAATCCTAATATTACCACAGAGTTAATGTTCAGAAATGTATCTGCATGTACTGCTGCAGAACAGGCTGAGAAGACTAAGTACCTTAGGAAATAGCTCTGCTGTATGCTGAAGTCAGATATGAGGCAGAGGCTGGAAGTAAGAAGAAGAAATAATAGGTTTTATCTTTCAAATAACTCCAGGACTTGTAGCTTCAATAAAAAGTACTTTCCCCCCGANGATAAGACCATTTAAAGCAGTTGACCCTGGTAAGACTAGATTTCTGCTTAGATTCACTTCCAATATCCATACTCAAAACAACTGAACCAATGTAAGATTCAGTTTCACCTATTACAAAGTTAAAGAGAACCTGCAAAGGAGAAATCACTGATCATGAACGGGGGTGTGAAAACCATGTTATTCCATATCCTCTGATCAAGATTTTGTGAGGCTCAGAGGTGAGCATTTTTATTGGATTTATGATTTTCTGTGAAATAAAATAAAAGGAAATCAAGAACAATAAATATGCCTTATAGTAGTACTATAGGTGAAAATTACTCTACTCTTGGGGGTTTTTTAAGTTCACTAATTCAGGTTTATTCTTTAGGAGCACACTGCCTGAAGAAAAGCTGTATCTATGCCTGTGCAATTTGCAACTGAATTATGATGCTAGAAATGGGCTACAATATTTGCTTGCAGGAGAGATCACATACTGGACAGAAGTTTGAAACCACTAAGTCCAAATTTTGGCAATCCATATCTTCAGCGTAGGAAGGATGCTGAGCCTGGGAATAGCGTTTGCCTGCTCTTCATACCAACTGAGGGCTAAATGTGGTTTCTTCATGAGTTTACTTGGACCTGAAGATATTTCATATCTTCAGTAGCTAAACTGAAGATATCTGGGGAAGAAAGTAAATAAAATATATTTTAAAAAAGAAAAATAAGTGAAAATATAACAGTTAAAAAATATGCAGTGAAAACTGGGAGCTGCAGATGTAGAAGTACTATATTTGTCACATTTCTATCCCTCTGAAACTTTTGTAGTCGTGTGCGCAATTTTCTGATATGACTTATATGAATAAAATACAACAGAGGATTTGTTGTTGTTGTTAAACTTAGGATTTAATTTATTTGTTTTACTTTATTTTTTCCTTTCTTATTAGCAGTTTCAGATTTGCCCAC
Organism: Pavo muticus; assembly: GCA_016647715.1. Taxonomy (NCBI): domain Eukaryota; kingdom Metazoa; phylum Chordata; class Aves; order Galliformes; family Phasianidae; genus Pavo; species Pavo muticus. Next base: position 385,081 of record JACDJE010000376.1, read on the forward strand.
AAACAGGAAGAAAAAAAAAAAAAGAATACTTAGATTTTATCTAAGACAAAGGCAACATAAGTGGTACCGTATTTCTTTCCTCATTTGAAAAATAAATTCTGCATTGTTTGTAACTCTCTCAGTTTCACAAGAAATCCTTTGCTAATTTTAAATTGATTTTTCTCTTTCTTACTCTCAAAATACCTTTCTTTATTCACCCTGTAGAATAAATGGAGCGTAGCTTGAAATTCAGGTCATACATTTGAAGCAGAAGGTTTTGAATGAAATCAAAACTTTTTGAACCAAATTCCTCAATATCTAGCTAGCTTCGTATATATATATATGCATGAAAATAGAGATGGAGGTCCAGGGGAACCTCTCTAAAAGCTTCCAACCCCTAAAAGCCTCTCTCATACCAAAAGAGCAAAGCTTCAAACATTTTCTGTCCTTTCCCTGTAAGTCTTTCATTTCTTTTCCTTAGTATATCACACAGTGATTAGAGAAGCTGGAGCAATTGATGCCCTTCGGTGGCCTGTGTCTTCCCTGCACATGCTAGATGGGCTCTCCTTCATGTCAGTGGGTTGTGTCCTATTAGGAACTAATAAGAGCATCGCCACCAGGAATCCAGGCTCCCTGTCAGGAGTGATGGCTCTCCATGTGTGTTGCTTTCGTATGTTGCTGAAAAAGTGTCTGCTAGGCTTGACCTCATCTCTGTTTTCGCATTTTACTCTCCCTTCATAGCCTCTTGTATCACAAAAAATACATCTTCCCTGCCTTTCCACCCACAGCAGAGAGCCAGATGCACTATTTCATTTTTTAAAAGTAGGTTATAAATACATTCTTGGAAAATTTTGCACATTTAGCTAGCAGAGTTTCATTTGGCTCTGCATCCTTCTCTATTGATTGTTGTTCGGTCTGTTTGAGTCTTTCTTGCAGAATGACAGTGCTGGATGATTCCAGCACCTGAGGCTACCTCCCACTTTATTTGATTCATCTGTAGCTCAATCCTTCCATATTCCAATTTTCACTTCAAACCTGCCTCCCTGTACTTCTCTCTAGCCACCTACTGCATACGCTTTTGCTTTTCAAATCTTTTTCTGGAACCCATGATCCTCTTCCCATTCCAGCTCTTGCATTTCAGCACCACAGTAGGGAAGCTTTCTTATTCAGGAAAGCGCTGGAGCATGTTTGATTTTACCACAAGGGTTTTTTGAACCAGAGCCTCTATTTAATCCACTTAGTTTTGTTATTGATGAGCTCCACTGCCCAGAGGCTCAAGTCAGCAAAGCTTTTATGCATGTTTAGCTGATTCCAGTAGATTGGTTAGACTTAAGCACATGCTTAGATGTTTCTCTGAATTGGAGCCAAGATGTTTTTCTTCCACAGGGACACAGCAGTAGAATTGTGATCCTAATGTCATAAGGTCTAAAAAAATAAAAAGGCTGTTTTCCAATTGAAAACAGTTTATCATGCACATCAAATCTTAAAAGGCCAGTGACATCACAAACCAGTTTCACACTGCTTAGTTCTGTATTCCACATACGATAACAGGACATCATGCTAAAAAACAGGCCATTTGAACTGGCCACAAAGCACAAATCTAGCACCATACTCTGAGTAGGTCTTGGTCAGTAGACTTCATATTTCTGTTCTTTGTTAGAGGCATTTATGTTAAATATCTTTCTGAAATAGTATTATCAAACTTCATATAATTAATAAGAAATGAGAATTCTGATGGATTTTGAGATAGAACATGAACTTATACATTGAGTTTCCTTTGGTACTGCTCTAAAGTTAAATCCCAAAATAAGAGAGACAGTCGATGTTCTCACTCTTAATAATAACCCGAAACCAAGAATCACCTTCTTTGCAAAGTAGAAAGATTTATTTAATGTAGGAACTCCACATCTGCATACAACTACTTTGAATTAAATACTGATCACTTTGCCAACATGGGTAAAGCCTGCACATTGTGATTTCAGAAAATAAGGCTCTTCAGGGAAACTCTAGAGCATACAGTTAAAGCAAAGCAGATGTGCCACCTGTGGCACTGTTATAGAAGTCCTCAGTTAACTGAAATATTGTCCATCCCATGTTGCACAGCCTGGAAAAATACACTTATGCACTTTGTCAGTGCTAAGCATCTCAGTAACTTCAGCAAAACCCAGAGAAATTCTTACATTCTTCAAGATATTTGCCTGACAAAAAAACTTCTTGTCTAAAATAGATTACATTCAGTAAACAGATCACATTTGAGCCGGTGTCTTAGAAATTATAAGGCTTACAGTGCTTTATGAACTCGTTCCCTTACTCCACAATCATTCTTGATTATTCTTCAATTCCTGTTGTATTGACTTACTGCCCAGTTTCCTATAAAACTAATAGCATTTCCACACTATTAAAAGAACTTTGGAAACAATACTTTAGACTTTCTAAAATGTCTCCCAAAATGATCTGCAAAGTCACTGCACAGGTAGGGAAGGTTTTTCTATCATCAGAGTCTAACATAACTACCTTAATAGGAAAGACAATGAAAAAATAACAAAGAAATAGAAATAGAAATAGAAATAGAAATAGAAATAGAAATAGAAATAGAAATAGAAATAGAAATAGAAACAAGCATTTACACCTGAAGTAGATATGCTAGCTTGGACTGCAGTGTTACCCAGCATGCAGCATTTCCAACACCCAACCATAAATGACAGATCAGATTTCTATAAGATGGCACTGATAGGTCTGCAGCAGGGATTATTTACTGGTTCCTCATCCACAATGAAAAAGTCAGGATCTGCCCTTTACAGCAGTTCGTATTTCATCCTCTGCTCTCTCTCACCTTGCTGAAGACAGGTGAGAATGGGATCTGGCATGTGGTGGGGTTGCAGGAACAGTTCAGCCTCAGATGCAGCTGATAGCTGCATGGATTTGTCGCCTTTGGGTTCAAGGCTGTCCAAGCCATCAACAGAGAGAGAGGCTTTGTGTGCTGTCAGCTGAGACCTCTGGTTCCTGGGTTTATCCCTAGCCCTCACATATGATTTAACAGAGGGACTGCATAAGGACAATTTGACTTAGCCAATTACTTTGATTCTTTCTCTGGATACCATAGCTCAAACCTTGTTTCCGTCTCTGCCATTTGAAAGTTGTCTTATCTGACCTCGTGAGCTGATAGATAACAGTCATGGAGATTTTTTTTCATTAATATCACACATCACTCATGGGAATGAGGTTGGGAAATGGTGGTTGAAGTCATGTCAGCCAGCATCCACTGAGGTGAATGGGATTTGCAGTTTTAATTCTGCTTCTCTAGATTGAGTGCAAAATTCCACTGTGAAGAAGGAGATTGTAAAGAGAACATAACATACATACATACATAGAAAAATAATACTGGTGCTAAAGAGAACATGCAGAAATAATTTCTATGATGCTTTGCTATTCCAAAGAAAATAATACACTAAGGTGATAAAATACAAGAAAAAGAAACATGGCCAAAAGCATTACATTTTGTGGAGCCTCAGTCCATCACCACTGCAGGATGCATGACAATGATACACCATTTATTCCTTACCAAAAATTATCTTTACTCAGCAGGACATCTGTTGTGCATGAAACTCACATTAATGCTCATGGAAGAGCCATGTATTTTGGCCTCCCAAGGCTGAGGCACTTTTGTCTCTCTCAACAACTTACTGACATTATTAGGATATTTTATGCATTTGCCGATGGCATTATGCCAGAATTACACTGATGTAACTCTTTACACACTGGCCATTCTGATGCAGACTGATTTCCTGCAGAAAAAGTGTTGTGTTGTAAAATGAATTTATTGCATAGATCACAAACAGACATCCTTTGTGGGCATGTAAGTCCCAGATTCCAGCTATTGATCATTTAGCTGTCTATGTAATTTATTCCACTTTTCAAGAGAGACAACATGGGTGAAATGGGATAAATTCCATAAAAACCTAATACATATTTTCTCATGTAGACAAGCCTTCAGCCAGACAGAGTGGATGTGGAGCAATGAATGAGAAACCCTGCAGGTGGATTTCATCCAGAATAAAAAGCTACCAGCTCTTCTTTCATAGGAAAACAAACAAAACATAGAAACAAAAAAACTTATCTTAGGAACTTTGACATTCTAACATTCTTAGAAACCTATGCCAAGGCCAGTTAGACTTGTAGCAAAGCCTGGACTTGGCTTGAGATTGGGTAATTTGTTTTTCATTCAGTACTCAATTCATGTTTGCTAGAGAGTTTGCTAGAGAGTACATCTATGAAAAGTTGAACTGAGCAATTACAATTTCCCATTCAAGACCCCCAAGAACTATTTTATATTCTTTACCAAATTCTCAAAGCAGAAATAATAGAAAGTAGGTAGTTATTAGAATGTTCACCAGACAATCTAATCTGCCCCCATCTCAAAGCAGAATGAGTTCAATTAAACTTCTGATGTCATATAAAAAGTAGGAGCAAATCATAGGAAGATGAAATCCCATGCAGGTTATCCCCCTTCCACTGTCTTTCTGCACTAGGTAGTTGCACAACTACAGAGCACAAAAACAGCTGTTTCAATGACTAATGTTATTAGAAACAGCAAGAAGCTGGATGTTTTGATTATTCTCTTGTTAAACATATATGAAAAGAAATCAAATCAGAAAGCAATATAGCACAAAGGTCAAACTGTCTTTCTTCCACTAGATATTGCATGGAATATTAAACAATGGAAAATTTAGGTAATTTATGCTCAAGACAAAGGTTGTAACAAAAATGAGAAACTGAAGCAACTAATTCTTCATATGGGAAACAGTAAAATTATAATTCATTGTAATCGCTGCCTTTAGATTATAATTTTCTGGTTCCCTTGGGTTCCACAGCAGGAGAAATGAAAGGAGTATGTAGAAGGACTTTAAAAAAAAATTATATCAGGGAAAGAAATTAACTCATAAATAGTTACGGAATATATCATAAGTTCTTCAGCAGAGCTGCTAAAACCAAAGCAGGAAGTCTTATCTAGCTTGTCAGATTTTTTTGTACTTGGTCTTTTCAATTAAAAATTCAATAAATATATAATTGAAAATATTTTCAGTAAACAAACTTGTGTAAGGTGCTGATAGAAAAAAAATACGCCAACACTTCTTGCATCCTATCAGTTTTACTCTCCGATTTTACATAGCTTTGATCTGATCTTTGTCTGAAACAAGGAAACAGAAAGCGTCACCAGCCCACCATTAGGAAGCGCAGCATGTCGTGTGAAGTCTGGCTTCCTGCCTGCACATAGCAGGAACATTGCCCTGTCAACGTCCAGCAGTGACAGCACAGAAAGCTTATATGTTCTGCCCTTTCTCTCCAAAATGTAGTTTGTAATGATGGCAGGAGAGATCACAGAGCCAGATAGATTTTTGAACTTGCTATTAGGGCAGAATTTTTGTGCTCATGCACACATAAGTCACACTTGGTCTGCAGTTGGTGGCTGTGAATGAAGGGAAGGGAGTGAAAAGAAGTGAGTGACACAACACCTTTAAATTCCTAACAGTGCAAAGTAACACCATTTTTCAACTTCAGCTTTCTATCATCTTCCCCACACTAAAAAATAAAGACTATTTGGCAAAAGCTGCTTTGGTTGTTGAAGTCAATTTCCCAAGAACAATCTTCAGTTTTGAAGCCAAATGAATCATCATTCACCTCAATGAGCATCCTTTTCAGTCATAGGCAAGACGGTTGTCTTTCAGAGCACTTGGCAGTATCCCAAGGAAATTCAGAGTAGACACTATGAAATTCAAAGTCTCACTATGGGGGCAGAACTCACAAGTGCTCTGCCATGAAATGCTGCTTTGCTGCTTGCAGGGGGTCTGTTTTCATCAGAAGGTGGTGGGAAAGACACTTTTGTTTTATTCATATACAGAGCAAGATTCATTAACATTTTTAGGAGAAAAAAAAAGAGAGAGAGAGAGAGAGAGAGATTTTAGTGAAAATCAATTCATTTTCATTATTTATTACCAAAGCACATTAATTAGATACGTGTTCACTCCTGGAGAACAACATGGAAATTGTTTGTCCTTAAAGGGCTGCAATCTCTAAGTAAAGCCATGCAAAGTCAGAACGAAGATGAGCATGCTCAGAAGCATACTCTTCCAGAAGTCTTCTAATGCCTTGAACATTTCTGTCTTCTCCACAGTTACCAAAATAGATCCATGAAAAGAAGAGAGAGCAGGTTTTCTTTGGGCACTGTCAGTGTCAGAGCAGGATGACTCCCCTCAGGAAGGAATGGAGCATTAAATACCTATGTTGAGATGAGAGAGAGAACAGCACCCAGCTTCTTCTCTTTCTAATAAAGTCAGATTTTCAGTTAAGAATCTACATAACACATTTCTGCTCTGCCACCTAAAATGTTCCTAAGGACATCCATTCTGTCCCTAACACCCATGAAATGAAAGGAAATATTTGAGCTTCTCCTGCAGTATGCTCTAATACCATTTTATCAGCTCCTCAGCTAGCAGAAAGGAGAAAGGCATCCTTATGCACTAGGTGGTATGAAGCCTTCCTGTTCCATGTCTCCTTTTCATTGCAGCCCACCTAAGTTTGTCTGACAGACAGACGTCTATTGCACCAGCCAGTGCAGCTGATGAAAACAAAGCCATCCAGAAGCACTGGAGCACTTGAGAGAATGTATAAAAGCATTCTATTTGCTGAGCAAAGAGAATGATGATTGTTGTTGGCAGGGTAGATTTCTGGATTAAAGATGTGTTTTTCTCTCTCATGCTTGAGTTAGCGGGGAAAATGGAAAAAGAATCATTTAGCTCTATCTTTACTTTTTTCTTTTCACTGCAGATTCTTGATCACGCTTTGCTGAAACTGTGGTTTTTTAGCATATCTGTCTAATAAACCTGAGTTGTTTACATCATCTCGGGTTTTTGTGTGTGTGTGTGCGCATTGGATAAAATCACATTTTATGCAATTTCAAACTACTCCACGAAACTGAACTCATCTTTCTGTACTTTTTCTTTACAGTATAGCAACTCAGTGTAGCATATAGCCAGCTGCCTTGGTGACTTAAAACCAGGCAGTTCTCCCTGACTCCATCCCGTTACCCCATGGCACAGCTGGGCTGAGCAGACCACCATCAAATCACAAAATCACAGAATTTCCTGAGCTGGAAGGGATCCACAAGTGTGGAGTCCAACTCCCATCCCCGCACAGGACCACCAAAAACCCAAAGCCTATGTCTGAGAGCAGTGACCCAATGCTCCGTGATCTCTGGCAGCTCAGGGCCATGACCACTGCCCTGGGAGCCTGCTCCGTGCTCACCACCCTCTGATGCAGATCCTTTTCCTAATACACACCCCGATGCAGCTCTATGCTATAGTTCTATGCAGTTTTTTCTCTTTCTGCAAGAAGCTGCAGAGCTTGGTTCCCTCCCTGTATCAATCACTGCAGCAAACCATAATTTGCATCAAGTCCAACTGAACAATATTGTTTATTCCACAATATTGTTTCACTTTGAAGATGTACACATTTAATAATGAGTATCATAGCATTAAAAAGGCCATGAAAGTAAATTCATGCTCTTTTCCAAAATATTGTGGCATGTTTATCACTGTCAAAACATTGTACCATTATGGTCAGTTCTTAACCTGCAATGTTATCTCTTCCCTGGCATGAGTGTTACCTGATAAGCTGTAGGCAAAAACTATTTATTTATTTTTATGTATAGAGAGGATGGTTTGTATTCAGATGTGGACTTCTAGACACTTCATCTCCGAGGCTAAATATCAGCACCAAGAAAAGAGGATGGAACCAATACACAAGACTATACACCTTCTTGAGAAATCATCCCAATTAGATCATTATTTACTGCTACCTATAGACAGATTGGAGTTATTTTCTGTAATACATTACATAGAACAGAAGTTCTTTTTCATGTTTCAATTTGCACTGATATAAGGATACATCTTTGTTTAAAAAAAAACAACCCTTATTTTCCTACTTCAAACAAATCCTTTTATCTAAGGGTGAGCCCAGGTTGTTACTTGAGATTGTTTGCATAAAATCTCATTAGCCTATTGATTCTACTTCTAACACCTAAGGTAATACTTCATTACAATGCAAATAAAGACAGACTTTTTACTTGTAGCTTAATATGGGACTGATTGTTCTCTTTTACATAGCCCAACAACAAAGCACTGTTAATGAAAGTCATCAATAATTGTTCAACCGGTGGAAAAGATTAGAGTCAAACAGAACCTTTCTTACCAGCAGGAACCTCCCTTTCCCATCTAAAATACAAATTCTGTTGATTACCACCCTTCAGAAACTGCATGACTCAAAGTTTCATCTTTTTTCTCCCTCAGACAGATACGCTGCTCTAACAGAGAACATATTCTAAAATTCACAAAGTGAAATCCTGACCCCAGTGAAAGCAGTGAGACTCTCAGCTCCAGCTTGCTCCTCAAAATCCCAGCTCTGTGCCTTTCAGTCTAGGTAAGGCTCTGTACACTGCTTTTGCTTCTAATTTAGACGTTTTTGATGCGGAAGGTCACTGCTTTAATGCAGCACACAGTCTGTGAAAAAGAATTACATTGCCTGTGTACTCACAAAGTCTTGTGATTTAGTCTCTAATAATAATAGCCAAATAGTCTGTTACAGAGATTTCAAGTCCTTACAAATTAAATTACCATGTGATTCAGAGTGGACAGTATGTCCAGAGAAATGAGAAGAGGCTGAGATTTCAGATAGCCTGCTACAAATCTTATTTTATATAGGAAGTCTTCGGGTACTCTAGAGATAATGCCTTTAACAATGTTATCTATTTACTCCTTCTATTTATTTACTCTTTTTACACTTCTGGTAAATGCTAAGGAGAGAGCAAAGCCTGTAACAGACCATTGCTTCTCTTCTGAGAGAAGACAGGCAGGGAGAGAGCTGCAAAATAGGGACGTTTTAACTACTTAAAATTACGTGCATGTGAAGATAAACTGTTAAATGGTAACTGGTGTAAACAGCACAGACCTTGACAGAGATCCTCCACTGCCTTCATCCTATAAAAAAGTACTTCCTACACTGTAGGATCCAAAGCTATATTAAATTTAAGCATAACTACCCTCCAGGAGGTAATCAAAATGTCACTGTGGCACCCCTTGGAACACATATTGTGAGTGCACAAGCTCAAAAGGAGAACAGATGAGGGCAAAAGTCTCCTTTCAGATCACATGAGCAAAGGTGTTCCTGCAAGCAGGCTTGCTAAACCAACTTTTCTTCAGAAAGCCCTCAACATAGATCCTGCAGGTAGCAGGAAAGAAACCAGACAAGGCAGAAAAAAAATTCCCGAAGGAGACTGGAATGGCAGTAAAATACAACTGGGTTCTCTGGAGCAAAAATATCTGGAGAGAAAACCCTGCACAAAGTGTGTAAACTGATAGATCTGCTCAAGAGGTAATTTTATTGCTTTCTCTTTGGTGTGAATAGACATGAGAGAAACACACTGCCATTTCAGACACCACAAACAGAACTAATAGGGATGGACACTGTTGATGAGATAAAATATGAGTAAAGCCTTGCTGAAGTCTAAAATCTCTTCAGTTCTCTGCATAAGGATTCACAGGTAGCTGGCTACAGAAAAAAACAAAACAAAACAGTTGGACCCACAACACAAAGCTTACATGTGAACAAGCTCAAGTAGAAGCAGAGGTACAAGGAGAAGAAAAGTAGGTGTGCAACAAAAATCCTAGAAGTAACTTCCAGCAAGTTTTTGGTGCCCTGTACAAATGCATGCACAAAGCAGCAGAGTGCAGCAGTACCAGCATGGGAAACATGGTCATAAGAGATAGTAAAAGGGACCTCTTTTTGAGCAGAATGCTAACTGGGAAAAGAAAAAGAAAAAAAGGAAGAAGGAAAAAAAGAAAACAACACTCCCTAGCTGTTTTTTGTGAAGTTAAGGGCAGCCATACCTCCTATGTAAGCACATAGGATCTGGCTACTAATTCCTCTTGCAAAAGCATATTCAAAATAGAAAACATCAAACAACTGCACAAATCAAAAAGAGAAAACAATTTTGGCCTCACAGTTAAAAGTATATCCACTGTATTTTGTTGTTGGTATGTTGTTTTTTTTTTTCTAACAAGTGCAATACATTGTTCATTATATCTACTTCTTATTAGCCCTGAAAATATAATCTAAGGAACAGGAAGATGCAGGCACTTATTGTATTTGTCGGTGCTCTCTCCATCCCATCTAGTTCTTCTACAGTCTCCTGCTGCCGAGCAGAAATTCTGGTAATTACCTGATTTTCAGGATGAGCTTCTCCTTTAATTAAGGATAAGAGATTCACAGTATTTTGGGAATAAGTTTATGAAAAAAAAAAAGAAGAAAATTTCAATTACACATACATACAGTATATAATGAGTTGAGCTCAATTTCAGTAGCAATTGCTAGCTGAAAGCCAAGGCTTTATTATAATTCAGGTTGATTACTGTTGTTGATTTCTTTTTCATTACTTTTTCCGAAAATGACAGTTTCTATTTAGAAGCAGTAGCAAAAGCTAAGAACCGATTATCCGGAAGTACAGCAAAGGGGAAGGACTGAATCCATGAAATAACAAAAAAGCTAGGTCTTTTGAGCAGAATCTCCTGCTTGAAAGAAAAGCATTTTACTGTACAGGCAAATGGTGCTTAATTGACTAGAAATAACAAGCAAAAGGGTAAAAAAGAAATAGGAAAGAAAGGCTGTACTGCACAGTTAAAAGCAAACCCAATCAATTGTGTAAGTATTTATGAAATACTGATATTATACAGCTCAAGCAGAAACAACTAATGAATGCCACTGACTACAAATGCCTAGTTCAGCCATTAGCATTCCAGTCACAGCCACCACTACTTCCACTTACAGTCAAAAAACAGAGAAGGCAATAAAAAAATCCACATCTTAGTAATGCATATATCATACTTACTAATCACCAAATTTCATAGAGATTTAAGAATTCATATGCCTTGCAGTACCAAATATCATCTGCAAGGTTTTAATATGCTTGAAGACCCTTACTGTCCTTTGCCTTGCTAATTTTATAGGTAGGATTACGTTTTCTTGTTGGTGGGTTTTTTTTTTTTTTTTGGCACAAAAAACTGTACTGTCTTCAAACAAATAATACTGGATGATTAACACAGATCAGAGATGAGCAATAACATTAGTACTGCAAAATCAGCATGTGATTCCCATGTAAGATAGGAAAGAAATGTTGTATTCCTTGTATTATTAAGTGACTGGCTGCAGCTTATGTATTCTGTCTGTCAGACATTACATCTGATTGACAGACATCACAGAACACGCACCAATCTCTTTAATAGAAGAGATACTAATGCTTTTATCGTTAATAAGTCCTGGCCCCAAATCATCCAAACATAAATTTGCTCTGCTACCAATTCAAGCAGATGCTGCTGCTGATCTCGGCCAACTTTCTCCATACTCACCTCTTAGATGCACATTAGCAAACAAGAAAAAATAAGCAAGTAGATGAAAAATGCAGTTCCAGAGGTGGCAAAAGGCAAAAGGTGGGGAGGCTTTTGTTGTTTTAATTTTTCTATTTTTTTCAGAGCTGTAACGCATGTATTTTTATTTGATTAGTCAAAATGCAACTTGTATTTTTGAATATTGTTACCAAAGAGTCACAGAATCCCAGGCTTGCAGGGGTTGGAAGGGACCTCAAGAGATCACTGAGTCCAACCTCCCTACTAAAGCAGGTTGCCTACAATAGGTCACATAGGTAGGTGTCCAGATGGGTCTTAAATATTTCCATAGGAGACTCCACCACCTCTCTGGGCAGTGTGTTCCAGTGTTCTGTCACCCTGACTGCAATGAAGTTTGTCTGCATGTTAGTATGGAACTTCCTGTGTTCAAGTTTTAGGGCATTACTCCTTGTCCTGTCCACAACACACCACTGAGAAGAGCCTGGCCTCATCCTTTTGCCTCCCACCTCCCTTTAGATATTTATCAACATTAATCACACCCCGTCAGTCTTCTTTTCTCAGTGCTGAACAGACCCAGGTTACTCAGCCTTTCCTCACACAGGAGATGCTCCAGGCCCTTCATCATCTTTGTGACCCTCTGCTGGACTCCTCCTAGGAGATTCCTGTCTTTTTTGAATAGGGGAGCCCAGAACTGAACACAGTAGTCTAAATGTGGCCTCACCAGGACAGAGCAGAGGAGGAGGATCACCTCCCTCAACCTGCTGGCCACGCTCTTTTTAATGCACTGCAGGATAGCATTGGCCTTCTTGGCCACCAGGGTACACTGCTGGCTCATGGCCAACCTGTTGTCCACCAGAACACCCAGGTCCTTCTCCACAGAGCTCCTCTCCAGCAGGTCAGCCCCCTAACCTGTACTGATGTATGTGGTTATTCCTCCCTCTACACTTGCTCATGTTAAACATCATGTGGTTCCTCCCTGCCAAGCGCTCCAATCTGTCCAGGTCTTTTTGAATGATAGCACAGCCTCTTTCTGATGGGAAGAAAGGAAAAAGGAGCCCACAGATTCTGATAGCTGAAGGTAGTTCCTCGGCCTTGTAAGTGTTATAGTTCTCTCTTGATGCAACTAGCTGTATGGCAAGCTTAGTTGTTTCTTTTACATGTCACCTTTGAAGCTATTAGGCTAAACTGAACCACTACAAATTGTGAGGCAATTTGCATTCCTGTTTAAAAAAATCTATAGTCTGAGTAAATCACCCTCTCAGTTAAACTAAAATATAAGACAACAGTAAAGAGCAAAACTTATCTGTTGACAGCAGTGATAGACCATCTTTGCTTAAAACACATTGTTTAATTAAAAACAAATGGAGTTAACATGAATTAAACCTACCAGCGCAAGTACGATCAACAGTCAAGTCAATCTAAGAATGGTCTGACCTTTAAAAGAGAATGTTTTCACTCGTTAAACACAGTGCTGACTTTTTGGAAAGAAACAAAGTGGGGAAAAAAAAAGGAGAGTAGAGAATGTTAATAGGCTTTGAGAAAAGAATCTGAAGAAATGTAATCTTACATTTTGTGTTTCAGAGTTAAGGCAAAGACCTATATTTTTAATGAATATTTTGTGTGTGCTTTCACTTGTCTCCTCTCTAGGTGAAGAAAAAACAAGAAGAGCTTAACAACAATGCAATAAAAGTACTATTATCCACAGGGACGGCACAACTGCTAAGAAAAAAAGAAAATTGGGGAACACTAATAAGAAAATTAGATCCAACCAAGCTAGAAAGTCTTGCTTTCCTGTATAAAATGGGAATGTTGCTGCTCAGGACTCTCAGAGGCATTTAGTGATACCAACGATGGAGAAAGTTAGGAAGGCTGAACTAGAAACTAATTTTCCACACTGCAAGGCTCCATGTCAGAAGAATTAGCAAACGAGCTCCACTCCTCTGCACCAACACTTAACGACACCCTGGAGCTAGGCTGCAGAGTTGAGAGTGCAACAGGAGAGCGTTCCTGGAGTAGGGTGAGCAAAGGTGTCATACAGACCAGCTCTGACTCCCCACGGACACCACTACCTGACGAAGCAGAGCAGCAAGTGCTAGTCCACTCTAGATGTACAGGCGTGCTACTTCTTTATTTCTGCTATTTTATTTCATTTTGTGGAAAAGAAGTGGTGTCCCTGTAAAGTATAGTTCCTGTCTTTATTTCACTCCCCAAGCTTTTTTTTTGTTTTAAATCTTTCTTTGTTCCCATGACCTGGTGAGGAGTGGAGATGAGGGGGCAGGTCAGTGGGCACCTTGCCACACCACACACCATTTACCCTCAATAATTCCAAAATGCCTGGAAGAAGGCTATTTCCCTCCTTTCTGAGAACTGCTAATAAAAGAGCCAAACAGAGACACGGTCCTGCCCATTTGGGAACTCTCATTAGGACCAAGACATGGGTCTTTGAGAATCTTCCCATGCAGTGAATAGAATTATAATATTGATCTCTGCAGAAAAGTTATCTTTTGTTTTAGAACTGTCTTGACTGCTTTTCCCTATCACTATTAGAAAGTCATTCCAGAACCTCGTTTCCTCTATCTGTAAGCAAGCTTCCAAAGTCCAGCTTGAATTTATGAGCAGACTGTTTGAAACCACTCATTCTTATGCTAACATTTTCCTATAACTTTCTCCGTTTATTACATTTTTCTCTCAAGTACTTCTAAAGAGAAAGTATATCACCTGTCAACCTTAATTTCACAAGGTATCATCATATAAAATAGATCTCTATTTCTTTGGTCAATCTAATCACTTCAGAAAAATATGAGGCATTTTGCAAGATAAATGTTGGAGAGTTAGGATTTAATGTGAGTAACAGGGCTTTGAGTCAGAAAGCCTGGAGGCAGGATGCCTTTTTGTCCTCAGTCCGTCTCTCTTCCTTCTTAAAGTGACATCTCCTCATGATGCCTTAACGAGCCCAAAATATGCAGCAGCACTGTACGTATCACCTACAAATAAAATAAAGTGGGAGATGTCCTCACTAACCCGGGAAATTTCATGAGGCTGAAGTGTACAATTCTTTCATCATAGTTTCAATAGTTTCTGCCCCCACTTTTTACTTTTTTTTTCATTCTTCCCACATTTGAACTTGCTCTCAAATATTTGAGCATGGACAAACAGTGTCATGCAGCTCTCTTGAAGAAGCTCTACTCTCCAGAGTACCCTTGCTACCTTTAGGAAGTTCATCTTGGTCACAGATAGAAAGTAATCTTTCCCAGAAAGTGCATGAGGTACCCCAAGTGCAGCAGCCAAAACAAGAGCATATGTGCATCTTTCCTTTCTCCATTAAAGAACAACTCAAGATTGTTTTCCAAGGAATACAAAAGGCTACAAGAGGCACACAGGCTAGTAATTCATTTTCTCTAAAATATTAAACATATTTGTCAGCAATATGGACAGTGAGACTGAACGCACTCTCAGCAAGTTTGCAGACAACACCAAGCTGAGTGGTGTAGTAGATATGCTGAAGGGAAATGGTTGCCATCCAGAGAGACCTAGACAGGCATGAGGCGGGTCTGAGCAAACCCCATTAATTTGGTTTGCACAGCTTCATGAAATGCATGCACTTGGCCAAGTGCAAGGTCAGGACAATCTGGGTCAGGACAGTCCCTAGCATGAGTATAGGCCAGGTGGAGAGTGGATTGAGAGAAGTCCCCTCTACTCTGCCCTCATGAGGCCTCACCTGCAGTACTATGTGCAGGCCTGGAGCTCCCAGCACAAGAAAGACACAGAGCTGTTGAAGTAGGTCCAGACGAGGGCCATGAAGATGTTCAGAGGGCTAGAGCATCTCTCCAGTGACAAAAGGTTGAGGGAGCTGAGCTTGTTCAGCTTGAAGAAGAGATGGCTCAGGGGAGATCTCACTGCAGCCTTCCAATACTTAAAGGGAACTTATAAACAGGAGAGAATGACATTTTACACAGCCTGATAGTGATAGGACAAGGAATGGATTCATACTAAAAGAGAGAATATTTAGGTTAGATGTTAGGAAGAAATTCTTTACTCAGAGGGCAGTGAGGCCCTGGAGAAGCAGCAGATGCCCCATCCCTGGAGGTCTCAAGGCCAGGGCAGCCTGACTCAGTCTATGTGGCAACCAGCCCAGAGCAGGTCTGGGTGGGCTTTAAGGTCCCTTCCAACCCAAACCATTCTATAATTTTGTTATTCTCAGGAAAGTTCCCAGAGTCACAGACTGAAAATTGAATGAGCTAAGTCAGACTGATCAGTCACAGTTCCCAAAGCAAGAAAAAAAAAAAAAAAAAAAAAAGGAGAAAGAGTACTCTGTCTACACACTATAGGGGAAAAGAAAAAAGAAAAAAAAAAGTAATTAATATTCAACTTCAGAAGACAAATATGTAAACAGAAGAACTGACCATTACACAAGGAAAAATTACTGTCTCTAAAATGCTAAACAGCTTTCGATAAGGCATAGATTTTCCCATGTCTTTCTTTTTTTCCTGTGTTTTGTATTCCTTTCCCATATCTGTTCTATGAAACAAGGTTAAAAAAATAAAAATAAAAACCAAAATCTTACACATTTGCAGGATTCTACCAGCAACTTTTGGGCTCTTGAACCTGGAACACACTCAAAACACTGTATCCATACCTCCCTGCCAAAGCTAACAAGCTGGTCCTATGGAGTGCACTAAGACTTGTGGTTATGATATTAGGGGATGAATGAGACAAGAGGAACGGCAGCACCACACATATGGACTGCTTTGGAAAATCACAAAACACCTCAACTGAAGCTAAGATTAAAAAAGCACATTTCACGAGTGCTTTGGAGCTGCAGTAAAACAAGGGAAACAAAGAGTAGTATAGTGTCTCATGATTGGTCACACAAGTTTGTGATAGATAAGAATACAAACCATTTCTTCCAAGTCACAGAAACAAGGCCATTCTTCCTTCTCTTGTTCTACTTCTCCATATGAAACTTAGTTGCCTAATCATGTCCTGCTTGTAGACAGAGATCATTTTCTCAATGATTTGTTCAAAATTAGATAAAAGTTAGACAATGAGGCTGCACAAAATGTCCCCTTGGAGATACTCGGTGATTCAGAGTGTCTTCTAAATTCTCCCTGATGCGAGGAGGTAGAATTCATTTACTGTCTTGCCCAGTGTAAACTAAGTATAAACAACAGTGTTTGTTGTGACCTGAGATGTGCTACTTTCCCTTCCATCTTTCTTCTTTCAGGCATGTTTTATATGTTTCAGAGAAATAAAACTAAGGAAGAAAGCCACAAAGTGACACAAAGAATAACTTACCCAGCCAGAGGGATTCACATCCCCCTTGATTTTAACACAACAGCAGTAGCTTTCACTGCCTATAATAAGAAAACCAAGGAGCTCAGCACTCTACAATGGCCAGGTTTAAAACTCTCTGTAGATGCTTGCAGTTTCTTTGAAGAGAGCATGAGAAAAGAAAACAAGCGACTGCACCGAGTCAGGACCAGGAACCAGAGATTTAACAGAAACTACCAAAAGGAATAAATAAGTGCCAAATACTCCCATGTGGAGTTGGAGTTCAAATAAGGAATTTAAAAGAAGCACTTGCTGCTGTCAGTTTCAACAAATCTGACAGGACAGCTCTGCTGAACCTGGGGCTCAGGTGGACTCTGGGGAACCAGGAGGAAAGTCCAGGCTCCTAAAACCAGCCTGCCTACCTCCACCTTCCTGCTTTGAAAATGTTTTGAAGCGCATACTTCACTGAGGTGCTTGGCTCTGAACTGCTACCCCAACAAGCATCTCCCACATCTTTGAGAGAGCTTCTGCCTTTTGTGAGTATTCCTGTGGTGAGCAGTGGTGCTCATTAACCTTCTCTCTGCCAGGAGAGGAGGAGGAGGAAAACAAATAACATCTGAGGGTGTTGGTCAGCACAGTTGTCTTGTTCAGCAGATATCCAGCAAGATGGGAGAGGAGATCTCACACAGAGAGAGCTGGGTAAGATCATCCTTTGGATTGAATACAGGTCTGTTTTGCAAGGTCAGATGTACACTGAGATTCCCTCTACAGACCAGCAGTGTCAGCAACAGCAGCTTGCTGTCTCCCACAACTCTCTCATAACAAAGAAAATGGCATGTGATTTACCAGTATTATTGTTTTTGCCCTGAGCACTGATAAAAAGTTAGCCAGGAAACAGTATCAGTAAAGGAAACAGAAATAAAATATTATGGATATTTTTATATCATCACTGCCCTTATTTCACAGGAAGTCAGGACAGAGATCTTCCACAAAACACTGGTTTTCTTAAAGACCTACTGATATCATATTGAAACTACATCAAATCTCCACCACTATGAGACTACAAAGAAAGCAGGGGGTGTAAGGAAATTGTGGCACTCATGGGCACTTCAGTTTTATTGTTATAACCTTCTTATCAGGTAGGAAGGAAATGCTTGGTTTTCTGGTCATTGTTCTCACAGTACTAATACAGCAAAAACTTGCAGGAGCACTCAATTACTGGGACAAAAAGTACTTTAAGGATGGTCTTGTTTATAGCATGGAGTTACATATTTTCCTTTGGCAAGTTTGAAGTCTACTAAATTGGTGGAAGAATATGTGCCTGGCATGTTGTCATTACTTATCTTTAGTGAACCAGCTTAGTCTATAGGTAATACAGGATGAGTGGAAACAGAGCGCAAATGCTTGCGCCTTCCTGCTACTCAATAACAGAATTAATAAAATCTGTTACAGGGGCAAAGAGGACAACTGAACAGCAAAATCTTAATTTGTTACACCAATAGGTCTTGAACACAAACTTTTCCAAAGAATATCTTGCACCAGAGAAAAATAAAATAGAATTTCAAATAACATGGGGAAAACACTGAGTTTAAAGCCTATTTAATGCATTAGTAACAGGGTTTTGTGATGGAGTAGCCATAGCAACATAATGTACTAGTGCTGTTATAAGGAAAACAACACGAAATATCACATAAGCCCAGATAAAGGCTGGCACTCTTTTACAGGACTGGGATGTCAGGGGCTCTGGAGACACTCACTGAGTATATTCCGTTTGAAAACGTGCCCACCTGAATGCATATATTAATTTTTAGTATTTTAAATAATCAAATAATAGTTTGATTGCAAGTATAAATATTCCAACTTAATGCATGTAAATGAATTAACATTGAACTTGTCTACATGTACATAGAGCAAGCGTTATCTATGTTACATATGAGACAACTAGCTAGCAAACTGCTTTCTTTCTGTGAGTAATAATTTTTGTCACTGTACTTCCCAGATCAATGCTAGGAAACTGTAGCCAAATTAGAAGCTCTCTAAATCATAACTTTACAACTCAGGATGTAATTAATATTAGTTCATATCTAATCAATGTTAGCTTGCCTGGAATGCAGACATAAGCATGCTGAAATAGTGTGATCTGTTGTAGGTATGTATTTTGTAACAGTGTGAAGATGTAGCCAGGCACAAAACATAAGAATGTGAGCAATGTGACCATGAAAAGTGTAAAGAGATGTGAGCAGCTGCAAACTTTGTCAGGAAAAGGACAACAGATGCGCAGAGGGGATTCAAATTGCTGAATACAAAGCAAGAAGGACTGACAAGACAGCAGAAAACAAGATAAGCTGCATCAGCAGTACGTTCTCCTTTGCGGTAGGAAAAATGTAGCATAAACACATCAGGTGTAAGCAAGGAAAGGGAGAACAAAGACAACTCACTCCAGTTTGGCCTTTCCTCTTGCATGAGCTCTCGGGCCTGTTGGCCTACACCTCAGCCACCAGCACCAACAGGCACTATGGCCGCCAGCGCAAGAGAGCACTGCCTCTCTGCTCCTTTGTAATCACAGCCAGCTTAGAGATTCATTGTGAAGACAGTGGCTTTGTGTGCATAGCACTAACAGTTAATCTTGAACAAAAAACTGACTGCTAGCCAGGAATGTGCTGTTAATGAATGAATTTAGTAATGTCCTGCTTTGTCAGTGTTTGAAGCACCCCTTGACAGTAATCCCTAATTGCCTAATTTAAATCTGTGTACAATAATTGTTGATCTCTTACCAAAACACTGTACTTAGGAAATATTTTGCACTCAGTCCCTCCCTGCCTCCTTCCTCCTCTCCAAAATGAGGAATAAAGAATCCCCGTTTTCCCACCGCTTGTACATCTCATCCATTTTGATTTTAACTATTTCTTACAATGTGTGTGCTAGTCACAGTGCTTTTGAGTTGAATATGCAAAATCGTCATGCTGAAGTAGCAGCCTGATGTAATTTCAATATACCACTGAAATTAGAGTTAATAGACAGTAGGAGTCCTTCTGAGGCAGCTTAGAAACTCCATCTAAGAAATGACAATGGGATATTATCATCTCTTGGTAAAAGATAAAAGTTGGGCTCATGCTGAGATCATCATAAAATCTTTTTCTCTTTTGGTTTCTGATGTTATTCCACACATTTCTCAAGAAATTTTCTAAAAGTTTTTCATCTCTCAGTTTCCTCTTGGATTCCTCTCCAAGTTTTATTTATCTAAATTTTATCACAGTGGGACATGAATGTCATTTCTAGCTGAGTAGCAATCTTTCTGGGTACGTGCTGCCAGAAAAATGAGCACATAAATGTGCTCTCTGAAGCTGCTGAAAATCCAGGTGAATTCCTCATGGGTAATTTGCACATGCATGACAGAGTGACATGCTGGAGATGCATCTAAAGCAGTATTTAAGAGTAAGAAAGGAGCTGGTAGACCACCTGCGGAAACAGCAGCAAGCAATCTAAATGCCAGTGCCTACAGCTTGTTGAGGAAACTTTCGATTAAAACAGTTGTAATAAAATGTTCTTTACTTCAAGACTAAATAAAACATCATACTAAGACTTACAAAATCAGCTGAAGAATGTAGGCCTATGTCATCTGTTTCTTTAAGTGCAAAAGTTATGTCTATATTTGGCAGTATAGTCTGAAAATCTGTAGTAGAGTGACATCAGCTTGTGCAGGAGTGTGCGTCTAGATGCACTCATGGTCTAGAAATCTGTCCATGAATGGGATGGCTATTGGCAAAGAACAATATATAAACACCATCATGGAGAAAAGAGTTGAGATGTCGTGTTTGAAGGCCACCGCGTTTCTCACTGCAACATTCTGACATCCTTTACAATGACATTTATTTGACTGTAGTGCCCCACTCTCCAATTCTGTCTGTATGGCCTGGTGGGAAACATCCTTCCCATGCAAGCAAGAGAAAGGTCAAATCAACTATTGCATATGAAGTTTATAATTGCAGCATTTTTGAAGGAGCTGGAGGTCTGGGAACTTGTCAAAGACAAACCGACCTGACAAGAGCAGGTGATTTCTATGGTGAAAATTGTCACCTGTTTAAATGTCATTATGGCCCACTAAAGAGAAGATGCAAAGTCAAACCACCCTCCAGTAGGGTAAACCGGAGTGATTAAAACAGATTTATTGCCTATTTACGCTGAGGAAGAATCTGACTCCAGCACTAGCTGTCAAAAAAATAAAATAAAAGCAGATGTGGTGGAACGATGTAATTTCGCAAAAAGCAGTTCATTAATAGTGATGTGTTGAGAGTGAAATATCTAATTATCCAGTGCTGTAGTAACCTCCTTGCTCACAGAGGTCAAAGTGTGAAAGGGAAGCAGCGCATCCGGCACAGTGAAATGTTCTCTGAGCCCTCATCAATGTGGAATGTTATCAGCTGCCTCCAGCAGACAATGTTCTAGTTTGCTGTGAAGGTTCTGCTCTGTAAAAATCCTCAGAAATGTTAACCAGATGTTTCTGCAGCAAAAATATGTAATGGCAGAAATATTTTAGAGCAAGGGAAAAACAGAAAGAGCCTCAGGTGCTTGAGCACAAGTTAGGATAATCCAAAACCCAAGGTAACCCCAACTGCTGAAGTGAGGAAGCTCTAACTCGGATCACCTCTCCTGTGTCTAGACTCTGATACACTGAATCTTAAGTGCTCTTTCTCTTCCTATATTTCCTGGGGGAAAAGAATTATGACTGAGTGCTAAAAGTCATTCACAAAAACCCTGGATTACCTTAACTGGTAGAGACGTAGGCCTTGTCCATTTCTTGACTATTAGCAATGTTTCTGTAATTCCGATATTTTATTGAGATTTGAGGGACAGGTCTTGATGTAGGGTTTTTTTTGTTGTCGTTGTTTTGTTTTGTTTTAATTAAACAAGCAGAAAACCTGCCCTTACCCTGTAATTTCTGCCTACTGGCTTTGTACTCCAATTGCTTATTCCAGTTCTCTCCAGTTTGCCTGTGAACCCAAAGCTGACTTTCCTTTATTGCTGACAAAGTGAACTTGAGTAGAGGGAGGCCAGTAAATCTCTAACAGAATGATGCTTTATGTACCTTAAGTACTGCAAGATTAAAAATATGGTTTTATCACAGTATGATACCAATGTTAATAACTAGTCTGAAGCAACAATTCAAGAATTCAAAGCTTTCAATATTCTATAATTGAAAGTAACCTGGTTGCAGATGGATTCTAGCATTGAAGCTGCTCAGATCTTAGCCAGTATTTCATGTAAGCACCAAACCTGAGTAGGGCAGCGAAGCCTCCCATCCCTCAGCTGTGCGTTATCAGCACTGGCACACCAAACTTGGCTCTTGCGTTTGCCAATGAAGCTACATGCAATAACAGTCTGACACAGTCTGATTACAAAGAAGGTCAGGCATGCGGAAAGAATCATTCATGGCACTTGGTGAAAGCAGAGCGAACACTAAAATTCTAGAGTTTCAGCCCTCCAACCATGATTTTACCTAGAGTTACATCATCAGTTGTCATAGTACCAAGCAATTCTTTTCTTTCAGCTCCTTTATTGTTTCTCCTTTCCAGTATGTTTTTGTTAAAGACAATAATTTCATAAATGTTAATTGTTCTTTCATTTTATATCTTGACTGAAATCAAGAGCTAATAACTACACCGTGTTATGGATTGCCCACCCCTCACAAGCACAGAAACAGATGCTGTGTATTGCGCTACAGAGCTGGCCTGCAGCTGAATTACTTGCATGTCTAATGCAAAGTGATCAGAGGAACAGGAGCAAGGGAGACCTGAAGAACCATACAGGAGGGCAAAGGTCCACCTGGCCCATGTGTACTCACAGCCAAGGATGCGTGAGGAGGAAATACAGCCCTGTGTGCAGCACCACCAGAACAACAGGGACAGGCTGGAATAGTGTGAGAGGTGGACCAGCTCATCAGTGAAGGGGCGATGAGGAAGGGAAAGAGTTCTGGCCCCACCACACTGTACAACATCCATCTGAATGGCAGTGGTATTGTTGCATCTCTTTTTAAGAAGTTGCTGTTACTAAATTCAATACAGAAGACAGCATCCAAAATTATTTCCACAAAAACAAGACTTTGGTTTCTGCCCTGTAATTCCATAAATTGTAGCCACTTTCAGAGATGGGGACTGCAAGTTATTTTTTTGTTGTTGTTGTTTTGCTTAATTCCCTAGCAGGTTGCAGCTAGAAAACAAGCTGTTCGCGTGCCTTCTGCACTGTGCTCAGCAGCATACAATGCAGTCCTCTGCTCACACTACTGTTCCAAAAACACTATCTCAGCCTGGCACATGTTTCTTCCCCAGACTTTTCTGGGACTCATACTGCTGTTACATCTTTTGCTTCTTCCTCATTCTCTAGTTCTTGTGCTATAGGAGGAGAAGTGCATCTCCTTTTGCTTTTAAGGATTAACTAAAACAATTGGAAACCTAAACACTGCTATTTTGCAGCTGCAACCATCTGGAAGTTGTTGATTCTCTTAAAAAGTCTACTGTCGCAAACTATCACCATTTTTATTTTGTAAATCATCGATGCTTATAAGCCTGTGTAAATGGCTTTCTGTGCACACACACTCTTCACTCCCCACATGGTTTTTCTGGTACTCTATTGCATTTGGGCAGAGAAGACTGTGTGCTCTTGTTGTACATCAGTCTGCAGAGGAACAGGATGCAGACAAGAGAGCTTCAGCACAGAGGGGAAAAAGAAGTTCAACCCGCCCTCATAAATTGTTAATTGTTAATAAATTGTTAATAGTTATAATGCAACATAAACTCAGACAAATTCCAATATTTCTGATGAAAAAAGCCTAAGGGCATCAACCAGAAATTTGCCAGGGATCTACAGTAATAAAAAATAAAAATAAAAGTCAACTTTTGCAGATGATTAGACTTTTTTAAAAATTCTGTAAAAATATTTAAATAAGTGGGCAAAAGTCCTAAGGTGGAATTACAGGAATATTATCATTCAGCCATAATTTGAATAAAAAGTCTCTCTGCTTTCATTTTACAGCTGCTGGAAATATCTTCAAACCAAAATACTACACACCTCTTCTAGCTGTATGTGTTTATGGTTTATAGTTACGTTCTCCCAAGGAATTGCCATAGATATTAAAAAAAAGCAGTACTATTAAAAAAAAGCAGTACTTTCAATTTCAAAACTGTTTAAGAATTTATGCTCATTTTCTGTTAGAAGCATTTGATTTGGTCTATGAAAAGCCAGATGGAAAATTTTCAGTCCTTTATGTGCAGGAACGTATCTTCCTGAGTACTTTTAGACCATGCAATAGATAAGATTCAAAGCTCAGAATACCTCTTCCATACAAAAGGAACTGACTTGCAGATGACACGTGCAGTTCTAATGAGCTGTTTTACGTGCAGCCTGCAGCAGCCTTGCCCTTAGGGCAGGTTGGGTTAGGAGAAATGAGGTCTCCTGGCCAGGAGAATCCTTTCCTGCATGAACATCTCTTGGGAAGCTCTGTGAGTTTTCAGCTATTATGGACTTCCACGTAGCGTTCTGCCCGCAGCTTCTGGCAGGCTCCTCCCCATAGCCACATTTTCCTTTCCAGTGGTTAATATCTTTTGTGTTGTCCATTTGTGATAACAATTCCAATCAGGGATTATGAGGAAAGGCGAACACATGTTCAGAGAAAATCTTTCTTCTTTAATAATGCTGATGGCTGTATAGATATTGAAGGCAGATTCTGTGCATTCAACAAAGAAAAACTGATATGAAATCTTAGAAACATTCTCAGGTATATTTACTACTGCACTTCAAAGATCAACATGTTTGCAAAGTAGACGTGAAGAAATAACAGCCATGGTCACTCCTGCAAAAGAAAGTGAGAAGTATGGTGTAAAGCTCTCACCTGCTGGACTAGAAGAGAAAGCTTTTAGTCAGCATGGCTGAAACACACAGATTTGTAGAAAAGCACGGGTACAGGAGATGTACTTTAATTTAGGTCAAGTTTAGCAGTTAGCTCTTTTGCTAAATCCGTAGCACGCCTGCTGTTAGTGCAGGTCAGGAGTCTGGAAAAGTTGCAAGGTATTGTCACAAAACAGTTCAGTCTGTGTTATTTGACCATTTTACAGCCTTAAAAGTTAAGAGAATTCAAAGCTATTTTACTTCCCTCTGCTCTTTCCTGTCAGAAGTGCAACAATTAATTAAAGCTTTGAGTGAGTGGAAGTAAGAAAGAACAAAATCTCTTCTGACCATCAATAAAACAGATTCATGCTGCCAAAATGTTCAAAAATGGCTCCTAATTCCTTATTCTAGTTTGCCTGTGACCAAGTCCAGGGGTTAGCTACCCGTTGAGAGTGAGAGGCCAGGAGTGCCTGGAACTGTCTATATAAAGTCTATTCTCCCTCTTTTTAAATGAAAGTACAGCAACCAAATCCAAGAAGCTGCTGACAGTATTTAGCAAGCAGTGTGATATTATATATATATATTAAAAAAAAAAATACACATGAAAAACACAGCTGGAATTTTTTTATTTGCCAATTGGAAGAAATAAGCTTGCTATCAAAATTAAACATCAGTCTTATAAAAAAAAAGGGATGCTTAAAAATCCATCCCAGCTGCAAGGAGTATTCATCTCTCAACTCAGCATTGCATGGAAAAAAAATAAAATAACACAACCCTATCTCAGCACATCCTTAAATATGTAGCCGCTGCCAGACCCAGCCGTGCCAGTGAGGTTACAACCTTTTGCTCTCCCCATCCCAACCTCCTGCAGGTGGAGAACAATATTTCCAATGCACAGACTTCTCGTGATGGAGAGCTGCACTACACATGATCCCACACTGAGAATAAGGTTGAAAAGTCACCTCCTCCTGTTTAAGCCATTAACTTGAAAATCAACATCAAAATCAAATAATGCATGGCACAATTTGTACAGGTACTGCCCTTGCAGTCAGGAAGAAGGACTGCCCCCTAAAATGCTGGTAGATAAAAGAATCTGGAAAAATATTTGTAGACTATCTGCTTTTTTGTTTGTTTGTTTGTTTTTGTAAGCACTGAGACTCTACACTACATTTTGATAATCTAAAAAACTGGGGAGAGAAATAAGGAACTTCACTGCATTGCATGAAAGGGGGACAGTATTTTTCAAAGATAATTCTTTAAATTGCTTTACTTTTAATGCACTGGGCTAAAATTAAACAAGTGAAATGTACACTTGGAGAAGTATTTCATGAGCTTGAGGGATCTGCTTTTTGACAGGTATAGCTCGGCTATTTGGAGAGGGGAGATGAAAAAGCGCTGAAGTGAAAAAGTTATTCCAACACTTTCTTCACTCATTTTTGACAGTAGAATTCTTAGAGGGCACAGGAAAATCTCAAATCCATAGTAATTTTGAAAGCCTTCAAGTCTCTGCCAACAAGCAACAGTTACATACTTTAATATTATGGGTAAACTTTTAGCTTGTAGAAATCTTTAGCTTAGTAGGATTTCAAAGGCTATGTTGCACCTAAAGCCAAGGACGAAGTGAAATACCCATGGGCATTCTCACCAAGAATCCTCCTTTGTTAGAAAGTGCAGCCCTTCCTCTCCCTTTCCTTGGGGACAACACTCAACACACATATTCCCACCTCATCGACTTTGCACACTCAAATATTATGGCATAAATATGCTGGGGAAGGAGATAAGGAAATAACCCCACCACTGAATGACCTGGAGACCTTCAGAAATAATTCATTTGGATTTCTTTATTAATAAAACTGGAAACCCTCGTGTTTTTATTACTTGCTTTCTGTTGCTGTCACTGCCTAGCCAAACTTTCAGGGTTCCACCAACAAATTACATCTGCCAGCATTTAATCATAGTCACTTAATTGACAAACAAGTCAAGACTTTAGAGACTAAATCTAACATAAAATAAATTGAAGTAAACTTGCAAATATGGTTGGGCAAAAAGTACAGTTTGTCTCTTTATCCTACTTACATGTTTCTGGCATTTTCTGCACTGTTCCAATTACTGTTTTATGAGACAAGAAGCCAGCCATCAGAATCATAATATAATTGCAGAATTTAAAGGTTACCATGCAAGTGTATTTTCATTTATCCTGTTTAACTTTGAAGGATACCACAAAGCTGCTAATATCTAATAATCCATTTATAGAAGCTGAATGTTATCTGTAAAAATTAAATTGTTTACAGTCACTATGTCATAAAGTAAATATAAATACTCATTCAGTATTTAAAATGTATGTATTTACATTGCTGCAAATTTTGTGTTTACCGTACTCAGCTTTGGCTAACCAATGCCGCAGATACATCAGCACCATCTTTTGGTTAAACTGTATCTAGGCCTACATTTATATCTTCTTATTACAAAATGTCTTACAAATAGGGTTTTTGTATGGGGCAGGAGTAGGAGTCTGCATACAAATTCATGTTGCTGCCACAAGCATTTATTGAGAGTTGCGGAAAACTCTGTTAGCAAAGGTCCATGTTATCTCTCCAAATGGAAGTTTTAACCTGGGCCATGAAACAAGGACTGATGTGGGAACAGCTATTTGCCATACTACCATCTCCGATATTTCCACAGAGATCATCTTTTGAACATGGAAAAGAGCCAAAATTAATGGTTGAACTGCTCTTTGTGGCACTGACCATTATAAAGCATTCCACTGAACTTCAGTGGAGAGCAATCTCCTCTCAGGGGGATCTCCAAAAACACCTAGAATTGTGTAAAGGAGAATTTTTGTATAAATGGAAATCAGGTCCGCTTAATCAGGTATGGATCCTTCCTTGTATCATATAATTTTCATAAACCACGTAATATGGGCCTACTCTTGTGATTTGCTGTTAATTTGCCATTCATTTGTGCTTCGCATTTCCTATTAACTAGTATGAATATCTCTAAATTTACACTCAAGCTGACTTATAAAAACTATTTTTCCTTCCATATTTTTTTCTGCTGTTAAAAAAAGTGTTTATTGAAATCAGTTAAAAAGGGAAATGAAAATATTTCCTATTTCAACAGAAAACTCCTTTCTTATATTAATACCATCCTTTTCTCAACTAATACCACATTATGAAAATGATCTGTAGTATATCATATCTCACTGATGGATCTCTCAACCGCATCGTATAACAGATTGGATACTTACTTGATAATGCATAATTTCAGAACTCTGAGACACTGTACACATGGAATTGATGAAATTTGCTAGATTTTTTGAAAATATTTCAAAATTGAGAAAATAAATGACTATTTTTAAAACAGTTTTTCTTCTTCTATACCTGGAATGATTCTGGACAACATGTATTTTCCCAGCTCCAAAACTTAGGACTTGTGTAACAAAGGCTGAAAAGGACAAAGAACGTCATAAAATGCAAAATCTCCTTGCTGTCATGAATGCAGAGAGCCGTCCCAGTCCAATCCTAGTATATCATCAAACTGAGATGTAACTTCTGATTCTGATGAGTTATCTGGAGTTTGCTCAGCGTGAAAATGTGTGGGCTAATCTGAGTCTGCAAAACACAAGTATGGCTAAGATCCTTAACTGCTTGATTAGGCTTTAAGAGTTCTATTCTCTGTATGTAGATGGAAAGAGTCCCTTATTCATCACAGCATATCACCACATATACTCAACCAAATGTACCACCTTTTGTATGGAAGGAAGTGCAATTTTAGAACAAGACAAAGGCAATAAACTGCAAACGTAGTTGATTTCTGGGTAGACAAGGACAGAATTTGGCTTAGTGTTCTGCTGAGTTCATGTCATCTGCAGAGCCATTCATGCCATCAGAATCCCCTTTACCTCACTTGCAAAAACAATATTCTCCCAGGGCAAAACAACATTAAGTGTTATGTCTTTTTACTATGACGCTTTATATTCCAACTACTGCAATATGTAATCATTTTGGCATTCTGCTTTGCAAAGCAGTCATCATTCATTGCCACGCTGATCTGCGAGTGTAGACACATCATGATATGCCCATGGCATCGAGTATTACAGCTTTGTTAATTTATAGCAGAAAGATAATTTAGTGCACGACAGCAGCAAAACTTAAAATAAAAATAACACTTACTTAGAGAGAAAAACATGCTACTTATATATTTAGTATGGCCCTATTAAGCATATACATTTGCCAGCATCTATCACTGGCACAAGGTCAGATTATGGCAGCAGTACAACTTCGGATTAGTGCCTTACCACACAACTAAGGTAGACTAAACTAGACTTTTTATGCTGAATCATTGCAGTGAAATTGTTCTTTGTATGTTACTAACTGCAAGTAAGAGCATAGTCTGATTGCCAGACAGCTTTGACCCAGTCTGCAACATGCCTATGCTCACAGTGAAGAGCCGTTTTACATAAAACTGTCTGAAGCTGTTCAATCTAAAGGCACTTTACCTTCTTCAAGTTCTTCCTTTGGAGTTATTTAGAGACAATACTACAAGAAAAACTGTAAATAATTTGGGAAATTATAAGCCTTGTGTAAAGCCATGCAACTTGATAATCGCCTTTACTCCTTTGGTTTTATACGTGTGCTTGGAGACAGTTGTTGTAACCAAGCACAACAGAATAAGCAGGAAGCCTAGACAAGGGTTCTGTACGCTGAAAGAAGTCAAATGAATTTCAGTAAGGAGATTTACTGTTTACTGATAATGATGCCAGCACCAGCTGTCTGCTAGTATGTGAGCTACATTGTATATATGCTTATATTGCTTTTGTTTTCCATTAAAGGAAAAAAAACTTCAACTGACAAGTAGCTTTCTGCTTGCCTATTAAAGATCCAACATACTTAACTTTGCATCATTGACTCAAAATGCAGTGTTCATAAAATGGTTATCAGGGGACCCAAACAAGCTCAATCTCATTCTAGTTTCTTCCAACCACATCTAACAGAAAAGCTGCCCTGAAAAAATACACAAATAATAAAATCCACTACTTCAAAATTTTGTTAGAGAAGAACAAGAGTGAAGAAAAACGTTTATCATTACATGGTCAACATAGAGGCAAGACTTGAAATCACTTAAGGTGAGATAAAGCTGCTAAAAGTGAAAAATCAGGTTTTCCTGTGAATTTTGCAAGCCTATAAATCTTTCACGATATACTGATGATACCACTTTATTGGAAGGTCTCCTTAAAATTGAGTGGAATGGCATCTGACAGTTGAGAGGTAAAGCAGCATAGCATGAAGCAAAGGCTTATTTACATGAGAATATTTAAGGAGAGATTGTGGAGAGATAAAAAGAGATATTAAAACATACATGTTTAAAAGTATCACAAGTTGTTGCAAATAAACTGATTTAGAAACAGCTTTACTACATTAAAAAGACAAAAAAAACTGGTTCTAAGTGGAAATACACTGAAATAAAGAGGAGAAATACTGTGAACGTACAAGAGGGATTTTTTTTCTCTGTTGCACTGACTTTACTGGTTATTTTTGAAAACTTCTGTGAGGTTTCTAAATCTATAGCTCATCCCTGTTAATTTTTCATGTGGAAGCTTTGAAGGTACAAAACAGTACCCTTTTCCACCAGTTAATATTTGATAATTGGCTATGAAAGCATATATTTGAACAGAATCCAGACAATCTCAAGTACTTTGGGTATCAGCAAAAAAAGCAGTATTGTTTTGCAACTCAGAAATGGCAATTTTCCAATGCCAACAGCAAACTATTTTTAACAGTCATTTGGCACAGTGTGTCGGCTGTATCATTATCATGGTAAATGTTTTGTTTATTGAAAACCCACTCTCTGAGAACAAGTAAGCCAACTAATATTAGGAATTAAATAGCACTCTTTACATTGGTCCCCAAGCATTTGCTATTGCACTAATGTATTCAACTAGATAATTGCAAGCAGCAGAATATTTGCTACTGCCAAGCAGTTAAGTATTCTTAAACCAGCTATGAGTATCTTGCAGGAGCTGTCCCATCTGAAAAATTCAATGTCACTATTACTGTTGAGATGATGTGTCATTTCCACTGTCTCCTTTGCATGGAGAGTCACAGCCTTGGGAGACACAAAGCAAAGTCTGTGGCTTGAGGTGAATCATAGAATCACAAGGTTGGAAACAACCTGCAAGATCATCTAGTCCAACCATCCTCCCATTACCATTGCTACCACAAGCACTAAACTATATCTCGTAGCTCCTCATCCAGATGCCTCTTGAACACTGGCCAGGGATGGCAACTCCACCACCTTCCTGGGCAGGCCATTCCAGTTCCTGACCACTCTCTGAGAGAAAAAGTTTTTCCTTATGTCTAATCTAAACCTCCTCTGGTACAACTTCCAGCCATTTCCTCGGGTACTTTTTGTTGCCTAGGAGAAGAGGCCAAATCCCTCCTCATCACAACCTCCCTTCAGGAAGTTGTAAAGTGCAATGAGGTCTCCCCTGAGCCTCCTCTTCTCTTCTCCAGACTAAACAATCCCAGCTCCCTCAGCCGCTCCTCATAAGGCTTGTGCTCTAGACCCCTCACCAGTTTCGTTGCCCTTCTCTAGATATGTTCCAGGGCCTCAATGTCTTTCTTGTAGTGAGGGGCCCAAAACTGAACACAATACTAGGTGCCGCAGGTCTCAAAGAGTACATAGCCTCCAGCTGAGAGGGGCATTAATACAGAGGATTGACTTAATCCTCTGCTCGCCATCATCCTTCCCAGATGCATTCAGCAAGAGAGAAAGATGGAAGAGGGAGCTTGTCTTTCTGGATAAGACCGAGAGAATAACCGCATTTTTTCTTGTGCATTGAGGGAGAGCTGGAAGAAGGGCTTGTCCCTCTACTACATTCTCGTCCATCAAAAAATAAAAATAAAAATAAAAATAAATAGGAATGGACTGGAAAACCTTAAAAAAAATCCCCACAGGAATCACTGCTTCCCTTCAGGCAAAAAAAAAGGATCATTACAAATATCCCAAGCAGACATGTTTCTCTGCTCAGCACCAGCTTTCTTACCATACAAAACCATCTAACACAGCTCAGTGAAGACCCAGAAGAAGATGAAATACTAAGTGGGATGAGCTCTCCCCTGCTTTTAAAAATCAAACTAAACATGAAGAAATATATCAAACTGCTTACAATTCTGCATTTCACAGGCTTAAACAATAAATGTATTCAACCAAGTCAATCTTTGAAACTTTTCATTTAGCTCGGTGAAGATAAAGAGCAGATCAACATTTTCATTAAAAAAAATGTCATGGCTCATTCCTTTCTGTTATTGAAGAGGATGCAGCAACATCTTTCAAAACTCAAGAGTGAAACATATGTTTGTAATAAAAAATATATAAAAATGTGATTGTTGTTCCATTAAATGTTTCAGTCTGTGATTATAATTACTTCCTCATTGGGAAGAATTCCCATGTTAAAAGCCCTATGTAATAATAGGTAGAGTAGATCAAGATAGAAATGACAAAGAACAGCCAGGGGTTGCTTTCCTAGAAAAGCTGCAGGGAAAGAAACTTAACTGTCTTTACATGCTCTTTTTTCACAGTGTCATATCATGGTTGAGGTTGGAAGGAACCTCTGGGAGGTCATCTGGTCCATTCACCCACTAAGCAGGGACACCTGGAGCAGGTTGCCTAGGACCGTGTCCAGGCAGCAAATTTTTATTTAAACTCTGCAACTGAAGACACTTTCATCCCCTGAAATATCTCTGTGCTCCCTCTTCAGCCCATAACATTTAGCAAAGACTTGGAACAAAGCTACAACAGCTATGGATTGAGACTGAAGAGAAAGTCCTTACATAGCAGGACTGACCAATACACTGGACTCTTCAACTAACTAGTTCAATGGCACCAAAAATATCTCTTTCTGCTGATGTCAGCAACAACCAGGTTGGAATGACTCAAAGACAAACAGGTCATTGTCCACAAAGGAAACCACTGGCAGAAAATGGGAGACAGTGTCCCTGTGTCCTAGACACAGGGCCTACTGACTCTTTGGTAAGGCAGCATCCTGTGATTAAAAACTACTAATATAGACAAAGGAGTAAATCCAGGTTGAAGAAAATCAGGAGTTTTTTTGGCAAAATGTATTATTTCACTGCAAATGATTTGAGATCACCCTCATTGGAAGGTGTAAGTTTCGAAGAATTTGCCTTGGTGAAATGACTGATTCAAAAGGAGGACTGATAGAGAAATGTCGGAAGAGGAAGGACAGAGCCTCCAGCAGCACTGTATCTAGTTTTTATCATGACTCCAAACTATAAGATATATGAAACATGAAAAGCAGGAAATGTAGCACTCTGCCTTACAGATGACACACAACTGCTCCTCCAGTGTCCAGGGCAGGACGACATAAAAGGGGATGTGGACAGATGGCTTCAGCTTCCTTTAGCCACCATCTTACAGCTCTCCAAAATGCAACCCCATGGGATTTAGCAGAAGCAATCTCTGGCTGGTTGTCCATCACAGCCCAGGGCTGAAGATGCACTTGAGCTGCTGGATATCAAGATGGACACTTTTGCTTTGCTTATTCAGAGTGAAACACAGGGTCAAACAACCAGGACCAATGGTCCACCTGGAAGCTATACAGGAGCTTCTAGTTGTGTGATGTATCACTAGAAACAAGTCAGAAGGTACTAGAAGGAAACAGAAACTGCAACTTTAGAACGCTGGGAGAGAGGGAAGCAGTAGGACTATGACAAGTGTTAGATGGAAGACTGAAAATAAACTCTCCACTTGTTAAATCCGGCTTTTCAGAAAGCAGGACTCCTGGGAATTTGGGAATTCAAAACACACAGAAGATGTCTCAGCTTTTCTATCAGTGAATGGATGCTCCCTGCTGAAACAAAGGCATCCAAATTCCTGTTCTTAAGCAGAAGTAAAACAGACCCTTAGTTACTGATCAAGCATTGCAAAACTGGGATCATTCAGAGCAATCTCAAGCCAGAAGGAAGTTTCTAAAGTAACTCCATAGTTTCTCACTGCTGCCCAAGGCTTCTTGCCCAAATAGTATATTTGCAGTCAAAAGCAGAAAATACTAGTAATCTTCAGAAAGCATCTTTTTGCAGGAGTTGGAGCCAACATTTGCAAAGCAAAGAGAAGGCATAAAAGAGTTTGGGATGTTTACAAAGGATTGTCCTCCAGCTCATTAGTACAATAATGTAGCAATTTAACATAAATATGCACATGTAAATAAAAAGTATCCACAGTGACACTCAAAAAGCATTCAAAAAACTTAAAGACAAGGTATTGGAAACCTCTGGTGTTGATCATGACTACTTTCTTTGTGTTAGCTTTGAAATAGTAATGACTTTCTTTTATCTTAAATACACGAACAATGAAATAAAACAATGTCAAGTCAGATGAGAAAATCTTGTCACTTCAAACAATTGAGATCTGATGCATGCTGTAAAGTACAGTTCTGCTTTCAACAGATTAGACTTTAAAGGACTCTCAGATCTATTTTTTGTCCTAGTCAAAGGAAGACACGTTGCATAAAACATCAGGGGGCTTTCTTTGATCAGATACATATCTTTACATTTCATGTTAAACAGTTATAAAAATAAAAAAACTTAAAGGTGTAAACTCAGAGGATACTTATACTTTCAGAATGGCATCTCAGTCATGCTCTGGAATTTAGTATCACTCTCAATATGTGAAAATATTTATTTGTACAGTAATTTTGGAGTTGCATCTCTAGAGGAGATAAAGAAATAATCTACCGTTCCGTGCAAAACAAAGTCCACCTGGAGAGGGTCGTTACCTTCATTGAAATAAACCTCTCAATATCACTGGATTAGAATAGTGAGAGTTTCTGAGCATTAACAGGGCCTTTTTGTGCGACTCTGGAAGTTCACAGGAATGATAAAACTATCTTAATTAAGTCTAAAGATTTCCTCAGCATAAGGGATTATCCCTCTGAGAGACAGTCAAATAGTTCTTTGTCTTGTACAATTAGGTCAGATCTTAGCTATGTACAGTAAAGCCCAGAACAGCTTTCTAAATATAAAGCATGACAAGGATGGGATAGATTTCAGCCTTAGCCTATAGCCCCATTTATCATCTTTTTAAGGTTTTCCAAAACTAAGATTGAATTTGAGCCTTCAGGTTTTTTTCAACTGATTTTTCTCTGCAGTATTAAAAAAAGGTTAATCAACTGTTAAGCAATTGGAAAGAGATTAACCATAGAAAGGGGCATATAATACAAAGGAAAATGGGGCTGTAAAGACCATAATGCCTACGCTGAGTTAAAGTATCTTTCTGCTTCATAGAAATCAGCACCCAGAAAATAAATTTAACCACACAATAAAAGACTGCCTTTCCTTGAACTGTATTTGTTTGTCAGAGCACTGAGTTACATGGAGCACCACAAATGCATCATAACAGTTTTCTTCTTCTGTGTTACCTAGGCAACTTACTTTTAAAAGCCAGTGGAAAGCAGAAAGAATCTTCTTAAAACATCGATCAAATAACATTCTAATAGATTAAAGAACTTTTATCCTCATTTATCTAAACTACTTGTTGGAGTACTTAAAGAGATTATGTAGGTCAGCTTGCTTTTCTGTCCTTTATTGATCATATCTGAAACCATGACAGCGCAATCTTTTTGAACAGCATCTTCCCCATGTCTGCTTGCCAGTTCCGCCCCTCATCCTAGGAATTACAGCTTTTAGCATTTGAGACATTTACGGATTTTTCAGGAGGGCCCTGCTTTTGTTTTTAAAAGTGCATCTCTTTCTTTCAACAGCAAGATGCTGACTACCAGATAGCAAACCTAAAGGCTTGATTTTTCAAGAAAATGCTTACTCCCTATGCAGCTCAAAAACACGTTTTGAGTTAATGAAAACAGAGAAATATATATGAATAAAAAATTTGTTCAGACTGCAGAAAGCAACTTCATCATGATTTGAAAGACCACAAGTAAGAGCTATGTTGCTTCCTTATGTTGGTCCACTCCCTATATAATTTCTGCATCTGTTTTAACATCTGTGAAGACATGATATTAGACCTGTATGTTAGATAAATTCCAAATATACAAGTAGAAAAACTGCATACATGGACCACATACACATAGTACAGCTAAAGCAATGCTGGAATTCTCAAATTTTTTCGAATTGACTGCAACTTCTGTACCTCAGGTAGGCTTTCTATTAAACTCATGTAAGAACAAATTATTCCAAGTTGACTGTATGTGGCCATTATTCTCCATATCGCCATAGGACTGGAATTTGTACAGTCTACTAAAATTCATAGAGATATTGAATAGCCATAGGAAGATATTTTTGCTGTGCAGGTGAAGCTTTGAACTCTCAACCAAGACTGTGGGCAAAGTGGTCAATTTGTAGCATACATTGCTGTATATTTGTGTGTGTTATGAGGTGAAAACTTCATAAGTGCCCACTGATACTTTTGATTCATCTTTCAATTGTATTTCAAGCGTTTAATGATAAATAAATACCTTCAGTAGCACAGCTCCTGACAACTTCCAATATTAGACATTTTGTCTTCTCCACCTTTGTCCAAAATAATCTGCAAATACCAGGTACAAGGAGTAGAGGTGAATGATGAGGAAAATTCTTTTTTGTATTCATAGGCTTCAGTGTATTCTTTTCAAGTAGTTCAACATGGCTATGTGTTAAAATGCTAATGCCAACCTTTTGCATATTCTTCTCTGAATAATAAATAGCGGAGACTCACCAAGTAAGAACCAAAGAGTAAATTCCTTGTCTGCACAGACACGCCCTTGATATTGCAGTTTCCTATGCCTATTTCAAGATATACTGTTGTTTCTTCTCCTTCAGAAACCTTGAGTGATATTTTGCTTCAATTTAATGTTTATATATCTTGATTTATTCCTTTCTGCACTGATCCCCACTACCTGTGTTTGCCTTGGAAAATGTCTTTCCATTCTCTATAGTGTTCACACTGTGTTTGACAGTTCTTTTATGAATCTCCAATACAGTTCCATTTCCAAGTAGCAATAACTGTCCACAGGTCCAACATAGCCAGTGACTTCTGGAGGACAGGAGGAAGAGATGCCCTCCATCTTATGGGAATGCATGCATCCAGAGTGACAAATGAGAGCATTCTGGCAAATCAACCTGTATTTGGACACAACAACTGTTTAGCCAATTCTCATTTTTGCCAGTTGGCTTTTTGGGACAGCTTTTAGACTACTTACATCAAGGAAGTAATCTATTCAGTTCTTCAACTACACAAAAACAAATCTTCACAGAAAAGAGAGTTTCCCTCTGGCTCCAATTCTGATGTCGAAGAAGAACAATATGAAACCTGGTGGAGATAGAAAACCTAACTTTATTTTGGAGGGATTTGAGGGTAAAAGAACTGCCTTTAGGATGATTAACATTTTATAGTTACCTCTCTTCCAAACTTGTTGCCTTTGAGACAGTGCAAAATAAGAATGCAAGAAAAGCAAATTGCACAGCGGTTTATTTTAGATGCAGCTTCAGTTCGTGCCCAGCGTCCAGTCCTGCACAATGCACATGGACACTCCTTGCACAGGAGGATCTTGCCTGATTTCTGCAGGGCCTGTGGGATGTGATCCCTCATAGCACACTGCCAGAGGACATGCTGTTTTGTGATATTGGGTTTACATCATGGAGAATCAGATTTCAGGAACACATTTCAGGTCAGATACAGATTTGGGTCTCAGTAGAAAGAACCTCACAGCTGCAACCATATAACATAACCCAGAGCCAATTTAACTGTACTAATTACAGCTAATGAAGCAACACAGATAAAAACCACTTAGACAACTGTTACACATACACACCCTCCAGCAAATCTTTGCATAGAGACTGAAACACAGTCTTGAGTTTACAGCACACCTTTCATAGGTGTGGGTAAGCCAGGACAGGGTATCATCCCGAATCTTTAGTCTTCACATAAAAAATATCATTGTAAAGTAAAGCTTGTGTCATGCCTCAAAACTATACGAAGTATTGCTGCTCTGGAGGTTTTGTGGGGTGGGGAACTCCTTATTTTCTAAAATTCTTGTGTATGTCCACCAGTTTAGAGGAAGGTGTGGCCTCTAATCCAGGTAGTCAGCTCTCATTCCACTAATTATATATCAGAGAGTATGAAAGCACAGAAACAGGATCTAAACTTAAGCAGAAAAAGAAGGAAAACAAAGAATGGAAATATTGAACTGTGAGGGTGTTAAGTAGGAAGTTTTGGGGTTTTTTTTGGACTGGGAAATGAGACTGGACTCAAGAGGAGGAACATCCTGTTCCCACCTGTGCACAGACTTCCCGTGCACTCAGACATCTTACTTCCCGTGCACTCAGACATCTTACCCTCAGCTTCCTCTTATCTGAGTCTCAGCTGGCAATACTTATGCACTCCATAGGAGTGCTGGAAAATGCTTTTGTAACTGAAGTATCCACATATTTCCCTTATCAGAAAGTTTTGATTAAGTACCATGTATGGCTTGATAAAGTAACTAGTACTACACAAAAATCACCAATGCAGCTGCCACATCACTACCTGGCAGCCCTTGAAATATGCCTTTAAAGGGGGAAGGACACAGAATTGAGCAGGAATGTTTTCAGCAGAATCCCAAAAAGATGAATAGTGATAGTGATTAGATTCACCAGTGGTATGATGAGAAGCCCTTACATCAAATGACTACAAGCATTTTTAGGACAAATAAAGAATGGGAATGGCGGAAATCACTGAAGAGGAACAGTTACAGATAAAGAATGACTTTACAAGGTGAAACTCATAAGAAATGCCATTCTTTCCCATAAAAAAAATGTGGCATTATCTAACCTGAAGGTTGCAAATCTACTACTGTCACCATCTAAAATATTTTAAATATAAATATTCTCAAATTTTCCATTTGAAATATGAGGAGGAATAGCAAGCTAGCTGAGACCATCAAGATACTTCAAAAGTGTTCTAAATACAGAGCCAAGAGTTGCTGAAGTTTGCAGTCAAAGGTTTTAACTTAGGATGATCTCAAGCAGAGGTGTCAGTAAAGCCTAAAGAGCTCATTTCACGCAGAAAGTGAGCTGTTATAAAAGGAAGAGGAAAGAAAATGTAATAACACCTTGACTGACATTCAAATTGAACCCTAGATAATTTATACACAGAGATATTACCTTTCAGAGGATATAAAAGTTATTTCTGACACTGACACATCAGAGCCAAATGTGCACAAATCCCAGAACTGATAGGATGCTCAATATTGCCTGAATGAGGGAACAGAAATTAAAAATGGGCAACACCTGCTGTATCACTGATTTGGATTCTCCTCTAAGCCTGTGGGAATAATTTGAAATTTCAGTTCCATTTATTCTAGACAAAAATTTTCTGTCAAGGCACCATCTGCAGTAATGAAATTTTCATCCAATTCCAATTCCTAACACAAACCAAACCAAAGGAAAATTATATTTATAAAACAGCTAGATGACAGTATACAACTTCAAAATGTCAGAGTCCTTTCTCATAAACAAGA
Organism: Pavo muticus; assembly: GCA_016647715.1. Lineage (NCBI taxonomy): Eukaryota > Metazoa > Chordata > Aves > Galliformes > Phasianidae > Pavo > Pavo muticus. The sequence continues at coordinate 424,177 of JACDJE010000376.1, forward strand.
ACATTATTCATCAGATCTTGTATTTACCCTGTATGAAATGCCCTCTGGGATGATTTGGGACAGCTTCTTGCAGTAAAATCCTTCATTAAAGCGGAAGAAGAACAGTCTCCTCATTCTGTGTTCCCACGGCACTGTCTCCAAAATATTTCTTTTTTACCTTTGGGAGCAATTGTGAATCTGTTGGTCACTCCAGCAACTGTGAGACAAACAGTTAGAGGATAAGACCAAAAAAATTTCTGATATAAAAGAGCATCTCTGAATTGTTCTCCTTCATTTTCTTCCATGATTTTCTGGAGGAAGTAAATGACTGCTGATAACGGGAACGAGATCCAGAAGCTTTGCATAGATTTTTCCTGGGAGCATTCAGAAAGGAACTGAGTTCTCAGTCAGGTGATAAAACAGGAATGACTGTCTTAGAAAGGAGGAAATTGAAGGGCTTGCAACACTGTTTTCTTATTTTAAGATGGAAAAAGGCATACCACTGGGTGGTGCTTAAACATAAAGTATAAGCAAAGAAACTTGCGCACATTCTTGGTTCTTGCTTATAGAGTTACGGCAGTAAGAAAGGAAAGATGTTACAACATGAATATGAGCTCCTGCGTGTTGTACAATGTTTCACTACAGGGCTGGAACCAGGAAGGGCTCTAACCAGCAGGGTCACACTCAGTGCTTCTCTCATCCAAGTAAATATTAAATATTTAGGGCTGGTAAGCCATGTGCATGTGCATTTTTCTGATGTTTTAAAAAGAATTTAAGAACTTGAATGCCTATGAAATCACTGTGGTGGTGAGCATTAATTAATATTCATTTTCAGCTTCCAATAAGAGAAGAGAGAAACAATGTACTGGTGTAGGCGCTGTTCTTGGAAGCATGAGCTGAAAACCTTTCAGACAGAAGCGGATGCTTTACGCAGGTCTCCTGTACGCCAGAGGAGCATGAATCCTGCCACATTTTTACCCTGGGTGAGTTTTACAGGAAAGAGATCCCACAGGCCCCTCATGCCCAAAGACAGTTTAAGGTCATGGTGCTGCTGTGATCCTTCTCTGCCCAGCACAGTCTAAGTGTTCCCAAGATGCTCTGCTTGCCTTCTACCTGTACCGTGGCCTCCACAGACAAGACCAACCTGCCAAACCATCTGCCAGTTACCCTGCTCCCAGTGTTTCCAGACATTATGTAGTTTTTGATAAAGATACAGTTGACTTGGTCAAGGCAATTTATTGGACTGTTAGTACAGATAGTGAAAATTTATGAACAGCTTTGGATTAATTACACTGTTTATAGACCTCTTAAAATAAGACACACGGAAAAAAAATAACTAGGAATGGGACCAAAAGCCTCTGGGATTTTTTGTGAGAGATAAAGAGTTTTGTGCAGAAAGCATATACTAGGGACCACAGGCTTTGCACCACTTATGTGTCATGGCTACTCAGGGAGTTTTTATGGCTTTTGTTCTAAGTTGCTTTGAAACAGCTCTGAAACAACCACCATTCTCTGAGGACCTGAATGAAGGGTTTGGTGTACATGCCTTTTCTGGCCTTTGAAAAGAACATTCAAACTAGTGCAGAACCAGATTTCGCACAACACAGGTTGTCTATCAATAATTAACGTTGGTACCATGCTCAGTTGAGCACACAAGACTGTTTCCCTGCTGATAATGACACAGACAGCTGGCACAGTGATTAACAAGTGAGTCTGGGCAAGTCTGAGGTCACCTATCAGGTCACTGACTGACACAGGAGTGCCATGCAGGCTGTAAGCAGTCAGACTGAGGCCAGCATCTCTCTGCACACTGAGGCCTGGAACAAGCCGAGAAGCCACCGCTGTGCCTTAGTGCTCTAGTTAAGGAGCTAACCGTGGATTTGTGGTGCAAATACAGGCAGTACAACATCACTTTCCTGATTTTGCAGAGAGCCAGAACCCACCTCTGGTCCATTAAACAGGCTACATGGAGAGAGAATCCTTCCTAACACCCAACTGCACCAGCAAGAATGACTGTATCAGCATGTTTTACTGAACACCTCCTGACCAGATAACTTGTAGAAGTAATGTGTGTGATATAAGACTCAGGAATTATGATGAGATGGCTGAGCTGTCAGTATAGGAAGCAACAGGCCCACTGCTTCCACCTTGCTCCTGGAGGCTCCTTCCTGCTGTTCCCAAGCATTGGCATTCCTCAAAGGCCAGGCAGGGGAGGACAAAATCCCACAGGAGGTAAGAGTTGGGATTCTGTCCCCCACCTCTGAGTGTTTGTCTCACAACAAATTTCACTTCTTCAACAGAAAGATTGGATTTATTTATTTTTCTAGATTTGCAGAGTATTTTTTTGTATCAGGGTTGTTTTTGTTTGGTTGTTTTTTTTATTATTTTTATTATTAATGACAGCATGAGTGAAGTATTGAAGCTGATGGAGTGTTGAAGTGTGTCTGCACTGCAGTAAGTGGATAAGCCTGCACTAGCCCTACTCATGTGGCCATATTCTTACATGAGGAGAGAAAAGGAGAATAAACACTGCAGAAGATATAAGAAGACACAGTAATTTTTTTAAAACCATTTTTCCTAAGTGCTAATACAGCAAAATAAAACCAATCAAAAAAACAAGCAAAAACAAATAGAAAGTTGAAAACATGACAATCAGAAGTCAAAAATAATGACAGATTTTGCAATTTATTTCCCTAAACCCTGTACTAAAAATAGAGAATTTAGTGATTTTTAGTAACCCTTCGCAGGATTGAAGCCACGGAAGAGTTAAAAAGATATACTTAGTTTTTGTTGTTTTGCTCCTTAAAGTGTCACCATGTACTGGATGCATTTAATGTGCTTAGAAAAAGGGCAAAAAGGGTCTCCACAAGTAGGAGACTTAGAAGGAAATTGTCACTTTCTACTCTTAAGTGACAATTTTGTAAATTCTAGATGTGACAGTAACAATAGGAAAAGTAAATTATGGACAGGGAAGAGGTTGTAGGTTGGTACAGAAAAAGCTACTCACATACAGTTAAAGAGGTTGCTCAGGAATTTAGTAACTTATGTAATGTACTTGTACAGAGCAACAGTAGCATCTAGTGGATGTGGGGGAAACTTCCCCAGCAGGATATTGCAGCTCTGCTCTCACCATTAGGAATGGAAATAGATTTAAGAAGAAACTCAGGCTGTGCCTTTCCCAGTTTTCCTTTTTCTTTTCCTTTTTCTTTTCCTTCTTCCTTTGCTTTTTCCTTTCTTCTCCTGAAACACTACAACATCTGAAGAAAGGATTGTGCCATCCTCAAAGACTGTATGGAAAATGGGCAGATCCTGTGACAAGCCCCTGCATTTGCTCCAATCCCTGCAACAGGCCCTGTGGCTGCTCCAAGCCCTGTGAATGGGCCCTGCAGGTGCTCCAGTCCTTTTGATGGAGCCTGCTCTTGCTCTAAACCTTCTGACAGGCCCTGTGGTTGCTCTAACACTTGTGACAGGCTTTGTAGGCACTTCAGTCTCTCTGACAAGTCCCACAGTTCAACCAGAGAAGCAATCAGTGCCAGTGCTATTTGCCCCTATATAAAAGAGGGAAAAAAAAAATGGCTGCAAAATTCAGCTTATTTAGAAAGGAAAGAAACTCCTACTAAGATGGAAGAAAATGATGAAGTAGATGAAGCAGGATCATCACAAGAATAGGAGGAGGGAGAGGCAGAATTCATAAAGGAGACAGAAACCATCTGACCGCTAACCATGGGTAAGCTGCAAAATGTGCAAAAAGTCATCAGCAGTCATCCAGGTAACCACACTGTCACCTGGCTGCTGTGATGGTGGGACAGGTGTCCAGTAGCTTGGACATAGTGGGCAGTGAAGCTAGGCACTTGGGCCAAGAGTTGAGCCACTGAGATCGCCAAAAAAACCAGCAAGTGGATTGTGCTGATAGGGTTAGAGTCGCTCAGGTAGATCTAGGCTGATAACATAAGGGTGAGTTATGTCTGACTCAGTGGGCCCATGATATGTCAGGCTGTCGAGGAAGAGATGCAGCCTATAGATGGGCTCAGGATTGAGGAGTGGACTTGACCATGCATGTCATTGCACAGATTATCCGTAACTGTGAAACATGCACTGCAATTAAGCAAGTCAAATGGAAAATGCCGCTTTGGTATGGGGGATAATGACTGAAATATAAATATGGATAGGCCTGGCAGATCGATTATATCACACTCCCACAATCCCTCCAGGACAAGCACCACATGCTTACAGTAGTGGAAGCAACCACTGCATGGCTGGAAACATATCCTGTGCCCTATGCCACTGCCCAAAACACTGTCCTGAGCCTTGAAAAGCAAGTCTTGTGGAGGTGTGGCATCCCAGAAATAAATGAGTCAGATAAAAGGGGACTCCCTTCTGAAACAGTCTCATAGACACCTGGGCCAAAAAGCATGGCACTCTATGGATGTATTACACCCCCTATCATGTACCAGCCTCCAGGAAAATTCAAACAATACAGTGGACTGTTAAAGACTACACTGAGAGCAGTGGGTGCTGGGATATTCAAATGCTAGTACACACGTTTAGCAGAAGTTACCTGGATCTGCCATTTGAGCTGGCCCTGCCCAGTCAGACTTCTTATGTACTGTAGAAGGGGGTAAAGTACCTGTGTACATATGAAAAACATGCTGGGGAAGACAGTCTTTCCTGTCCCAGGAAAGGCAAGACTATCCATGGGATTGCTTTTGCTCAGGGACCTGAGTTCACTTGGTGGAAAACAATGGAAGATGGGGATGTCCAGTGTGTACCCAAAGGGGATTTGATGCTGGGAGAAAACAGCCAATAGTTTGAATTGTATGATATCTGTTGCTCTATAATCACTGAATAACAGAATTTTAGGGTTTGGAAGGGACCTCGAGAGATCAAGTCCAACATCCCTGCTAGAGCAGGTTCCCTGCTGCAGAGCCCACAGGTAGGCATCCAGACAGATCTTGAATATCTCCAGAGAGGGAGACTCCGCAGCCTCTCTGGGCAGCCTGTTCGTGTGCTCTGTCACCCTGTAAAGAAGTAAAGAAGTTCTTCCTTGCATTAATAACACTGCATATCATCAGTACTGTGATTGCTAAATGCTTTATTAATGGTATTACATTAAGAATCACCCAGATTAAAGAATGAATTCTGAAGCAGAGTTTTTATTCAGCGTACAACAATCCAGCAATCATCCATCCAGCCCTGAAGGACAGATATGACAGATGGAGCTCAAATTCATGGACTATATGAACTCCACGGACAATTTAGAGGGATGGCTCATAACTATGGAGATTGTATCTGTATGTGTATATCAAAAAGCTAGATAGGTGATTATAATTAATGGGATTGTACAGGAAAGTATGGAATCTGAGCATGATGTAAAAGATGTGGAATAAGAGGTGGGTATTATCCTGGTTTCAGCTGGTATAGAGTTGATTTTTCCTCTAGGATAAAGACAATATTTGTAACACACCAATGTTCCTAGTTGTTGCTGAGCAGTGCTGCATAGACACAAGGATGTGTCAGTTTTCTCAGCTTCTGCCCTGGCAGTGAGGGGCCTGCAGAGCACAAGGAGCTGGGAGGGGGCAGAACCAGGACGGCTGACCTAAGCTGGCCAAAGGGATATTCCATCCCATGTGGCATCATGCAAAAGAAACTTGAAAATTACGTGGAAGTTGGCCAGTGCAGGCAGCTACTGCTTGGAGACTGAGTTGGTGGGTAGTGACCAACTGCTTGTGTATTGACTGTTTTGTATGCATACATACATACATATATATATATATAATTATTATCATTTTCCTCTTCCTTTTTCTGCCTTAGTAAATATTTTTTTATCTCCGAATCTCTGAAATCTCTAAATCTCTTTTTATTCTACTTTGTTTCTTGTTGGTTTTTTTTTTTTTTTCTGTTTATTTTTCTCAACAATCTCCCCACCCCACTGGGAGTCGGGGAGTGAGCAAATGATTGTGTGGTGCTCAGCTAGATGCCAGGTTAAACCACAACAAGTGCATATATACATATACCTAATAAAACAATACAAGTCGATTCTCACTGCAGGCTTACCAAAGGCAAATGGAAGAAACTGGCATTTCTGCTGGCAACAGATATAAATTACCTACACACTCACCAAAACAAAATGCAAACCCTACAGCATCTGGGGAGATGACTGTATGCTGCAGGACAAGTTCAGAGGAGATGCGAAAATCAGTTCATTTACTACTATATTAAGTATTACAAAACAAGATCATAGCTGCCACAATGCACAGCTAGGTGAGCAGAATCACTCAGCCTTGCTTTGAATTTCTATAACCCTACAGTGAGAGAGAAAGACTGCTCTCTTAAGAGAGGCAATAAGCACACAGGTTGGAGCAGGGAGGGCCTGCCCAAATCAAATCAGATCTGAGGGCATTAGAATCTTTTCTCTTCAAGCCTTTCAGTAGTTTTACCCCATGCTCCAGGGACAACCACTCACTACAGCTGTCTGACACCCCGAATTTTCACAAAGTTTGTTGATTTTTTCCTCTGTCTTCCAGTTGTTCTTTACAGCAAAGTAGTTCCAAAGTAGTTTCCCGTTTGCTGGCCTGCTTGATAAGCTTCACTACATTCTTTTATATGCTTTGCCCTGGCTAGCTTTAGAATCTTCCTGTGTTAGAGGAATGGGTCACAAATATTAATATTTTCAAGAATAACTATTTCATTAGTAGTGACATATCTACCTAGCTTCAATAGCCTCTTTGTATCACCATTTGTTTATTCTGAAAGATCACAAAAAGGCCCTTTATAGAATCATAGAATCACATGGTTGGAAGGGACCTACAAGATCATCTAGTCCAACCATCCTCCTATCACCATTACTACCACTAAGCTACTAAACCATATCTCGTAGCATCTCATCCAGAAGCCTCTTGAACACCACCTCCCTGGGCAGGCCATTCCAGTGCCTGACCACTCTTTTAAAGAAAAAAGTTTTTCCTTATGTCTAACCTGTAGCCATTTCCTCAGGTCCTCTTTGTTGCCTGTTCTCAATCATACATTTTGCTGCATCCAGAATTTATAACAGTATTTAAGAAACCAGCTAAACACTTCATCTGTGTGAACCAAAGAAGCACTCTTTATAGGCAGGGCCAAGAATTTATTGATAGTCTAATTAAAGTCTTGACAGTCTAATCTAAGATTTATTATTAGCACAATTACAAGGATATGAACATTTATAGCCAAAAAAATCCAATTATAATGGCTCTTTTACAATACTGATATGATTAAAACTGATACACACAAAGCTTTCAGACAGCTATCCCCTTCCCTGATGCTATGCCTACCCTTCACCGAATGTTGTTAAATTTGCATCAGCTTTCCATGCTCCTCTCACCAGTACAATTAGAAAGCTGATAATGAGATTTCTTCCTCTTCACTCTTGGATCTGCATCATCTATTTTTATGCCTTTTCTAGCATGGTTTTCTCAAGAGGAATCACATAAAGCACATTGGCAAATAAATCCCATGTAATAACAAGACATAGCAGAGATACCTTATGTAGGAAACTTGTTCTTTACTATACCTAAAATCTGCTTTACCCAGTGTTCATGGTTACATCTTTTAAGGAACAGTTATTACCTTTTATGACATGTTTATAACTGGGAACATATGATGATAACATGTTTATAACTAGTTATCATCCTGTGCCCCTCACTCTCAAGTCCTCTCAAGTCCATCCTGTGCTTGCATTTTTGGGGCCCTCTGCTGTAGTCTCTTTTTTTTTTTTCCACATCTATTTAGTTTTCTTAACAAAAGCTACATACATATACAGCCTTGTTCACCTCATTTTTCACACAGAGGGTGGTGATGCACTGGAACAGGTTGCCCAAGGAGGTTATGGATGCCCCATCCCTGGCTGCATTCAAGGCCAGGCTGGATGTGGCTCTGGGCAGCCTGGTCTGGTGGTTGGAGACCCTGCACATAGCAGGAGGGCTGAAACTAGATGGTCATTGTAGTCATTTTCAACCCAGGCCATTCTATCATTCTATGATTCTATGATTCTATGATAAAATAGTGATCTAATAGAAAGTACATGTACATGTGTATACAGAAGGCCACAAGCCATTGTATGAATCCTTCTTTGTTTTTCTGGTTCAAAGCTTGCTTCCTGAGGTATTTCTTGTGATAAAACTCTAGCTGATTTATTGAGGAGGCAAGTGATGGGTGCTACTGTGTGAAAATCAACATCACTTTGTGGACATTTGAAAGCACCTTCCTCCAAAGCTGTTTGCCTCCGGAAGAGAGTGCTCAGTAGTGTTTACTGGTGGAAGATCTGGCCTGTGACTAAATAGCTCCAGCTTGGTATGGGAGAATTGGGGAATGATACCATCGTGTCCTGTGAAAAACAGGATGCAGATGGGCATCCCTGCTCCCTCTTATCTGCTGGCAAGGCCCGGAAGGTGGGAACAAAGGAGTTTCTGCTGAGATCCCAGAACCAGGAGCTGCCACTCCAAGGAGAGCTGACTCAACCACTTTGGATTTGAGCTGTCACTCCAAAGAGAGTTGACTCGATCACTTTGGACTTATAAATAAGTTTGTACTACCATCCAAAGGTCATCATCGTCAACGGAACAACAACGCCCAACGACCCACCACTACTGAAGATCAATGACTGAACTACGAACCACGCTGGATCCATGGTGGTGACTATCTCCCTCTTGCTTCCTATAAAGACTCCTTTCTTTTATTTCCCATCTTTTCTATCACCCTTCTTCCCTTCCCCATCTCCCTGATTAAGATTTGTAATAAACTGATTGGACCAGCATTTGAACCATTGTTTCTTAATCTCACACTGGGTATACATATATAAAAGAACCTCAACTCCCTCCTATAAATTGGAGCGAGACAGCCATAGAGGAAATACTACATTTCTCTCATTTACACATTAAATCCAACATCTAAAAATTACCACAAACACATGCTACGATTAGGATATTCAGTCTTCTGGCAAATTAAGACTTCATTTCTACTCAATCCAGATAATTCTCCAAGCCATTCAACCAACCCTAGTTTATGGTTATTGGCAATTTTAAAGATCTGAAGAAATGAATCTGAATAACTCAAGTTGCTTTCTTCAAGAAAACTTCTGCAGGAGCATTAGATATAGGTTCATATGTTCATCTTTCAAAACATTCAATATTGCCTAATTTAGGTTTTGCTTTGTCTCCTACTAAATTCCAAAGTTTCTGGCACTGCTAAAAGAAGCATCCAGAAGGATTTGCATTTGTTCCATACATTTTAACAAGGTTACCAACTTCTAAGCCCTTCTCTTGAAAACTAGATCCCATCTATACTTGTTTGTTCCAATTCTTAAATACAGATAGAATTGTCAGCTGATTTTGTCAGGAGTCAGTTTGTAGTTGGGATGTGTTACTTATTGGTAGTTTCTCATTGGAGAAGTTAGACCTCTGCAGTCTAGTTTCCCCTACACTAGTTCTAGGCAAGTGGACAGCCTAGAAAGCCAACAAAGGACATGCCACCAAATCCTTAACTTGTTCTCTCCTTACAATAGCAGTTTGAGGTCTGATGAGGTTGGTTTTAATCAATGGGTAGTTTTCTCTCCTCCATTTTGCTTGAATTGAAATCAGTGAGATTGAAGACCAAAGGCACTCCCCCCATTTACCTGACTTGTAGCTTAACAAGTCCAGAATCAGATTTTAATTTTGGAGCGGGGAAACTTCATCAATTTTTTTTTTTGCTCTACCTTTCCTTTCTGTGACACAATGAAGCCACTATCAACATTTTAGATAGTTCATCATATCTTCACTCTGATGTTTTCTACATAAATTACATACTAGGTATCATCCCTTTCCCTTTGCTCTCTAACTGCCCTTCATGCAAATGTATTAAACTAGCTCTGAATAAGTGATTAGTATTTTTTAGAATTTCCCAAAGGGGAGAAAAACCTCATTAAGTTGGCCACAAGGATTTTACCATTGGGATAAACAGGAAGTGACATTCAGGAATAGCAATCAGCTGTGTCAGTAAGCAGGCCTTCAGGAAAGTCCTGCTGTCATCCCAGTGTAATGTGCTTGGTCCCCATGTGTCTGGGAACACAAATGTTCCAGGCCTGGCAAGCTCCTGAGGACTGAGCTACCAAAAAAGAGATCAAGAACAGCACTAAAGTTAAAGACTACTTGCAGTGAGAGACACCCAGAAGAGTCTCCACAATCTTAGTTTCCACAGAAAAATCATGTGCTGCAGTGTGCCAAGGAAAGCCAAGGAAAGCCAAGGAAATTGCAACTAAATATGTTCCTGTAGGGAATTTCTCTACAGCTTCATCCACTGGGAAAGTCATAAAGCTTTATATCATCTTGGAGGCAGCCCCAGGTACTTCATGAAAACTTGGGCCAGACTGATAGTACAGCCTTGAAAGTAAAATTCCCTAACACTCTATCTGAGGACCATCCAACTTAATATTCAAGGTTCTTCAGCTAAAATTCTTTAAAGCCCTGAAGGATAACAATTTGTCACATTTTACTCCTTTAGCTTTAGAGATCTAGGATAGGCTAAATTTTCATGCAGTGCAAGACCAATTTAGCAACCTGAAGGGCTCTGTGCAAATAAGAACTCCAATGGCATCAATATCCCAGTATTCAGGGCAGGCTTGAGAGGCTTCAGAGTGACATATTAGCATCATTCCCATCTCAGTCCTTCTGCCTCTGCCTCCACCTCCCTTCAAGAAATAAAAATTTTAAACAAGATGTTATGAATTGACATTACTGATAAAAGAAAAAGTTCCTAAAAACAATTCTATTTGTTACTTATTGCTTACTTGGCCAACAAATTGCCTGTTTCAATGCTAATCCATTTTTCTCATTTATTCCTTACATTAAAATACTGACCTATGGCCAAAACAGAGGTCAAAATTAAGAAGGGACTTTCATAGCATTTTCATTGTGTTTAGGTCATTTGCAGAGCTGCTGGAGGACCAGTGATGGATTCTACCACTGCGCTGAAGTGTCCGAGAGGCTGTACTTTAATAGAGGTCTGTGCAACACCTGCACAAGAATGTAGGCTTGCCATGCTGGTGGTTGGCCACCACCAAAAAGCCAATGCTGAAAAAATAAACACATCCAGCTTGGTGCCTTGGGATATTTCTAATAGTATCCCGTCATATCTCAGATTTGTGAGATTGGATCAGAGCACTAATCAATTGAGCCGTTTTCTTTTTCCCTGAAATTTAACAGAATACATTAGCAGAATAAAATTTCAGTTTATATTAGGCCCAGGATACTTATCCAACCTTTCAAAATCCTGTATTACCTAACTAATTTCCTCAGCCTGGGCTCTGACTTACATTTCTTCCCCATTCCCCAACCCTCTCCCTCTGCCTCTACTGCATCCCCAGGTGAAAAAAAAAAAAAAAAAAAGAGTAGATTTGATGGAATAAATCCAATTTTAGTGCTTCACCATGTAGGAGCTAAAGGAGGATTAACCAAATATTCAGAAAAAAATACTACAGCGGCAGAAGCTTTGTGAATAGATGAGTAAACAGAAAGAAAGATTCCAGCAAACCTACCGACTTTTACATTTATCAGCAAGATATCGAGAATACACATCCTTAAGATACCGTATGGAAAATGGGCAATGCCGTGTCTGCTAATAGGGGAGGAAACAGGAGTAGTTCTCTAAGACAACACTGCTGAACACATCCTGATATTTGTTCCGCATAAACATTTGCTCAAGAATATGGCAATAATATCCATCAATATGTGCATCAGTATTCAACAGTAAAAAAATTAAATTAATCAAGGTGGACAGCGTTCCCCTCAAACATGTTTGTGTTGATAAAAACCAGTCTGCAATCCATGCCATGAAGTTCAATACCAAACATAATCCATTCTCAACAATTTTACTTTTTACACTGGGACATGGAACAAATTTGGTTGCTTAAATTATGACTAAACTGCAACAAAATGAATAAGACAATTATAGAGGTCTTCTCACTGAGAACTTGAAATAATCCCTGTGCATGTTTGCAGAGGGGACAGGGACACAGATCACTCCTTTTCATTTCTTAAAGAAAAAAATAGGATGAAAAAAATCAAGTATTTTCACTTTATTCCCCAGTGTTTTGATCTTCCCATGCTGGTGCTGCAGTTCTACTTAATTCAGGTTGTAATGAGAATAAATGATCAATAGTCAGACATACATATACAGATTTCTGATTTCTTTCTTTTTTAATGGCTGAGCTCTCTGGGCAGGCATTGAATTCTGCTAAGTGCGTTCTGAAAGAGAAATACCCCAAAAGGCATTGCTGTCATTGCAAACTATGTATGTAAACGGTGGTCTGCTGCTGTGACACCCCAGCCCATTCTCAGGTGTGATGGATGCTCAGGCCATACCTCTGAGGAGAATGATGACTGCATGGGGATGGGGAACCTTTAAACTAGAATTTCACTGGTGTCTAATCCTATATTTTTTTGCCTGTGCTTTCCAACCTACCCTTCAAAAATATGTAGGTCTTGCTCCAGGCATTTAGAGGTTTCTCTTGCTTCTTTTAATATTTCGTTAATACCTGGTTAAGAAAGTCTAATGTGAAGGCATATCTGCATTCTTATCCAAACCAGCCCACTGTCCTATAGACTCATTTAGTTATTAGTTGAGCTGTTCTCTCTCTACCTCCTGGCAATTAATATTGTCCCCCACAGCTAGACCCAAACTGCAAATAAAGAGGAGCATTAAAATGTCAGAGTCCTATTTGTAACAAAATGCAATGTTGGCACCCCTTGTTACTGAAATTTATGGACTGCTTTTTATTTTTATTTTATCTTCCTTTAATGGCAAAATCAGTTAATCCTGGGTGGCATCGTAAAACTCGCAAACAGAGGCAGCTCGTAAGTCAGCAAGTCATTTCTAGAGATCTGCAGCACAAATCCCTGCTGTAAAAAGCAGCAACAGTGAACTCCTTCCATTTCTGTTGCTCTTTCAAGGCTGCAAAACTGTTATTTACCTAATTAGCACCACTGACAGTGCTGCAACTCCTGCTGCTGTGCCCTTCAATGGAGGAAAATGGTCTAAAGGCACAGGTCCCTTAATTAGTAAGGAAAGTGTGTTTCTTTTTAGAATGTGGAGATGAAACTGTTTGATGAGAAACTCAATGGCTTGGATCCTGTGACAGCTTGGATGCAGTGTTCTTATAAAACTAAAATAATTTTATGGCACATCTTCCACCCTGCTGTAATTGTGGAGAATTCCTTCATTTGCAGTGCCTCATATAACGCCACGAGAATCATTCAAATACTCCACAAGAAGGAACTAACAAATGTGATTTTCATGCAGATGTCATAATGGGGCCCCATGGGAAAGATATCTCCATCTGCTTTGCATTCGCTCCTCAAGCCACCAGAGGCTCACAGGCCGTTGTAGAAACATTCGAACACACACCATGATGGTGTGTTTCTGTTTTCACAGTTCTGAGTCTTCCACAGCTGTTTGTATCAAAGCTTTTCTGAACACAGATGAAGGACACAACAATATTAACCCCAATTAGCAGCACAGAAAACATCCTGTAAACCCACCCCATGATTTTATCAAGGGAAAGGAGCTTAGGCTAAAGCAACTTTTAATAACTTTATTAAGCTGTTTTTGTCCAAATTCATAGCAGTCTTCCTGATTGCTGTCTCATGCTGAAATAAATGAACAAATGGAGGGTTCCCTGTATTTAAATGTGCTTCTGAGCTAATCTCCAAAATTTCATCCTGTACAGAGCCCACTAGACCATCTTCTCTTGAAGATCTATTTCTCTTGAAGAAAGAAAAAGAGCCCTGGAGGTTTCACACTATATACACCTGCTTTAAAGCTGTGTTCCATCTGGAGTGCTGCAAGAGCTTTAATTAAGCTATTTTCATGATATAATAATAAGACAGAGCAGTGAAGCCAAATACAGCTTCACTGTTTTCCTGCTTTTCAGATAATTCATACCATGCCTATAGTTTCTTTACAACCCCCAACATAGTCTTTTTCTCTGCCCGCATGACACACATTTTTTTTTCTTCCTTTTCCCCTTCTTTTGCTCTCTACTTAACAGCAGGATGGCAAGAGACTCAAAAGCCATTAGCACAGCAGGCAATCTTCTTGTGACTATGGTAAAAACCAACACAGATATAAGTAGCTGCTTTGCCAGCAAGGTGCTGATTTAACTAGAAACTCTGCAAGCTGAAATATTCCCATGAAGCTGAAAAATACAGTAGAATTATTTAGCTTAAAAAAGAGAGTCTTCGATGCATATATTAATACAGTTAGAGCTTTTATATTCTTCCATTCTTTATACCATACTTTTTGGCTTATGTCTAAAGTCACCTCAAGCTGCTTTTGTAATTTGCTTGATCTTACTGGTAAGCAAGCAAGTAAGAGTGGAAAACTCTGTTGCTTTTTTCCATTCCACGTTTTCCTCCTAAGCATAAATTACTTCAGAAGTGCACTTTCCATCTTCCACTATGAGATTTTCAAGCACAGGAAAATTAGCCCCTCATACAACATAGTGCATGTTCTGTATTTATTTACACCATTTATTGTGAGTGCCAAGCAGTGCAGCAGATAAACAAATTTCTTCAAAGTACTTGCAGAAGTGACATTTGAATTTAAATGCTTCACCTACCAAGATAAAGAGTCTTCAGGGAGGCTTGACTGACGGTGTTTCACCCTACACACCCACCCCCATCTGTATTTCAGGGTCTGCCTTGTTTTTCCTATTACAGTGATTTAGATGACAACATACAGTGGAGAGTAGAACACCTGTGGAAAGGTCAACAGGATGGATTTTGGAGCTGCTTAGTATGACTGAATTTTTTTGTTTAAGAGGAAAAGGAGCAAAATGGACACACTGCTGTAAACACAGGATCTGGCAGAGCTTACAAAGGAAAGAGAGTGAAAAAGTTGGACCTCTGCATAGATTTTTATTTCCACAGTGATGAACTACTTCAAGTGGGGCTACATATGGCATGAGTAGCTGTTGGAATAGCACCATTCTCCCCCCATGCAGCCCAAAAGAGAGGAAAGATCTGGGGCTCCAATTGGTGATACAGCAGCAGCTCTTGTCTCATGAGACATAGGGCATGGCCCCAAATTCACCATGGGTCTAACCCCACCGATCTCTTGTTCCATCCTCAACAGAAATGATGAACAACACTTACAGGAGCACGGTGACCTCTTTGCTAACCACAGGATCACAGAATGGTAGGGGTTGGAAGGGACCTCCAGAGGTCATTGAGTCCAACCTCCCTCCAGACTCCCTACAGTCAGTTGTGCAGGAAAGCATCCAGATCGGTCCCGAATATCTCCACAGAAGGAGACTCCACAGCCTCCCTGGGCAGCCTGTTACAGCGCTCTGTCACTCAGACAGTGAAGTTCTTCCTCATGTTAATATGGAACTGCCTGTGTTCCAGTTTCTGCCCATGTTCCAGTGTCTCACCAACCTCACAGTAAAGAATATCTTACTAGTATCTAGTCTAAATCTACCCTCTTCCAGATTAAAACCATTTCTCCTCACCCTGTCACTACTTGCTCTTATAAAAAGACCCATCCCAGGTTTCCTGCAGGCCCCTTCAGATACTGGAAGGCTGCTATAAGGTCTCCTTGGAGCCTTCTCTTCTCTAGGTTGAAAAGCCCCAGCTCTCTCAGCCTGTCCTCATAGGGCAGACAGTCTAGCCCTTCGATTATCTTCATGGCCCTCCTCTGGACCCGCTCCAACAACTCCATGTCTTTCTCTTGTGCTGGGGACTCCAGAACTGGATGCAGTGCTCCAGGTGGGGTCTCACAAGAGCAGAGTAAAGGGCAGAATCATCTCCCTCGCCCTGCTGGTCACTCTTCTCTTGATGCAACCCAGGATACGGTTGACCTGAGCTGCAAGTGCATCTTGCCAGCTCTTGTTGAATCTCTCATTGATCAACACTCCCAAATTCTCCTCTGGGCTGCTTTGAAGCCATTCTCAGCCCAACCTGTATTGGTGCTTGTGATTGCCCTGACCCAGGTGCAGGACTTTGCACTTGACCTTGTTGATCTTCATGAGGTTGGCATGGGCCCACTTCTCAAGCCTGTCCAGGTCCCCCTGGATGGCATCCCTTCCCTCTAGTATGTCAACTGCACCACCCAGCTTGGTGTCATCTGCAAACTTGCTGAAGGTGCACTTAATCCCACTGTCCATGTTGCCTACAAAGATGTTAGATAACACTGATCTCAACAACAATCCCTGAGAAACACCACTCGTTACCTGTCTCCACTTGGACATTGAGGCGTTGACTGCAACTGAGTGTGACTGTCCAGCCAATTCCTTATCCAGCAAGTGGTCCATCCATCAAATCCATTTTTCTCCAATTTGGCAATCAGGATGTCATGCAGGACAGTGTCAAACACTTTGCACAGGTCCAGCTAGATGACATCAGTTGCTCTTCCTTTATCCACTGACTCTGTAACTCCATCATAAAAGGCCACCAAGTTTGTCTAGGCATGATTTACCCCTGGTGAAGCCATGCTGGTTACCAGCAATCACCTCACCTTTATTTTCCCAATGCGTTAGTAGGGCCTTCAGGAGGATCTGCTCCATGATCTTGCCAGACACAGAGCTGAGACTGACTGACATCAGTCAGACTGGATCTTCTTTTTTTCCCTTCTTGAAAACAGGCGTTATGTTTCCCCTTTTCCAGTCAGAGGGGAATTCACCAGACTGCCATGACCTTTCAAATATGATGAATAGTGGCTTGCAATTTCATTCACCAGTTCCCTCAAAACCTGTGGATGGATCTCATTGGGTCCCATGGACCTGTTCACCTTTCAGGTTGTTTAGATGATCTTATTCGGTGTATTCCAAAACAAATCAAGCTATTAACGAGAAACAAACTGTTTTGCATACAAATACAGATCCCAGCATGACTATCCTTACACAGAAATCCAGATGAAAATAAGCTGCAGTTTGATAGATATTTTATTGTCTTGCAGCCTCAGGATTTTGTAATTCATTGTCAGGAAGAGAAAACATAAACAGGATACTATTACAAGACGCCTTGGGAAATAATCACTGACTTATTTGCATGGGTAAATATTAACTAAGAAGGAACTGAAAGTTTGCTTGGTTCTGGGTTGGAGACTTAAAACAATGCTATACACACCTGGAAATAACTCAATGGCAAATTAGTTTTCCTGCTTGGCTGAGGAATAGGGGATTTAGAAAGTGTTACTAGGTAGCAACCAGAAAAATACAGCAGGATTACTTTCTTTAGTCTTTTGGTGGATGTCCAGATACTGTAGATACATAGGCAGGTACACAGACCAGTGAATATCCAAACACAGCACTTCATACCTGTACGTATACATGCACCCTATGAAGTTTGCATGTAGGGCTTGAACGGCACTGAGTTAGGTTTGCTGCTGAAGATGCCTCTGTCTTGTAAAGGGAGTTAAGGAGAACCACAGCAGCCAGATCCAGTCTGAAACTGAGCAGAAATCAGCTCTGTTTGAAGGCAATGTTTTCTAAGTTCTTTTACTCTTGTTTATGCCGGCATGTTCCATATCCCCATCATGATGTGCCAACAGGCTTACAGCAAAGCTTTGGTCATTTGGCCAACACCTTGCTCCCCGTCCGTGTGTGCTGCAACAAGGTGATGAAATCCATGGCAGTTCTGCTGCCTGCTCACCTCACCATGGCCAGTGCTGTGGGAACTATTCTTGACATGCACCATGATAAGGAAATGCAACGCTGGTAGACAGTCTTTATGAACAGATGATCTGGCAACAGCCCATAATAGTGGATAATCCTTACAGAATTCAGTAACAGCAATGTAGGATCTGAATAATTTTGTTTCTCAAAGCCACTGAATTTTACCTGAAATCTGTTCTCCTTTGCTTGTTTGAAATCCTTTGTTACAACTCTTCGTCCATCCTTGCATCTGTATGACTTACATCATTATGAGATTTGAAAAAAATAGATATTTAACTAGAGATTTTCTCCTATGGCTTACAAAATGTGAACTTTTCCAGAGGCCAGTAGGTGGTATATTCAATTTTCATTAGGAGCAGAAGTAGATATACACGGAGAAGAGATGGGCAGAGAAACACTGGCTGGAATTTTTATTGCTGGTAAAAAATAGGATTGGGATCAATCCTCTCATCTTATTATCGGCATGTGCATTTTGTAAAATCATAGAATTGTCTGAGTTGGAAGGGACCTTTAAAGGTCATCTAGTCCAACTCCCCTGCGATGAACAGAGACACCTACAGCTCAACCAGGTGCTCAGAGCCCTATCCAGCCTGGCCTTGAACGTCTCCAAGGACAAGGCATCCACCACCTCTCTGGGCAACCTGTGCCAGTGCCTCACCATCATCTAATCTACGCTCTAACTGAATCAACTTTCTTTTTTTTCTATTTTTTTTTACAGCTAACCTGTGATTTTTTTTTTTTGTATGCAAATATGGCATGTCAATGACTGCAGTTGAAGCTTTCACAGGCTGCAGTAAGATTATGCCCAAAAAGTATCGCCTGGGACACAAGCCAAAGTGCACAAAAAGCTGAGGATCTCTCTACCGTCTGATATTTAATGTGACACATCTTGAATAGTGTTATAATAATTATTATTATATAATTATTAATAGGGGATCTATCCTTTCTAAAGAACATCTGCTATATTTATATGAGTTTGCATGTATGTATATATATATATGTATAAACTTATAAAATCGTTATGGGTAAAACTTAACGAGTCCAGCTACTACCTCATTTTCTTCTTTGCCCACTCAAAAAAGAATGATACATAATAACGTATTTGCAATCTTCTTTGCAGATGAAATACCTAAAAGCAAGAAAAGTGATAGGACACAAAGCAAAATAGTAGCTTGCCTGTGAAGGAAATCCTATTCTGCATGGGCTTGTCCCCCATTCATAACTTTTAAGATAAAACCCTCATCGGGAACTGATCATAGTAGTTGATTCACTTAATGTACAGATGCCCTACATTTTCTTCATTTTGTTGCCTATGGCTTAAATTCACCCTAAACTACTACAACATGACAGTGGCGGTGGCCTAAGAGTTTAGTAGACCTAAAACACAAGCACAACCCCCACAAGATACAACTGTCCTTCAATAGCCTACACACAGATATGGCAGAAACCTCAGACACGTGTACACTGACAGTCCCTAGGGAAAAGACACGCAAGTGCCACAGACTGCAGTTATCAACAGCACAGCCAAGGCCATGCTCTCATGTGGACACCAACTCATCCTAGAGAAGAAATACAGCCCACAGTTCTCCTTGATTTGTCAGTGCTGTAAAACTATTGCTGTAAAAAAATCTGAATTTTTCTACCTTTGTAAGCAGAGGCTTATTGGGGTTTTTGTTTCATTTTTTTTACACGCAGTTTTCCATGAGTTATAGGATGGCAACATTTTTTCATAGCTATTGACAACTAATGAAGCAAGTGGATTGAAGTGTAAATTACTAATAACTATTAGTAACTAACTAGACTATCTCCAACAGTTTTAGAGGTGGTAGAACATGGCTAAGCTCAGAGGCTCAGCTCACAGAGGCACTGCAAGTATCTTCTCCTTAAGCACAATTAGAATTTAAAAAACTCCAAACACTATTCAATAATTCATTCATGAATATGTCATAACCATATAATAATCAGCCACACAAATAACTGGACTTATAATTATTGTGATATCACTAAGAAGCACAGTATTTGAGGGGATGAGATTCCTGTAAAGGGTTTGACAGACATGCCTTGCCATAGAAAGATGGAATGCTGTTCATTCTTTACTCTGAAATAATTTCTATTCCAAGAGTAATTTTTACCAGCTTCATGGATTGGCTGTGTGGAGCCTGTCCTGGAGTCATGAGAAGGGCCCACTTGGGTACAGCAGGTTATATCTCCATACCTGAAGTGAACAGATCACTTGAAGGCAGCCAGCATTAATATCCTGAAAAAGTGTGTTTGTGCATCAAGGAGAAATTGAATCTTCATTTACTGAGCTAATAAATGACAGTACCTCATTCTGCCTGTGGCTCCCTGTCTGGGGAAGGGCTCACCACCTCTATGGGAGGCATGAGCCTTGCCTTTGCCCAGGCCCGCCAGGGAGTAGCGTGTCACTGCTGGGATGTCCTCACCGTGTCACTTCCAGGCTGGCCTCATTGTGCTGAGTGGTATTGCTCTGCTGAAACCTCAGCCCGCAGCTGTGAGGAGAGGACACTGTAGCGATACAAACACTGAGGGAATCAAAGATGGACTTGCAAAGGCACTTGAGCACTGCTTCCTCTTTCTGCTGGGAGCTGAAGGCTAGATTTCTATTACTTTCTTTTTCCTAAACAACATTATCTAGCAGGCCATCATTTGGGCATTACCTGTGCTCTTATGAGACAAAGATTTGCATTTCACAAGAGCTTTCCTCACTGTCCTGGATCACAGAGAACACGGAAATTATTAGCAAGGAATATTTTTCACTGTGGTTTGCCATCAGAAAGTGGTGATTCAATTGCATCCTTTAAGTCAACATATTTTGCTAAGTGCATCTTACAACATCACAGGCAATTATACAAAGACATTTTAGTGAAGTTGAATTTTTCATTCTGACATCTATTTAATTACACAACATATTGGAAAATCTGGCTTTCATCATACTGTAACACACGAATGTTGAAATTTCACATTTGAGTGCAATGTTAAAACTTTAACAAAGAGAAAGATTTAGTAGTTCAGCTCCTGGAATCTGAATTCTCATTCTGATTTGAGAGAAAACCAAATCTAAAACAGCAAATTCCCTTTTAGCTCTACGTGCAAGGATCAAGTTAGCAGCATTTTGTGCATAGTTCTCAAATTTTTCCTACTTAGCAGTCATACATTTTTGCAAGAACAATTTCCCCCCTTTCCATGCATGGAAGGAACTGATACGTTTTAATCTTCTTGTTGTTTGTTGTTTTGCATTTTATTTCCTTGTGTTGTTTTTTTTATAAAATTTTTTAAATTTTGCTTTGTTTTGTTTTTGGTTCATTTGTTTGTTTTTGCATTCACTGCTTTGTGTTAACACTTGTTTGAGGAAATAAAACAATGCCTGGCAAAAATTTAAATGACATACATCTACATACATCTGATGACCAAATCGTGCTGATTGGTAGATTAAAGGTATGGACCTAAGTTTTCTGGCAAGTATTACATGCTCTCATGCACCTGTCAAAACCCAGGCTGAAGATGAAAAACCATAGACTAAACCCTGTGCTTTCGAGTTGTCATTCAAACTGAATGAAATTTGGATAGGCAGCCAGTTACTGGTGCTCGTAAGGAAAACAGCTAAGTTACAGCATATGCTGTATGAAGCAGCTGAGGTTGCAGACTCAGAGATGCTTTTTGCCTGTTTTCCTGCATGAAACTGACATAAGGAAAATCAGTATTTCTGTTTACCTGTTTTTTATGTCATTCCAGTTTTACTCACTTTATTCAAACTAAAGCACAATTTTCATCATGTTTTGCTGCTCTAATAACTACTGGTGCAGTATCAAATGATGCACAAGCAAAAGGCCAGGCCCTGACCTCATCACTGCCACCTGCATGAATGAACCAATGGGTCAATGATCATTTTTATTTTTAATGTTACTTTTAGCTGAAACATGCTGTGTTCCATAGGTATGAGAAGTGAGCTTTGTTTGCTTCTGATCAACAGCAGTTCAGTAAGTTGAATATAAATTTTAAACGTATATGTTAATCTGTACAAATATGCATCTGCTTTCTTCATCTAGAAGACTGTATTTCTTGAGCAGACGGTGGAAGCCTTTTTAGAATATCTTCTTGCTTCATTGCAGCTGAGTATAAAGGGAAAACTTCTATTATTCTGACATGGCTTAAAAGAAACAAGCAGGTTGGGAAGAAACAGGATTTCAAAAAAAAATCCAGTTCTCTTGATCTCAGTGATTTACCTACAACCTTTTTCTCTCTGTTATTTATACTTGCTGATACAAAGTTTCTGCTTTTTCTTTTACACCTGGATGCAAACTGTTGTCCATTGGTGAGTT
This sequence comes from Pavo muticus, assembly GCA_016647715.1. NCBI lineage: Eukaryota > Metazoa > Chordata > Aves > Galliformes > Phasianidae > Pavo > Pavo muticus. The sequence goes on from JACDJE010000376.1 coordinate 446,179, forward strand.
AAAAAATCCTACTAATTACACAAATCTCACCAATCTAGGTGTTACTTCTGTATCTAGCCTCAAAAGCACCTAGAAGAGTAGCGAGGTAGAAACAGCATGAATTTTACCCTTGGGGAACCAAGACCACCCAACGCTCAGGAGCAGCCTCTGTGTCTTGCTGCACACAGCCCTGGCATGCCATCCTCCTGCCAGTGGTATGCCATCATGCTGGAGCCACTGCCTGCCTTCTGCTGAGCAGCATTTGCAGGACTTAGCACATGAAACATGGCTCAGGCTCCAAAAGAGCAGTAATGCAGACCATTATGCAGAGTACACTCGGAAAAAGAGCACTGAGCTCCAGTGCCAAAGTGAAGGAAGAGAAGGAAATGTCTGATACAGGTGTGCTCAGAACACTGGCCACCATATGATTATCTGCGTGGTGTTTGGCAGCCCCTCGTCACCTGAAAAAAGAAACCACAGAATGGGCACGCAATAAGTGAAAGCAGTCTCTGGTGCAGTGGTTATTGAAACCTGCTTGAGGCCTGCTAGCATGAGGTGCACAGGCACTGCTGGCTCCTTGCTCCATGGGGTTGGATGGGGCTCATTTTGCTTGTTCCCCTGGGGCTGCCAACAGCAGCATGTAGCCAAACAGCCAGACATTCATGTCTGTATCTGCCAATACAGAGCTACTATCTTAGCCATTCAGGCTGTATCTATTTCTGCTGGCATCTAGTATCAGTTAGTTAGTGTCATAAACTGCTTGTCTGTAAGACATAAAACGTCCTGCAGTAAATCCCTGGGATTTGGCAAAACTGGACCAGAAGGAAGCACTTGTATTAAATCTGAGCAGCTGCAAAGCATCAGTGTTTCTAGTTCCCAACCACAATGGCAAAATACTTGCCTCAATTTCTTTTAATGTCATCATGTTAATTCCTTCTCATGCTTTCCATAACACACCCTAAACAATGCATTGGCAAACAAATGCTTGAATGTGTGATGGGGAACATCTCTGATGTCACCTCATCATCCCCAGTGCTCACCAGTCTGCCGTGCTGCAGGGACAAGTGTTCATGTTCCTGTGGAGCAGGCACTGCCCCAGCAACTGGTCCCAGCAAACATCAGGTTAGGAACAGATACAGTGATAAAGTAGAAAATGGGAAGAAGGAAACTGCTTAACTTCTGCATTCTGCAACGGCAGAAATTATTGTTTCATAGTGAATAAAAACATTGCCTCCTGCTCCGTGCTCAATCACCAAAAGGTATATATATCTGCTTGAGAATGAGAGGAACAGAAAGGCCAAAAATCACCCCAAAGCTCTCTAGTTTCTGTTTCTAGTGCGGCCACAAGCTTCAAGGACAAGGCACCAGAGGAGAACTGCTCTGACATTGGGTGGCAGATTTTTAAGCAGCACGTTGTGTCAGCACCTATTCCCCAAGAAAACAGAAGAGCCTAAGGAAAACAAAGGCATAACAGTTTGATGCAGCTCTTTCCATCTCTTCTTCTGTTCCAAAATCTCTTCTAACCAGACCTAGAGGGACCAGGAGTCTTTTGGCACAGGCTTCCATCCCTGATTTCTGCTTAAGCCAAATTTGCAGCACAGCACTCGGGGATTAAACAGTTGCACAAGAAATTGCCAATTCTATTGTACTGAAAATTGTCATTTTTTTGCTTAGCCAGAAGGCAAATGGGTCACTCTACAAACTGTCTTTTCACTGCCTTTTCTTTGCATGCAAGCAGTCTCATGTTCTTGTTGTCATGGGGAATTCTTTGCTATGATGATCTTTTACTTAGCGTGAGAAGGGCCCGTGTATAACAACTTAATTGGGTGAGTCAGATTAATACACAAATCTAACCCACATGTGAAGTGAAAAGCACTAAGAGTGATGGGTGAATTTACAGCTTCAGGAAATGTCTACATGCTTTTGGTTTGAGTGAGTATCAGCAAACGTGTGGTATGTAAATATCTGGTTGCACAACCTGCTTCTCCATGCTACTAAAATCATATCCATTTGTGCAGAGCAGTTGGACCTCAGAAACAAGCCTGCTGGTGCTCCAAAAGCTGAGATCTGAGGGTGACCCAGTCTAATAGAGAATCCCAGAGACTGTTTACACTTCTCAAGTTGCAGTCTACAGACAAAAGAGGCTGGGTCAAAACAGAAAGCACATTTGCTGTGGCCCGGTTCCCTGCCAAAACTAATCTTCCCTTTGCTGATGCAAACAATCCTGAGGTCAACATCTTTGCACCCTCATGCTTCCTGGGTTAATAGGATTTTTTTTTGAGCATTCACTTCCGCTGCTAAAAAATAATTAAAAAAAAAGTTTCCAGGGCCATCCCTCAAAATCACAGAACCACAGAATGGTTTGTGGTGGAAGGGACCTTTAAGATCATCTAGTTCCAACCCCCTGTTATAGGCAGGGATACCTCCCACCAGACCAGGTTGCTCACAGCCCCATCCAGCCTGGCCTTGAGTGCTTCCAGGGAGGGGTCATCCACAACCTCACTGGACAACCTGTTCCAGTGTCTCACCACCCTCACAGTAAGGAATATCTTCCTAACATCTAGTCTAAATCTACCCTCTTCCTGTTTAAAGCCATTTCCCCTTGTCCTGTCACTACCTGTCCCTCCCCAGCTTTCCATCAGGTACTGGAAGGCCACTAAAATATCCCCCTGGAGCCTTCTCTTCTCCAACCTCAACTCTCTCAGTCTGGGAAAAGTTCTTTCTCTACAATCCAAACATCTACAGTCTTCTTGGTAGATTTTGAGAGAATCTGCCTCCAAACATACATACATTTGAGAAGAACCTCCTCCAAACGTGTACAGACAGGGGTGCCAAGAAGAACAAGAAAGGCTTCTACAGGTACCTCAACCAGAAAAGGAAAGTCCAGGAAGGCGTACCCCCCCATTGAGTGACACAGGCAAGCTGGTAACGATAGACAAGGAGAAGGCTAAGGTACTCAACAACTTTTTTGCCTCAGTCTTGTCTGGTAACTGCTCATCGCACAGCCCTCAAAAGATTGGTTTGGAAGGAGGGGATTGGGGAAGACACATCCCTCTCACTGTGAGCAAGATCAGATTAATGACCACCCGAGGAATCTGAACACACACCAGCCTATGGGTCCTGATGAAACGCATCCTAGAGTCCTGAAGGAACTGGCTGATGTAGTCACCAAGCCACTTTCAATGATGTTTGAAAAGTCATGGCAATCAGGTAAAGTCTCTGTTGACTGGGAGAAAGGCAGCATCACACCCATTTTTAAGAAGGGTAAAAAGGATGACACTGGGAACTACTAACCTGTCAGTCTCACCTCTGTGCCAGGGAAGATCATGGAACAGAACATGGAAGGCAGGAAGGTGAAACAGGAGAGCCAGCCGAGTGGCCTTCTATGATAGTGTAACTGCATCAATGGACAAGAAAAGAGATGCTGATGTCATCTAACTGGACTGCAGTAAGGCCTTTGACACAGTACACCACAACATCCTTCTCTCCAAGTTGGAAAGATATGTATTTGATGGGTGGACTATTTGATGAAAAACTGGCTGCAGGATTGAGTCCAGAGACTGGTGGTCAATGACTCCATGTTTGGATGGAGATCAGTGACGAGTGGTGTCCCCCCAGGGGTCAGTGCTGGGTCTGATACTCTTTAATATCTTCATCAGTGACATTCACAGTGGGGTCAAGCGCACCTTCAGCAAGTTTGCAGATGACACCAAGCTGCGGGGTGCAGTCAACATGCCGAGAGACAGGCTGACCAGAGGGCCAAAGAGAACCTCATGAGCTTCAGTAAATCCAAGTGCAAGGTCTTACATCTGGGTTGTGGCAACCCCTAATATCAGTACAAGTTGGGGGATGAAAGAACTGAGTTCTTTTTGACTGCCAAAAAGGACTTGGGAGTATTGGTGGAAGGCAGCTGGACATGAACCAGTGATGTACCCTCACAGTCCAGAAAGCCAGCCATATCCTGTGCTGCATCAAAAGCAGCATGGCTAGCAGGGCGAGAGAGGTGATTCTGCCCCTCTGCTCTGTGCTGGTGAGGCCTCACCTGCGTCCAGATGTGGAGTTCTCAGTACAGGAGAGATATGGACCTGTTGGAGCGTGTCCAGAGGAGGACCACAAAAGTGATGGAGCACCTCACCTATGAGGACAGGCTGAGAGAGCTTGGGCTGTTCAGCCTGGAGAAGAAAAGGCTCCAGGGAGACCTGAGAGCAGCCTGTCACTATCTAAGGGGGAGCTGCAGGAAAGAAGGGGACAGAATCTTTAGCAGGGTCTGTGGTGATAGGACAAGGGGAAATGGCTTCAAGCTTAAAGAAGGGAGATTGGATATAAGGAAAAAGTCTTTCACAGTGATGGTGGTAAGGCACTGACACAGGTTGCCCAGAGATGTGGTGGGAGCCCCATATCTAGAGACTTTCAAGGCCAGGCTAGACCACATTCTGAGCATCTGATGGAGCTGTGGATGCTCCTGTTCATTGCAGGGGAGTTGGATGAGATCACCTTTAAAGATCACTTCCAAGTATTACAGGGCTAAAACAGATCAAGAAGGGTTAGAAGAAAGAAGGGGAAGTGGCAAAGAACCAAGCAAAAAGCTGTGTAAGTTCTTGGTTTCACATCACTTGTCAGAAGTGGAAGGGTTTTGTATGGTTTATTTTTTCACTTCTATTCCCTCTTGACACAATTTTTAATGTATTGGGTAAGACTAGAAGTCTTATCTGTCTGCTGTACAGCTGACCTGAAATAAGTTTCAATCTGTAAACTGCTCATCATACCACGATGGATTTTTCTACTTGAAGTTTATGGGCATAAAATTAAAAGAGGTTTTATTGAGACTGCTGTGAAATTACAATTATGAACTTGGCAATGAGCTTCTGGGGAGTCAAAGACATTTCAAATGTTTGAAAATGTTGGAACAAGGTTTTGTTCTGATGACTTTGGGTTCAGCAGAGGCAGAGAAACCGCTATCCTTGCAGGCAGACAACATGATCCCCAGTGAGAAAACAATGTCCGTGTGTTTGTGAAGTACCTGCAGGTGAGGGTGCCCTCAGCTTTCAGCAAACAGAAGCAACAAGCCAACAGCTATTTGATCTGAGAAGGCTTGGAGGAATAAACACATTACCTTTTGCCTGCTTTTTAAGGAACATGAGATTAAAGACAGCAGAAATGCAGCACCCAAACCCATGCTGCAATCAGATGTGCACATAACAGCACAAAGTATCCAGTATTGTGGTGGTAGCAGAACACAACAGTAGGAATAGAAGACAATTGAAATGCTGTTGTCACACATGGGACTGCTTGAGGAATTTGTGTTTTTAACATTTTAACTGAAAAGAAAGACTTAACAAGCAAAGTCTTGAATTTCTTGCATGTGAGCTATCCGAAGAGCTTCCAGATACCAAAAAATAAGGTGAAAACACCACATAAATGATCAAAGTCAAAACAGCGGGTGCCAAATATAGTTAGTGTTACTTTTTGTCTGGTAACACTGCAATAACATAAACTGTATAACGCATGATAAAACACTGCCATAAAACAGAGAAAGTACATACTATAAAATACAAAATATAAAAATGTTAATCACATTAACAGAAGGAAAAAAATACAAAGGAAATATTACAATAAAATCATGGTACCAGTTTCTTCCCGTACTGCAAAATTTATTGGAAAAATGTTTAAATTATGCAGCATTATGATAAGTTACTTTTATTTTTGTTCTTGATTTTAAGCATGCATTAACTCAAACAGAAACAAAACCTATTAATCAATGCAGAAAATGTTATTAATCACCAAGCATTGCACGCACATTTAAGGAGGGATGACGCAGTACCTATTACACATTATAATTACTTCCCTTCCCAAGGGCTTAGAGATTTCAGCAATTAAAAAATATCTCAGTTATTCACAATAAAATGAGCAGTCACTGAATTAGCACAAATTTTGATAAATGAGCAGTTACTGTAGAAGTTGTTTTGTCAGAAAACTATCAAACAAGATCAGACCTGCTTCAACTAGTCTTTACTCAAAGTGATGTTATTCCTTGTGACCACTGCCTCTGTGTCTACTAGGATACTGAAGGCCCTCTCAGAATGATAAGAGGGTCTGTTAACATCAACAGAAATCTTGAGACCAAAATTTTCCTTGCAGCTTTTGCAAGGAAACACTCATGCCTTCTGACCACACTCCTGCAAACAACTCCAATTACGTGCCTTGTTTTCACTACAGTGAAATTCCTAAAGAGTACTCTTCTTCTCCATCTGCTGCTGTTCAAGCAACTCACAGCATAGCTGAGGATGGTTTTTGTCCAAATCTCTACAAATATCTTTTTATGTTCTTCACTGACTCTCAGAGACAGTAGGTCCACCTTTAACTACACTGTTCAGTCCCTGCCACCTTCTCCAAACTCCACAAGAGAACAGCTGACAAACAATTGCTGGGACTGCCAGGTGCTGAGCATTAATCCCAAGAAATTAAAGAAATATGAAGAGAAGCCAGCCAAGCACTTCTCAAATGTGCAGCTCTCACATCTTGCTCCCATATGTGCCACCCAGTGGTCCCGTCAGCTCCTTCTGCTCTTTTCTATGTTACATACAAGCTGATTGCATTATTTCAAAGGAGGCTGGAAGCGTTCCAAGTGTGACTGTATTTTTCTCTATATTTGCTTTCTAACTACAATTACTATGAAGACTTTCATCACTTTTTCAGATGGTACTAAAATAACCTATGTCTAACTTGCAGTCTTTCATTATTGAAAAAATAGACTTCAAAACACAGCCCTTAGCAGATTAACTACTTCACATTCTTACCTAGGAACATTTTATTTATCCCTAGTAAACACTGCCACTGTTCCCTTGTGGAAGTGTTATGCTTTTAATCATGACCAAATGCAAAATCATTTTTAATTTATCTGGAAACATTTTGGGTAGAAATATGTGAACTAACAACTACTTAACACACAAGTGCTACCAGCTAAAAAAAAACTCAAGCAATATAATTTTATGGAACGAAAGAGAAAAAGGAAATGTAATAAGCTGTGGTTTTTTGTTTTTTGTTTTTTGTGTTTTTTGCTTGATGAATGCATATATTCTTAAATGTCAGTTAAGCAGACTTTGGTTTTTGTGAACACATTTGCATCTCAAAGATTCAAGAGCAGATCCTTTTTTGTAACAGTTACAAAAGCTCTACAAACATTAATCACCAGCTGAAGACCCTACTTACAATCTCAAAGTTGTATAGATCTCATTTTTTGATAGGCATTTGTTATCAAATGTTCTGTTGTTTACCACTCAGTCAAGAAAAGCAAGATGTGAAACACAGCTTGATGACGGAGTTTTGACTAGGTCAATGCACCCAATGGTTATGGGTAAGCAAAACCCCTCCCAGATAAGAAATCAATCTTAACAGCGATAACAAGCAGCCAAGTGACTTACAATCATGAGAAGTGCATTGAATAGTAGTAGCAATTATTGACTTTTCAAAGTTAAGCTGAAGGAAATCTCACTGATGCAAGCTGAATGGAATCAGGGCTCACGGTAAGGAATGCATCTGTATTATCTCTGCTAGTAAACTTTTATTCTGTTGTGTTTCTAATTCCATCTCACATTTCAGGAGATGCCAGTTTATATCAATTAAAAAAGAGACAATTGTCCGATTAAGAGAGACCAGTGTTTACACTTTCCTAAAATAAAAAATAAAGACAATGAACTCAGTGACTTTGTAGTCATAATAACCTAAGTACATAGTTTTAAAAATAAGGATATCAATATACTGAAATGCTTTGAATGCTTAAAAAAAAAAAAAAAGGAAATACAAAATAATATTGAAAATTCACAAGAAAATGCTTTCAGGAGTTGTGCACAGCCCTTTTTTTTCAAGAGCAGTGTTGCTCTCATAATGTCTTTGTGAATCCAGTTATAAAGACAGAATCAGTTTCCCGAAGCAGCAGACCTATGACACATTCTCTATGTATGGTTGTTGTTAAGATTGTTCTTGTTAAAGAATCTCCTTGCTTCAACACTACTAAGTGACACAGAGCAGCGAGATGGATTTTCCTTTCTGTATTCAATGCTTTCCATCATAGCCTGCTTGATCACCTGGAAAACATTTAACAACATGTCATTCAGGAATATAAGTTTTAATGATTTATTAATTGATAAAATTCATAGAAAAGACCTCTTCAGATCTTAATATCTGCTACTCCTGATTTCATCTCTGCTCCAAAATTCAAAAAGTGGTTGCTGAGTATCATTATGCAGTAAAGAAATTGAACTTGTAACACACTGATTGAAATGTAATTATTAGATAAAGGTATGACAGGATACCACCAATGTCAAAAAAGTCACTTAGGAACATAAACCATCTGAAGCGAGTGCCAAAACAACACTGAAGGGTAAATCAAAACAATGCAAAAATTCACAGTTAAATAATGCACGAAATCATGATTATCTTGAAAGATTATATCCTCACTTTTGCTTTCTTGGTCCCAAAGTAGCAAGGTTTGCTCACAGCATTGAAAAAAATAATCCTTTCTTTATCACAGATGATACACCTGTGAGTATGGAAAGCTATTCTATAGATAATTTGGGAACTGGGTTACCAGTCATGGTCCCGTGTTACAGCTAGTATCAATTAAAAAGTATAATTAATTGCTGTGGAGTTAACGGGGGAAGAAATTTCTTTACAGAAGAAGTTTCATGTCCCCCTTTTCTTCCACTTAGAAAATCACCATACATGAAGGCCTGAGTAAAAAATCCTGAACATAATACTCCACATCCTACACAATCACCTTTGCTCAGTTACCCTGCAGGGCTTTTGATCTTCAAATGACAAAAACATCACAGAAACCAAAGTAGAATGGAACATGAATGGGAACAGGTCCTGACAAGCAGAGGGTCAAACACTACAGGAAACACAAAGACTACACTTCAGTAGTTCTATTTGGAAGATGGCCACAATATTAGGTCAATCTTCCTAGCCTTGAAAATATTTAGACTTTTTTATCTGCTTGGCAGCACCTCCCGACCTTTTCAGCAGCATATTTGCCTTGCAGTTTATTGACAGAGGATCATATATGGTAATACTTCCTATAAAACTGGTATTACAGTACTTCAGAAATAGAGGTCAGGTGAGAAGACCAAATTCTATTCATCCTGCTCTCACTGTGCATTCCATCCAACTTTCTTCATTTCACTCCAATCACTGTGTTACCTACAGTGACTGGATTCTTCACTTTCCTTCCCATGCTGGAAGGACACAAGTCAACCATACCATAGTTTGTTGTGCATGCACCCATAATCAGCACACTTTTACATAAGCTCATATAGAACCTACCTTGAGTTTACTCCAGCCCCCACTGAGTATAATAGGCTTTGATCCACCCTCAATGTTGAGAATAACAAGAGGCACAACTAAATAGAGGAAGCACTTTGTATGTCAAATTTATCAGGTAAATACTGAAATAAAACCTCTGTACCTTCAGTATGGCTGATATAGCGCCATACTGATCTGATACTCAGATCATCTATTCCCCTCTTTTAAGAATCTAGATTCTTTAAGACCCTTCAACACTGGCATACATACATCTAAGTTATTGAGGGTGTTGAACTCCATTAAATCGTGAAGCCTCTTGAAAGCCTCATTGGGATACTGGAAGTTGAAGGTAGAGAATGGTGTATTAGGATCATCAAAAATGTCGAAGTCGGCAAAATCCTTCTCTTCCTTTGTCTCTCTTGGAAGACCTGCATACAAAAGCAAAACACAGACACAATCTAAGACTTACCATCTTACTTTTTAAGGGCTCTTTCGAAATTCCTAATCATAACAGGAGACATTTCAAAGACAAAAAACTTCTTGTCTATAATCACTTTGTCATTAAACATTTTTAAAGGAACTGCTAGATACAGCATCCCAAACTATTTGCTCACCTGGAGCTTTGTACTTCCGGAAGTTGATGTTTGCGAGTACAAAATGGATTATAGTTGGGCAATCCTTCTCCGAAGAGGTATCCTTTGGTTTAAAAACATAGCACTCCTTCAAGCCCTCTCGATCAAATACATTTGGATCTATTTTTGGGAAAGGAAGCTTGTTCATTTTGGCCCACTTTTCAGCAAGTAAAATTTCCTGAAAAGAAACAAGATGCATATAAGCACTCATTGAAAAGTAGGATTTTTCTTCAGAAGGATACAGTTCAACCAGATGTCAGTACTAGAAGCAATTTTATTAACTCATACTTCTTTACTGCAGAAGAACTATCAAGTTGATCTTTGCACAGAAGACCCAGTACGGCAAACTGAGCAACTAATTCAGCCTGCCCGATCTTCATCACCTGGGATGATTCACAGGAAGTAAAGAATTGGTCCGTCAAATAAATCTTTGGGTGAATTTACAGAGTTGACAGGTAGGAAAAAAACAGTTATAATTTTACTTGCAAACTGAGTATCAGCACTACGGAAACCAATGAGAGTTAATAAACACAAGTCCACGCATTGTTATGTTCCCAGTCACATCACAACACAGGGGAGCATTTGAAAGTATGCTAAGCAAAAGAGTCTAGAAAACAGTCTTTTTTTCCTTGTAGAAAGTCAGTAAACAAAATAATTCGTAAATAATGACTCAAAAGCATTTAATGAGGGTGTGCGAATGGGAGGGGAAGGAAGGTCAACATATTCAGTCTTGGTTTTGAATGAAATAGGACCTTTCTTGGAGCAAATGTTTTGGATACACAAGAGATTAAGAGATAGTGGGTATAAAACGATAAAACGATAAAATGATAAAACAGGCGTGGAGCCATTGACTTCAGCTGGTTGATTTTCCAATGTGTTAGAGTATTAAAAGTGTAGCAGAGTGCTACCATAGACAGAACAAGCCCAGCTGTTGAACTGACATCTACTCTTTGTAATGCAAGCAGAGCCAATGGGGTTACACAGCCATTAAACAAAACTGGTTTCTGTCCTTTAGGCCATTATCATACAACCTCTGCCTGTGGGCTATATGTGCATTAGCTAGAGGTACATCACTTTTTTTATTATACACATATTTGTGCTTCAGGAACAAATGAACTATTCCCTTCAACGGTGGCGTTACAAAAATCCAAGGCATCATTTAATTTTCTCACCATCTTTTCTTGTGTAAAATGAGTTCGCGTTTTAAAACGAAAAACTTTCAGGATACCACCCAGATATGTTCACCAAAATGGCACAAAAAACTGCAATGGATTGAGATAGAAAGCTCAATGCATACAAAGAGTAATAGAAACAACTACATATAGCCTTCTGCATAGACTCCATGTGCAGAACATAAAAAAGAGTGTAATAAATGTTTCAGAGGAGACGATAGAATTACATCAGTAAATCCAGCTGATATGGAAAGTAGTCATGACAAATAAGGAAAGAAATTCTTAAATGAATAAAAACTTAGAGGAAAAAAGAAGACTCTGGGATTGATTAAAGGAAAGATGAAAGGTCCTGGCACTACTCCAGTTCCTCTCAGAGTTCTACTCTTCCCAGCAGCCCCCAAGAGACCTGGAGATTATGGAAGTTATTCTTTTCCAGTCCTCTTGTTTTTCTTTGCATTTTAAAACAGTGATCTGGAGTCCATTTTGCTACAGATGTTATTTTTTAATGTTGTTTTGAGGTTTTGTTCCTTGATAGTCAGAAGAAAAAAAAGCTCTTTCTTTGTTCTAATTGAAATTTGCCTGTAAACCAACAAAGAACACCAGGTGTTTCTCAATTAGCATGCTTTCTTGGTTTTCTTAAAAATTATTTATTAAAATTCACTCAGGTTTCAAATAAACGTTGCCTCTTCTTTAAGACCCTCACAATAGACTCTTAAGTGCTGCTGTTTCTTTATCAGCTACCAAATCATTCAACATCAACCTTTTTTGATCAGCTGGAGCTGTCTGGATGCAGAACTTGTACAGACTGCGCAGCCTGACAGCCATGCTTTCTATACCTGCTACAGAAAGTAGGCAGGTCATTTAATCTGTATTTTTCTGTGGTTTTGCTCTGCCATGAACACATTCAGGAATACTACTTAAAACAGCACGGGGATTATCCTAAAGAGATGAAAATGAGCAGTTAGTTTCAGTTTCAAAATATTGTATATTTAGCAATACCACAGTAGCTGAGTGAAAACCTGTTTCTACAAGGCAATGACAGAAAAACATTAGTTTGCATCACAGAAGAGAACAGCTGTACAGAGCTAGAGCACTAGCACAGCAGTAAACTTAACTGTTAACTATTGATATAAAATCTGCAATTCAGCGTGATGGCGAGACATTCATAAAAAGCAACATAGCTACTACTCCAAATAGTGGTTTACAGACATGCAAATTATGTTTTTCTACTTTGTGTAACTTGTCTTGTGTGAGTCATGTAAACAGGAACTGAGGCAGAGTGGAATATTCTGCCTTGATGTGGAAACAAGTTGCTCCAATGCTGCAGACAGGCAGAATAGCCAGCTGTAATCATTAAGCATGCAACCAGTCCAACTGGAAAAATAAAATTTAACTTGGATTTATTAACACAAAGAAAAGAATGGCCTATCTTACTTTGAAAGGAGGACTGGAATCACTCGGCCTCGCTGAAAAATCGAAAGAGATGATGAGATCAACTCCTCTTTGAGGTCTTAGGATGAGTGGATATGGAAGGTTAAATGTAAGACCACTGTCCACAATGTGAATCTTTTTGCTCTTCACATCTAGTGGCTCATATATCCTCTCAAACTCATCAGGATCTATGCAGAACAAATGAAAACAAAACAAAACAAGAGCACACCAATTAAAAACTGCAATTTTGATGGAGTTATTAACGTTTCCCCAAGTAATGAAGAATCTACAGACTTTAAAATGCTCAGTATTCCAGCTAACCATTAAAAGAATGCATATATAACCTTAAATCTCATCTTAACAACTAGAGAAGGAGAAAAAGAAACAGAGCTGGCTCAGGGCATAACTGATGAGGACAGATGCTCAGCTTTAACCCTGGCTTTAACAGCTTTATCCCTTCACCCAACAACACAAGACACAAAGGAAAGTGTTTATGGGATGCCAAGACGGAATCCTAACACACATCCCGTGCCCTACAATCCCTGCCTAACCTTCTCCCCAAGTTTCTCACCTGAACCTTCTGTTCTTCCCAGCTCCTCTTCACCCAGATAACTGGAATTCGCCCACAGAGCTTTGAAGTGGATCTGCTCTAGGGCACTGCTTGTCTATGTCTGTTTCTGACTATTAATATTAGGGCTAACAAGTCAAACAACTCGCTTTTCAACTCCAAACCTCATGACCTCATTACTGTAACCCATATTCACATCTGAAATTTAAGCAGTGGACAGAATTAGCTACTCACTGCCATTATAAAATAGCTCCTATGCCTAATATTTTCAAACTAGACAATCTAATTTAAGATTCCTTCCAAGTCAAGTCATTCCATGAATGTCCAAACTGAGGGCTGAGGAAGATGATGTTTTCCTTTCAATCCCAGCATTCCCTGGGTGCAATTCAGGAAAAATCAAATGAGTTTTGGAGGGTGTTTTTGTGCTTATCCAATTCTCTGGATACTGTTAAACTATCCCTGTAAGTAGTTAAAAATTTGCTCCTGTCAATCATTTCTAGCTCTAGATTTTAAGAATATTTTTTAAGAATGATTCATGGTTTAGCTTTTTGACTAAAAACTAATGACAATATCTATAGAGGGCAGTGTAATCTAAGCAGTGCTGAATGGAATGCTGTAAGTATTTCTTGTATAATTAAATTTATTATCATCTACCTATTAGTGGTAGAAATTATCTGAAAGAAAGATATTTTAACGTGAAAAAAGAAGATCAAAACTGATTCAAATTCCAGTTTGAAAGAACAAACTTCTTTCTTCATTTCAGGATCCATGTGAAAAACATATTGTTATGAGCAGCAAAACATCTCTAATCATATATTTTGATTTTTTATTTCTGTTATTATCATTCACTAAAGGGCACTTGGATAAAAAAATGGTCCACTAGTTTCCTAATATTTGCTCCAATTTCTATAAGAAACATCTTCAAATTTCTGCTTGGAGCTAAGGAGCTAAATAAGAGACTTATTTTAAAAACAGGTATATTTCATACCCATTAATGCTAATAATAAATCAATGAAAATATATTAGTGTTTATCAAATTCCTTACAATCCAAAATCTACCATTAAAAAGATACACCTACTACACATACTTCTAGCACAATTAAAAGAGTTCTGATCTCCCCCTCCTTTTTTGAAGACTGTATTTCAAACAATTTATTATTTATTTTAAACCTTTGTTCTTGATAGAATTCCCAACAATTGCAAAAACATCTTTGGTCAAGTTTTGTATTAGATTTCTTTATAAAACTTGATTTTGAAGCCAAAAGCAAGTCAACAGCAATCTTTTAAATAAAACTTGTATCACCTCCTGTATTTTTTATGCTACTGCATACCTAAATCTCCTACCAAAAATAAGACAGCTCTATGGTGACAGTGTTCATGATTCTATCTTCCAACTTATCATAACATAATTGTTAAGATATTTAATAGGATAAAGCATTGTAATATCATCACTGAATTTATAATGACCACATGGATTGTTTTCATTATTCATGGGCTCCTGTAATTACAGGAGAAATTCAGTTTTAGAGTTTTTTCTTTTTGTCACAGCATCTTTTAGAAGTACATTTCGTTTTCGAAATGACATGAAAAGTTCCAAAACATAACCTACGTCCATGTTGTATGCCCAGAATTAAAAATGCAGTGAAGATTATCCAGTAGTTAGTTATTTATTTTAATGTCCTGAACTTAAAGGCAGACTCAGCATGTAGTTTGGTTGGATTTACACAAGGTATGGAGATGGAGGCCAGCAGTAGAACCAGTGAGATAAGACAAGCAGCCAGACTGAACCATGCTGAAACTGCTTACTTTACACCCTGTGCTGCAGTTATTTTAAAGGGCTGGGTAGGAAACCGTTATTCTTTTTATATTTTACAACACATGCTCCCAGGACAATCACACTACATACTCCAGTAGCCCCACTACGTCAGCCCACCATTATGCACCAGAGTGAAGGCTGAACGGAATATTTATGCTTTGAGAGCCTGGGACACGAATTTTCAGATTCAGATTTCAGCAGGCAGACTGCTTTTCTCAAAGATGTATCTGTATGAAGAGAAGCTTCCAGTCCATGGAACAGCCAAAAGAGAGAAGCATGAGATGCTTGCCTGGTCTGCAGCAATCGGATACACAGCCAGCTTGGAAATAAACAAGAACTGCTTGAAAATACAGAAGACTGTGCTCTAGAGGCCAACCTTTATCACAGATGGCAGCTTCAATGAAAGTAAGGGGGATGAAAAGGGCATTTGTTATTGACGCGCATCTACTATAGCAGAGTTTCCATAAATAATGAAGCAAGGAAGTGGAGATTATAAGTAAGGAAGTGGAGATTGTAAGATGTTTTTTTTTCCTATTGTTATTCATATGGCATTTTCTCAAGGAATTTTGGTGTGTTGTAATATTAAGGCACAGAAATAAAACAACTCTGAGTTCACAATGAGATTACTCAAGAGGTGTAAACCTTTAAAGCATATTTGAAGTCAGTTAAGAAAACTCTCAGCACAAATGGAATCTGTAGCAAAATGATGCCAAGTATTTTCATTATATAAGCTGAGAATGTAAGCACCAAGGAGACAGAATTCCCAAACTACGGCAAACACATGAAAAAGACAACAAAATCACAATACAGTTCAAATACAGGTGCTAAACTGGCATTTTTGCCAATTTAAAACACTTAATGAGCCCACTGCAAGAACAGTTTTCTCAGGTACACTCTGCTCCAGCGCTTAAGGAGTTCGATGCTGACCCACTGACTCAGGCAGTGGTGATCCCACTGATTGTCAGAAGAACAGAATCTGGTCTGTAGGAGTGTTTCTTTCTAAGCAGACTGAACACCCATGCTCAACTCCCAAAGCATGATTTGTGTCTGTGAAAGGCTTGAGACTACAGGAGATGTAAAACTTTATTTATATCCATTTTGATTCATTTACTTTTCCATTTGGGGTCTGTTAATAAAAGCAAAGTCTAAGCAATCCAGACTTCTCTCTGTACTCAAGCTGGTACGTAAATTCTTACTGATAGGAATAAACATGCAGTGCTTAAATGCATCCAGTGCCACGGTAATACATGGTATTTCAAATTTATTCCTAAGTTTCCTCTCTATCTATTCCTCTGGATTCCCAGGTTCTTAGATGTATTAGCAAAATTCACCAACAGCATTAAAATGTGGATACACTCTGCACTACTGAATGATTAATTTTTAGATTAACTACTGACATTTTGTGTTTTGTTTTGGCTTTTTACTACTCCTGGCTACATTGGAACCATTCACAGCTGTTAGATTTTAGTTGTTAATTCAGGTTTATGAGTGTGGGCTCCCAAAAACACTGAAAACTTGCAGCTATAGCAAACTTCCACTGGACATTTTAGCCCAAGAATTTTCAGGTGACAGACGTCACCTGTAGTGTGTAATTGTCTTGGAGGAACAGACTCATTCTGTCAAACCTGCATTTTACTTCAACTGAAATTAAAATCCAGGAAGCTGATAGTTGATGTTGAAGATTATCCACGTGTCTTAATTATGCAAAATTCTCATCAACTGTCACTTTTTCCAACCATAAATTTACTACCCGCTTTCCTGCCTCTTTTAGAACCACTATAAATATTAAGATTACCCAGTTGTAAACACCTCTGAGATGGTAAAAATATTTAGAAAGTGTAACACAGATGGAAATTACTATACAGCCAGTCAAAGGGATCTGTTACATTAACAAATACACATTAGACAGTGCCTGCTCCTTAAGCTTTTTAACGACATCTGGTATTTACTATTGCTTAATGACTAACTGGGACAATCTATTTCCTCTGGATAGAAAATAGGGGCTGAAGTGACTGTTATAACGTGGGATGGTTCACAGTGCCGTGCTGCCACACAAGAAGGTGAAAGGAACAGAGAATGGCAGCTCCTTGACTTGAAAGATGTCAACAATAATCCACAAGTATTGCAGTTTGTACCACAGAAACTCCACACTGTATCTTGACTGTGACAACTTTTCTATAGGGAAAACCACATCCATAACGCAATGCTCTGTTGTCTACTAAGGAAGAAAAAAAGTGCACCACAGACAAAAGAATACTGAGAAATTCAGAGGCTTTCACTGAGTGGAGTGTAATTAACACTGCCTATAGGAAGTCTTCAAAATGCTAATCAAATGTGATATCTAATTCTCTCCACCTACCATCCTATTCGCCATGTAGTTCATGCAGGGGGGCGGGGAAAGACACTGAACAACTTCTGCAAATTGATTTTTTTCTTAAGTTCATGTTTGCCACCAGCATGCTTGCTTCCTGCTTATGACAAGACGAAATTGGGCAGGAAGGACACTGATGAGGTTTAACAAGAGCAAGTGTAGAGTTTTGTACCTGGGGAGGAATAACCACATACATCAGTACAGGTTGGGGGGGCTGACCTGTTGGAGAGGAGCTCCGTGGAGAAGGACCTGGGTGTTCTGGTGGACAACAGGTTGGCCATGAGCCAGCAGCGTGCCCTGGTGGCCAAGAAGGCCAATCCTGCAGTGCATTAAAAAGAGCGTGGCCAGCAGGTTGAGGGAGGTGATCCTCCCTCTCTGCTCTGTCCTGGTGAGGCCACATGTGGACTACTGTGTGCAGTTCTGGGCTCCACTGTTCAAAAAAGACAGGGATCTCCTAGAAGGAGTCCAGCAGAGGGCCACAAAGATGATAAAGGGCTGGAGCATCTCCTGTGTGAGGAAAGGCTGAGTAACCTGGGTCTGTTCAGCCCTGAGAAAAGAAGACTGACAGGGGGTGTGATTAATGTTGATAAATATCTAAAGGGAGGTGGGAGGCAAAAGGATGAGGCCAGGCTCTTCTCAGTGGTGTGTAGCGACAGGACAAGGAGTAATGGCCTAAAACTTGAACATAGGAAGTTCTGTACTAACATGCAGAGAAACTTCTTTGCAGTGACGGAGCACTGGAACAGGCTGCCCAGAGAGGTTGTGGAGTCTCCTTCTATGAAGATATTCAAGCCCCATTTGGATGCTGACCTGCACCACCTATTGTAGGGTGCCTGCTTTAGCAAGGGGCCTGGACTCAGTGATCTCTTGAGGTCCCTTCCAACCCCTGTGATTCTGTGAAATGCAGATGCGTCTGACAGATCAGTCACACTGGGAGGAACGTGGAGTCAGGAAAGCAAGGATGTACAACTAAAGAAGTGCACTGCCTCCACAGGATTGTCAGAGGAAGACAAAGGCATCAGAGAAGCTACAGAAAAGCACTGTAGAAGGATAAGGAAAGGTTTTACTTCCATCTAAAGGCTTAGCCGGTGAAAAGAACATAAACCATCCCTTGGAGCAGCCCAAGTGAGTGAGAAATAGCCTTAATGAAGGGTGCCATACACAAAAGCAGCTCGATCAGCTCTGTCAGCTTCTCCTTGCAAATAGCGAGCCAAAATGGTAGCAGTTGTGCTGTAGAGCTTGTCAGGGGATTCAGGAAGTAGGTGGCAGGCAGAAACTGCTGTGCAATGCCTTTTGTGACTCCCAGTCATCTGACAACATTCAGCATTGGCCAGTACTCATGACTGCTTATAGAGAAATGTTGTCCCACCTCTGTTTAAGGGCAGTTGTAAGCCTTGTAGTTTGAGTAAATGTTACCACACTGAGGAATTCACAGTTTAATCAATGAATATGCAGCAACACAGGCTTTCTGCAAACTAACCTGCAACGGCTGCATCTAGTTCATCTTCCTCCACAGATTCCTGAGTCAGGAGGTCTGCCAGAGGAGACAGTGGGTAACAGCTGTTGAGGTTCAATCCCAGCATGAAGTTGTGCACTTTCCCAGCACGCCCTTCCCTGGTATTGAAAAGGGCACTATCACCCACCAAAGCCATCAGCATTCGCTGCACCCAGCTTTCTTGGCTGCTGTTCTGATACTCTTCATTTGCCTCTGAATTTTCAGTGCCTGTAGAGGACAACGAAAAAAATTCAGTGGTGACATAATTAACATGTGAAGTATTAAATCAAAATTTCTGGGTCTTTTGAAATGAAAGACCAATAAAATAAACAGAACCAGGCCACTGCCTTCTGTCAAATAGTCATGGATTGAATGAAGGAGCTCTGCTGCAACAATTTTATGGAGAGAATGGATAAAAATCATCCTCTTACCTTCACAAGCCAGCAAATGTTTTCATTTGCACTACAGCAGTGTGGACATGTCCAACAGGAAAACATGCTGGGACTATGTTAGATGACCTGAGATGTATTTTAGCTAGTCTGGATGGCAAAGGCAATGAAAACAAGACTTTACCTGTCCTGGACTTAGATGACAAACCTGAATCACCAGTATCTGTATAGTGTAGACTCAAATTCATTTGGATGTATAATGACACCCGCCTTCATCCTTTGCTGACTTCTAGAAGTCCAGCTTTCCTTAAGGAACCAGAGCGAGGCCTCTGAATCTTCATAAATTCTTTGTATGGTTCTCCTTAGCACATCCCTTTACTGTGTCCTTGGAAAATACCACTCTCAGGTGGAGATACAGTATTTATGCTAGCTTTGGGTGGCCTCTGCTCAAAAAGAGGTCATTTCTATTTTACTTAACTGCAGACAATCACAGACTCAGATGTATTCTTCACAGTCACAGTGGATACGGGAATATGCATAAAGTTGTAGATATTAAATACAAATTCTGTGATATCTGCATGAATGAGAATGCTATCACACAGAAATTCTAAAATATCTGAAAATATAACTTCATATAAACTAGAGACAATAATCAATATTTTTTAATTTTTAAGTTAAGTTTAATTAAGTTTTAATTAAGTAGCACAATAAAATGTCCAAACTTTGATATCTACAACTAGATGTTATAAACACTAAAATGACTTGGACTGGTGTGACCTGACATTTATAACCTAACGTAACTCGGCTTTTCGATTGCTTTATACATGGAGATAACTCAGGCTCAGGCTCTTTATAGAAGTAGAGAGAAAACAAGACATTAAACACCACGGAATTCTGAGGTCCAATATCCATAGAAAAATATCATATAGAAGATAACCAAGTGCACACAGAACAGATCTGTAGGTTGTCCTCCACTATGGCTACAAACTGAAAGAAATGTAGTATTTCTTGCTGGCTTAAACAGAGCTTCTAGTACTTAAACAGGAAATCTTCAGCATAAAAAGTGGTATCACCCCCTCCTTGTTATTTTACACATCTGGGGAAATGAAGAAGTAATCATTCAGCTCAGCTAATGACCCAATCAAAGGCTCATTTCACAAGACTTTCTTTTTTTCCTGCAGACTTTAAAATTACAAATGAGCACACAGAGCCACATTCCCATCCTTGCTTAAGTTGTTAAAAAATAATTGAATTTTTCAGATGAAAACCACTATTATCCCTAAAAGTATCATCATGTACAGAAAATGTTATTAGGACGTAAGTGGTACCTGGACTGAAATCTCAGACATCCTCAGGTGGTTCAGGTGCCTGAATTTTTCAGTAGGATCTTTTCTTATCACACATGGTTGTGCCTGTTCTGGGAAACTGGATTTGGGCACTGTTTAAAGCACTACGCCAACCACTAGGAATTTCCTGTACCAGATATTGTTTGTACAGGTGCTGGAAGATATCTATGAATACTGGAAACAGAAAGTAAACCATTCTCAAGTAAATATTTGATAAGGAACCCTCCATAACAATGGGTAGTGCTAGTTTGCTATGCTGATAACAATTCAAGCATGCCTCTGAGCTCAGTAGCTTGCTGAACTTCAGGAGATCACTGGCTCAGAAAGTCTGATTTTTGGATGTACATGAAAGTGCAGATCACTGGGAAGCCTTGCTGGGTGGATGCTAAGACTGAAGACATGCAAGAGAGTCATTTACTCATTGACTTGAGCAGGAGACACGAGGTCAAACCAAAGGCCTTCTGAGGGCTTTTGATCAAGATATCTCTGTTTTCCTGAGCCACTGGCTCCTTTAAAACCCTTGTGCTAAATAGCTAAGTTTTACCACTGCTATCATTTGCAAGGGACCGATAGGACTAAGGAAAATAGGATTTGACAACAGCCACTAAATTTGAATATGTTACAAGAAAGCTGATGAAGAAAGTAAAGTATGAAATAAAATGTGCCCATTTCCTTACCTTTTGGATGCTGTGATTCATCTTCACTGTCTGAGCTGTCATTACTTACAAGGTGCTTTAGCCTAATATTTTCTGTTAAAAGAAATACAAAATTACTTAGAACTACTACAGCTTAACTGTCAGAATAGCTAAGAATTTCAAACCAATTTGCGGCATAAAACTGTGACATTTTTCATAATAGAAAATACAGCTAAGAGATTTCATCTGTTGTGGACATCTCTATGTTCAGAATCTGATCAGAATGTATCGGCCTTAGCTTGCAATAAGATTAACCAAAAGGCTGAAAAAAACAAAAGGAAAACCTAACACACTACCTGCTACTGCATCACATTTGACACATCTCATTCACTTGAAGTAAAATTCAGATGTATAGCCTCTATTGTCTCAGTAACTCCTAGCAAACTAGGAAGACAACAGGAGATCCCTTAATCCACTGCTAATATTCAAACAGAGGAACACTGCCACAGCTCAAGGAGCGCTGGGACACTGCTCGCAGATGTAGGGCTTGGGTTTTGGGTGGTCCTGTGTGGAGCCAATGGTTGGACTCTGTGATCCATGAGGGTCCCTTCCAACTTGGAATATTCTATCATCATATTCTATGATGGTACACTCATCTTTTAGGTTGTCATTTCCATCATATGCCATATTAAAGCAATGGCAATATCACTCTGTTATTTTAGCTCAAGGTTAAAATCTATTTCCTATAACCAGAGTAGACTGAAAGGAGAGAGATTTACCATAATGTCAACTGTAAAAAAAAATTCAGCTTTATTAACCTCTGTAAAGAATAACAAATACAGATGACTACCATTGTTGCTTTTTTCTGAAGATGATTATGCTCTCCTATAGCTAGGAAAAGAGCTCTTGTCATCATAGATTTTTCCTTAAATACTTCTTAATACTCAGGGATCCTCAATCACTCTCCAAAAAATGCCAATAACATACACACACACATCAAAGACAAACATGTACAAATTCTAAAGCCATGTCATAGAAAACAAGTAAAAATTAACATCAGTGACCAAAAAGGAAGATAACAAAAATAACAAATCCAATTTTAGGACATCACATCATCTCTTTAAAGCAAACCCTAAGAAAAATTGCTTGTTCTCTGCTGCTAAGTATGACTAATAGATTCTCTGTACAACTGTGGCTCTTCTGATGCCCGCTGGCATTTTGCCATACACTCTAGTGGTACTAAGATTTTACTGGGACATCTGCAGCTCTGGTAACAGATTGTGGTTCTCCTCTAATCAGTATTTTAAAATCTTAGAGTATACTTTTCAAATTACACGTGAAATAAATACAGATGTTAGCTGAGGATAGGAGATAAAAATCTGTCTCTCAACATCATAAGCAATTACATAGACCCTTCCACTAGCAAATTCATTAACAGATACCCTCCGTGGGTGTTAACACCCATGAGGTGTATGAGGTATATGAATCTGAAGGCACAAGTCCCATTTTCTTTCATAAAGAAGTACAGTATCAAACAGCTGAATAACATCTATTAGAAGAGAGATACAGCTGAGGGGTTCAGGGATTTGGTTTTTAATCATCTTCATCTGCATTCTAAAAAAATTCATCTGTCTATTGTTTTAGATAAGTTTCCCTGTAATGCCTTCTTAATAGGAAAAAAAGTGTTAAAAAGCTTTCCTTATCAACAGCATTCTCAAATAAAACATAGCAGTCTAATCCAAGCAAACCACAACTCTTCTGTTACAGTTACTTTGCCATTTGTACATTAGGAATGGAAACAAAGTCACCAAATTATTAAGCAAAGGATCAGATACCAGCAGCTGAACTGTGATTAGAAGTAAGTAATCTAACAATTCAGAAATGATAAAATTTATGTTTACTTGACTAATTTCTAGAATAATACAGCACTGTGTCAAGAGATTATAAAATTAACTATAAAGCACTTGTCATCTTTCAATCTGTAAAAATTACCATAAGAAAGACTGGTAGAATCTTACACTTCTATGAAAATATTAGGTAGATATATGCCTGTGATGTTCAGTATCTCTAATACTGATCAGAAAAGAAAGTGAAAGTAAGACAAGTTCTAGTTTTCCTACCCTCATTAGGATCTAGCAATGTCAGCAGTTCAACTTGCTTGCATTACACATTCTTACAGTCACCACCAATAAAGTGCCATCTTTCTACAGAGAGTCCATTGAATCTTATTAGAAATTGTTCTGCTTAGTAGTATAATAATTTACTAAAGTTACCTAGTTCTTCTTCCATGGTGGGACCTTTATTTTGAGAATTGGAGACACCAAGCACTCTGTTAAATAATATAGAAAACGCGCTGCCCCAGACACCTGTAAAGTGAAAACAAAAAATGAATGGAGGCTGGTAGAAGAAGAAAAAAGAAATAATAAAAACAAAAACCAACCACATACTACAATATTTAAGTAGTTGCTTTCATTCTGAACAGACCTGTTATTATGGAACACGTTATGTCAAACGTAGATTTACTAGAAACCCAAAGCTAGGAAATGACAATCCATGTCTGTGAAATCTTCCATATGTATGCCTTCCCACCAACTAAAATCGTAGTTCTTGCTTCCTGTATTTTATGCTTGCCGTTATAAGCACCTGTTAATGAACTATTAAAATTAGTTTCAAGTTTCCTTCCATCACATACTTACCCATTAGGAAATGCAAAGGATTTTCACTGTATTTTTTCACCACTGTTCCCATAAAAAATTTGCTTCCAAACAAATCAGGAGACATAAAAGTGCCATACTTTGCCATACCAATCTCATACGGACTGAATTCCACCCAGTCTGCAAAATAAGAAATTTGCATCGCAATCTCAATCTGAATAGAAACAAACACATAAAATGCCAGGGGTCCCATCCAAGGAAACAAATATGAATTAAATGGGTTCTGAATCAACAGTAAAGTCTCTTACATTGTGCAGAACTGAAAATGTTGTTTGCACATGAAGAACAGCCTTATGTCACAGCAAAGGAGGAACTGTCATTTTCATTCCTTCTTATCACAACAACATTTGGAGGAGAAATATAAGGTTGGAAGAACAAAATAAAAAAAAAAACAGCAATCACAAACAAGAAAAACAAAATGACATCTCGCTTTCATCTCACGGTCCCATATGATTCCTTGTTACATAAAGCACCAATATGGGTCTTCGTTCCAGGTTTCTTTTCCTTCACTGTGATCCTACCAAATACGCTATCCAAATTGTGGATGACACCGACAAAGGCAGCAGAAAAATTATTTAATGTGTCAAGAAAGATTGTGATGTTGTGAAAGATTATAGCTGAGGCAATAAGGTTACACCAGAAATGTTTCCAGAGAAATGCAACAAGAAAAGTCAAATCTGAGAGGCACTTGAGAAAGTTATCAGTACCAAACTATGTCAATATATTTTTTAATGTATACACCAACTTGGCAAATAGAGAATTTATTCAAACATGAAGCAAAATATTCTAATCCATTTTCTGACCTCAGAAGAAAATTCCAGAAGTGATTTACATTCTACAGCTTACATCTTTAGAAAATGTATTTCAGTTGATTTGGGACTACTGTTTTTGCACAAGTGGAACTGCTTCTATCAGAGAATTTGCTTCATCTTTGAGCAAAAGTGAATAAAAAATACCCTACATTTTCACTGCTTTGCTCATCTGTTTTATCTTCCAGATTTTTAGTAGTGACCAATTTGGCTGCTTCTGTAACTATAGATTAGAAATAAGCGTGAAGCAGAAAGTCAAAAGAAAGAGCTTTCAGAAATCCCCACAGGTCACAGGATGCTATCCACTCATGCAGGTATTCAGTGTCTCTGTTGAAATAGTAAGAGGAAAGTTAACCATGTGTCCCAAAATGGAAAGATTTAATCATGACTGCCATGAGTTTCGTTTTGTGGGGCAATGCTTAACTACATGAGTCAAATACAACATCCTACTTTCCAAATAAACCACCCACAAATAAATTTTCAGGTATTAGAACAGAAGGAAATTCCTTCAAGGATCCAGTCCAGGAACTTAAAGCTGTTTGCCTTTTGTGTCACCAACAGGCTTTGGCAGATACGTCTTTTATAATCATTATGATAGTGAAACAATTTAGAATTAGAATTCACTTAATGTTTCTGAAAACATACCCTGTTCACAGAAATGAGGCATCTGTCTTAAAATGAAAGGACTTCTGCCTTAGCTTCTTTTGCCATTCCTGAAGCTCCCTGAGACAGCAGCCATTCAAATCAGTGTCCCAAGAGACAAGCCTCACACTGAAGGACAGAGAGTGAGACTGGAACCTTATACCATGAGAAACACTGAAGTGTTTCTAGGAGTTTCTATCTCAGTCAAGAGGGTTAGTTCCTCATCTGTGGCTTATTCCAAAATGTACTAATGTCAGAAGTCTCTCTACTCCTCTCTTTAACACTGGATATCAGTATCTTTTTATCATTCAGGAAGATATCTTAATAAAAAAAAATAGTAATAAAAAGAAATTTGAGAAGCAGTCTTCAACTAGATCACTGTAATTATGTTCAGTTACAATTACTGCAGTTCTGGGTACAGCCAGCACCACCAGGATCAGGAGTACTGGGAAAGCATACAGAGCCTGGGGCATGAGAGCAATTAGCAGCTGTAGGAAATCTTGCACCATCACTCCTCAAAGGAATGTTACCTGATATAACTAACTAATGCATCTCAACTCTGACGCAACATGAAAGATCTCACCTATGTCTATAGTCGAGTAAATAAAAAAGCGTAAATATTTTAGTTCAAAGCCTGCTCAGTTTCAAAAGGAGAAAGGAATCTTAGAATAGAAACAATCAAGATCATCCTCTACAATGACAAAGATGATAGTCTCAATAAAGGAAAAACAAGATCCATTGACAGAGGTAGTATTTTTTCTAACCTAATTAGGAAGGCTGGAGAAATCGACCAGCCTTCAGCTGCTTCAGGACTTGCTTTGAGAAGGCTGCTCTTAATGAAAGATCATTTTATTTTTAGAAACAGTAAAGAAGGAACCAAAACAAAATTCCTCATAAAATAGAAAGCCATCAGGAAACAAAACAGTTGCATGTTCAACTGATGAGCTTTCAGGTTTTTTGAGGTGAAAAGCAGAAATTCTCCTATGAAAACTGTAAACTTACAACCTCATTTTCTATTATGAACAAATTTTTGACAGTAAGTTTTCCAAACACTTTTTGGGAAATCTGGATATAATGTGACTTCTAAACCTCTGCCAAGCCACTCAGTGCTTCCTTTCTCAGTCATGTAAGTGCCTAGGCACAGAGATCCCTTCGCTTGTACAGCAGCTAGTGCCAGCAGACCCTCTCTCAAATCAGGTTACCAGATGGGACTAGAAGCTATAAATAAAAGCAAAAGCCTCTTTTAAGTCATCAACAGTACCATCCACCGTGCAAGAAATAAAAAGGAGTACATCTGTTGGAATAACCCTGCCTGACTGAAAATGTTTCAGTGGCATTCTGCTGATGGAGAACCACCAGCTTTTTACCTTGACTCCTGTAATCTACTGAGCTACTACATGGATAAGCGACATTCTTTTAAATTGGTAGGAAATCTTCGTTATTTTTTTTTTCTGCAGGAGATAGAGAATGGAACTTATCATTCCACAGAAGCCTGAAACAGTAGTGGAATTAATTTCCAGACCAGAAAAAAAGCAGTGGATCTAAAATACACTCTATTTGTCTTTCTGTTTTACTTGGTAATAGGGACAGGAAAAGATGCACCTTAAAAGACAAGCAAAAGCTCAGCTCCGGGATATGCCATAAGGAATAGGAGTATTCAACATCTCTTCTTCAAAGCTGCTTTGCTCTGATAGACTGTGCCCACATACTGCCCCAACCAATCAAGTACACACATAAGGATGTGCTCGCTGATCCTTGAAACTCCTTGTTAGCAAATTCTACTGTCAGATTCCCAGCAGCCACTGAGCACAAACATATCTATTTCCTCATCATCTTTCAAAACAGTCAGAACTGTTCTTAAGATGTTTTGCTTTGGTACATTCTTTATCACAGGTTTCCATTCCTGTTTTAAATGAGAGCTCCCTGTGGTCGGTTCATAGCACTGTGAATTTTGTTAAAAGAATGTTTAATAAAATCCCAGGTTCTTACCTAGTCCTTGTCACAATGAAAACAAAGTGTAGTCAAGTTACATGGCACAATTATTCTCAGAGGTTAGAAAAAAAAGAACAGGCTTTTTCTTTTTTCAATCATGCACTTCTCATTGCTTCTCAAATGATTCCGCAGACAGATTGAAAACATACCTGCAAACATAAGCTCTGAGACATCTGGTTTGACATGGAGACATGTAAAGAGTGGAAGAGCACACTGTGCTTCACTGACTTTCTCCTTCATGTCACTCAGAGTGGTGTCCATTCTCTGTGTGAAAAGAAAGAAGTTACGTCCAAAAAGATCCTGTGACAACCTGCTGATACTTTGGAGACTACAAGTTTCTCTCAAAAATGGACAAAATAATTTCAATAAAACAGAAGAACTTGTAAAAGGAAGCAATTTGTTTGAATGCCTTTTATCTGCACAACTCACGAGGAAAGAAATGGGCAAAGAGTTGATAGAAAGATGATACAAGCATGAGTTATATGAGGGCTGCTCTGAAAGTAATGCGGCCTATGTTATGATGTTGGTCCATGACATCAGATGCAGATGTTGGTGGGATGGCAGTAGAGGTTGAACCTTCTCACCAATATCTTGTTACATGTTGCTGCTGTGTGACAGATGGCAGCAGAGAGGCAGTCTGACAAAACGGTGCCTGACATGGATGTATGTATGAAGCAAAGGAGTGGAACTGAACTCCTCCATGCAGAAAAAATGGCACCCACTGACATTCACTGAAGCTTGTGAACATTTATGGAGACCAGTGGATGTAAGCACAGTGAGGTGGTGGTGACAGAGACATGAAAGACAAGTTATGTACCAGACAGCCATGCAGATTTTTACCATTGTGGCACACGGGCATCATTTCATCACTGGTGAAAATGCACAGCTAATAGTGGTGATGTGCTGAAAAAGAGTGCTTTGTAGCTGAGAATTTGCTCTATCAAACAGTGTTATTGTGCTCTTTGTATCTGTTGGAAGATTCCATGGAAATAAATAGGAGGCTTTACTTTCACTGCAGTCTATGTAGAATCCAAGATAACATAACCACAAAGGAAACAGTACTGTTGGTCAATGCAGGTTCTTCCCCTCTGCTACTGCCAACCACTAAAGGAAAAACCTTCTCTCATTCTGAACGGCCATTAATGATCATGTAATGTTTTCCAGTCTGTGCTATTCCTAGGAACTCAGGAAAAGCTAGGAAAAGCAAAAAGACTGTTAAGAGGCTAACTAAGGGCCTACATCTCCCCCAGATGGTATTCGGGAGACTGCCATCAAGAAAAGAATGAAAATAGTTACGGCACAATAGGACTAGGACTTGTTACCTGCAAAAAACCAAGAGCTTTATATTCTTAACTCACTGACAGTGTCAGGTTCAGATTTCAGCTAAACATCTGTGCATGTGCTTAACTCCTTAACATACAGGGACTTCTAACCAGCCTCACAGGATCATCAACTTATGATCCTTATGTACTTATGAAATGAACATGTGCATAAAAAAGTCTGTGAATCTATTAACACATTTCAATCTTACGATAAGATCAAATTCAAATTCTGCTTACTTGACTCATTTCAACTTGAAGTCTGTGCCTGATTCAATCAAATAGGATTTGTCAATAATAAAATATAAAAGTATGAAACACTGCTATTGTCTCATTTCTCAGAAAAATAATTAGTATTAGAGATGTGGATCTGGTCTTTCACATTGCAAATAATATTTTGTTAAGTAACTGCTGCTTCTTTCATAGCAGAATGTGTGTAAAGATGTTGCAACATTGCATAACTGTTTGTTGAAAATGCTTGAGCAGCAACTTCTATGGATGATATGCATGCTAAGAGCATGCTGCAATTACCCAGCAGTTGAGTTCATTTCCGTTGCACATGAATGTATGTTTTCCTAGCTCTTAATGAAATGAGAACCATTCCAAAACATACCCCAGAGCACGGAAGGCATTTTACAAGCTTCTTACCCAGTATTTGTTCAGCTATCACTTCAAATATTCCTATTGCTACATATGCTTTGCAAAATGTTACCAAGATCACTTAAAACAAACAAACAAAAAAAAACCCAGAGCAAACTAGCAATAGTTTCACAGCTTTAATATTCATTAAAAAAATGCACTCACATTATGAATAAGCGTTTCACCTATTAGCATCCCAAAGATATCAGTGAAGGTGACTGGCTGCCCTGAGCTTTTTTTATTCCACAATGATTCAATGTAGCGTTTGACCTTCTGAGGAGTGAGCAGAAGAAGTGGGTTGTGACTGACGGAGTTCATCAATTCTTGATTAATCTCCTTTGGTCCTTTTTCTGGAAAATCCGGGTGTGAATATAAAGTTGACATGTACCTGCAATGGAAAACAGGCTTTGTAAGTGCCAAAGCCTTGTTCACTTGCTGATTACTTTATTCACTGTAAATCTTTTTTTTTTCCCCCCCTCAAAGTATAGAAAGCTACATAATTTGTTTTAAGTGGAAACATACAAGCAAGTACTCAACAAACACTTCAATTTACAATGTAAAATTCTAATGTGTTTATCATTTACCTGTTTAAGGAATACTGGACAGAACTGTGGAAGGCTGAAAAACAGGAGGATTGGACATTCTATGAAATACACAGATTCAAAAAACCCTAAAATATACCAGTGTACTAGCATACTTTCCAGGATGTAGATGTTTTCATAATAGGATGAAGTGTAATAACTACAACCTGAGCAGGGATTTAACTGGGGATTTAGTAAAGGCCTATCGGGCAAATTATAATTTTGTCATTGAGTAACTCTGGAAACTGAGGTTTTGTTTACTCAAAACAAAGTTTAGATTCAGATGCAGACAACTGTGGTTTTTGCTTGGCTGCCTCAAGAAAAACTATGGTTGAAGACTCTAGATATGCCATCCAAACCTAGTAGAGGCTCCTTTCACTATTATTTGTTCAATTAGCTGGCTCATGTATACATACCATGCTTCATGCATAATTCTGCATAGCAGTTTCACACGCACTGTGTAATCTTAGCCCTGAGGTCACTACTCTGCAATTTAGTTGACGGCATGATGAACTTCGTCACATGCAAGATGTAAGAACTTGATTCACTAAGCCCTTGTGCAGTCTCTTAAGCTCAGCATCCACGTCAGCCCGTGGGTGGAACAAATATAGCAGCAAGCTTCCATCCAAGCAGAGAAAGGAAAACGGAGGATGAAGAATTCAGCACAAGGTTGAAGCAAGAAGACAGATGAAACAGTCAAGTAGGTAAATGCATTGCTCCAAGGTTCGGCATGCATCTGAGTAAACAAGCGAAAGCCTGACTCTCCCTCCAGGAAAGGGATACTCCACCCTTCAAAAAATACAGAAAGAAAAGAGCATTATTCCAATCTACCAGAATGCATGGAAAAAAAGAATAGAAAGAGTGCTAAAGTGCCAATTTATTTAGCAAGCAAGGAAATTCTGAACAGGTGACATCACAAAGACAGCAAAAGCAAATTTGTTTAAATACAATTGTTTTCAAATATGGTTCTGACTGAATCAGTTCAGATAATCCTGCTATTTTAATACATGTTCTATAGGTTTATATTGGGTGACCTTTGTATTCACACCTGGGTTTTCTAGAGAAAGGACCACACGCCCAGCTGACATCTTTTCAGAACACGACTGTATCGCTCCCTAGAAACACACTGACAAGCCTTCACACTATGCCACACAATTCAACTGCTCGTCATCCAGTCAAAGGAGACCTTTTTTGCTGCAAATTGGAAAAGGTATATCCAGATCACTTAACAGAGAGCGGTAATCTGCCACACCAACCAGAAAATCCAGCAGAAACATGTTCCTAGGTGCCAGCCTCTTACAGTTAAATCTGAATCACAGATTCTTATTTTTAGTTCAGAGACTGTTCTGACGTTTAAAAAGATTCAGAAACTTCCTGTATAGTATGGGAGTGGGATCAAGCTTCACTCCAAAGCTGAAAATAATTGAAAAAAATAACAAGGAATAGAACAGATCATTATCTATCTCAAATAGCAACTTTAACAGTGTTTGCTCAGAACATGTAACCAAAATTCATGTACTTGCTTAGAGTTACACCAGTGGATAAAACTCATCTCAGGTACATCTCCCACTCATGGATATTTCACTATTCCAAAAACAGCCATTTTCCCTCAGTCTTATAGAAGCAAGACATTCATATAATCCTGTGATTTAGACTGGGAGGAAGGAACCTTGAGGCCTCTAGTCCAAGCTTCTGCTCAATGCAGAGCCAGCTGAAAAGTCAGATCAAGTTGCTCAGGGCTTTGTTCAGTCAAGTTCTGCTTCCACAGCAAGCATTCACTGAGTCAGACATCCTACCCAACCCAGTCAAGTAACAATGAAGCAATCCATTCCAGTGCTTGACCATCTCACTGCAAAACAACTTTCCTAACAGCTAACCAAATTTCTCTTGCCATAATTTATAGCCATTACTCCTTGTCCCTTCTCTGTATATCTCCAAAGAGCCCGTTTCCTTTACTCATTAGGTTGCTGAAGATAGCAGCAAGACTTCCCCATACTACCACCTTTGCCTTCCCTCCTCAAGACTAAAAAAATCCATCCACCTCAGCTTTCCAAGAACTACACTCCCTTAATTTCCTAGGCTGTACTCTGATGGAATTCATTCAATCTGTGGACACCTTTCTTGTATTAGGTAACCCTAAACTGATTCAGATTCAGTTCCAGTGTTCAAAGTGGTACATACAGAAAGAACCAGTTACATTAAAATCATTTATTGTGACATTTGGGATACTTCCTTGAAAAGTTCAAAATTTTCTTAAGATCACAGAATCACAGAATCATCAAAGTTGGAAAAGACCTACAAGATCATCCAGTCCAACCATCCACCTATCACCAATAGTTCTCACTAAACCATGTCCCTCAACACAGCATCCAAACGTTCCTTGAATACCTCCAGGACTCCACCACCTCCCTGGGCAGCCCATTCCAGTGCCTGACCACTCTTTCAGAGAAGTAGTATTTCCTAACGTCCAGCCTGAATCTCCCCTGGTGGAGATTGCAACATCCTCTACTGAAACTGACAACTGACATTAAAACTGAGTTTTAATTAGACAACAAA
This sequence comes from Pavo muticus, assembly GCA_016647715.1. NCBI lineage: Eukaryota > Metazoa > Chordata > Aves > Galliformes > Phasianidae > Pavo > Pavo muticus. The sequence goes on from JACDJE010000376.1 coordinate 478,565, forward strand.
AAATGCAGTTTTCACTTAACAAAGAAAATGTAGTGCTAAGGAGGCCAAACAGTTAAGAAATTTGGCTTGTATTTGCCAGATGTCTTCGACTAATGCAAATTACACAGCCTCTTAAAATGTTACATCATTTCATTTAAGAAATGTGAAAACAAATAGTTTCAACATTTGTAATAAGTGTAATTTGGGATAACTTTTATAAAAGCCAAGAAGACAAAAGGCTGCAGATTCATAGCACTGGTCAGGGAGAATAGCAACCCTCTTATTCAGAAGACTCATCAAAGCAGATATAACACCAGGGTTCAAATTATTCTGCTGCCTACAAAGCCCTGAGCCCAAAACACCCAGAGAGTGCCTTTCATAGTGTTGTCAATCTGATTTTCTCCTGTTACTGGCATGAAGTATTCAATGAGACAGAAGGACATCACAGCTACCTGATGAGGGCATTCTCAAGTTGAGACATCTTGGAAGATCTTTTCTCCTATCTGATTGACATATTTCTTTAAAAAAAAAACAACATATTTTTGGATACTTTGCAATCAGTATCACCTGCAGCATAGCAAACTGTATTCCTTCCCAAAAGCTGAAATACAACTGCTTCAATTTCCTTATGCTAAGAAATAATTCCCAATTAGGCCCTGGACGTCACCAGTAACCACTGTGAAGGAGAGTAGTGAGTCTAAAAATGGAGCGGAAGACCTTTCAATGATTTCAAGAATTGCTGAGAAGTGCCCCAAAAGGATACAATCCACTTGGGGCTGAATGAGTCTTCATCTTCAAACTGAAGATTTTTTTTTTCATTTAATCAGAAAAAGAAAACAAAAAAGAAAATACTTGGGTTTATATCAACAGCATGAATTTTGTTTGTTCACCCATCAAGACAAAAAAATCAGTTACACAGCTCTAATATATTCAGCATTGACCACAGATACAGAAATGTCGGTGTACATTGGTAGCACCTCTTTTCATCTGTTCCTGCTAGCAAAGCTCCCAGGAAAGCCACCTGGAGACCAAGCTATCTTCATCCTTCCAGGCATTCTGGAACACCTCCACTAGCAGATCTGCTCTACTGACATGCTGCGCTGTAAGACAGTTGGCTCTGTGAGCCTCTTACCTGCTGATAGTGATGATTTGATGTGAATAACAGCCTTAGAAATAAGTTCACTCTCATGAAAATTTGTTCTCAAACTTCCTGAGGAAAAAAGAAAAAGAAAAAAAGAAAAATCTCTTACCACGTGGATCCAGAAAGACCAGCGATGTAAGTTGCACAGTCTAAAACTCCTGATTCATAAAGCGCTTTCATGACTCCAGCAAACCCAACCATAGCACGAAATCCACCTCCTGAACCCAATACTGCTATCACTGGTACCTGCAAAGATAAAAAGAATAGTCTGTCATCACATCAGCTCCTTTACAAACTTAAGTAGTAAATAAATATTATTCACTAATCACAGGCCAAACATAGTAACTTTGTGCAATTAATAGTCACCATGCAGTGAGCCTCACAGCAGACACAAGACCTACACTTTTCCTCATCTGTGCATGACAAGTTCTAACAAGACAAACAGAAGGTATTTTGCAGTTTCTTAGTGGCACATGTGTGAGAGAATGGAAAATAACTTTAATAAAGCACTATGAGATATGACGTTTAAATAGGAACAGTACCATGAATGCACCATGAGGCTAACTGTCCACCTTAGCATTACTGGGCCCAGGAGTGATGTACAGCTTCTGTATAACATTTGCTCAGTCCATTCTGCTTCACCAAGAACTGTACAGCAGAAGTACTTACAGACTGCAGCATGGGACCACAAGCAAGAGCAACCAGGAATCAACCAGCAGCTCAAGATTTGAGGTTCTGCCAAGGTGAAAATCTCATGCAGAGGCAGACTTCCTTTCAGCTTCCTATTTACCTGGTACCAAGGGATGACTGGTAACCAGGAGGCGCAAATGAAAGGCACCGCCTGGCATGAAGGGATGTAAAGGGAGGCTACTTGGGCCTAGCTCCCAGGTGAGCAAGGAGGAAGATACACAACTGAGACAACACAAGGGTAGGAAGGAAGCATGAGCTTCAAGAATAGGCAGTAGCAAACCTGCTACTTCAGGTGGTGAGGGAAGTCCCCCCTGCCTCCTCCAGCTCTTTGCCTTAGTTCAGAGCTCTTGTGACAGAGAGGGATGAACAAATGCTGTCAGGGAGGATTTTGGACTGGTTACTCCCTAAGAGACAAGGTTACAAAGTGACGAGCAGCCGGTTACTCCCTCCTCTCTGGGACACAGGTCAACCTGACAGCCAGACCAGCTTGTACATGGAGGTCTGCTGCTCATTCAGACTGAGGATCCATGACAGCACGCAGAGAAGGCTGAGTCTCATTTGGCCTTCCAGCTCCTCACCGCTCACCCATGTGGCATTACTGATACAGATGAAGATGAGAAGGGCTTTGACTCCTCTCTAAGGAGGAATAAGGGGCACAAGGCCCCAAGCCTGTGGCCTGGAATAGCTCAGGCTCATCTTGTCACGCACAGGTGGTATCACCAGGAGACTCTTGTCATCATGACTGTGAAGCCTTGATGATGAAAATGGTCTACTGGGAAAATAAATAATCCTCCTAACCAATAGAGAGAGGAATATCTTCCTGAACAAATTTTCATCAGGATGAAACCAAAGACTTACCATTGGGGAGATTCGTGGACATGATCAGAGATGTTGGGGCAGTCTGATTTGGACTGGTGAACCACTTGGGTAAGGCTGTCTCTAAAAAAACAGCAGAAGTCTCCTAATCTGGCTGTGATCCTTACAGAGCACAAAGGGTAACACTGTGCAAACCATCAAAGAAGTCTGTAGACTTCACTGGTGCCAATGACCGACTGCAAACGCTAGAGGGACGGACTGGCAGTGCTGTACTGCAGCATTGCAGCTGCTTCTCAGACAGTAAAGCACCAGGGGCAAAGATGGCCAGTGGGAGCTGCTTGGGCTGCAGGCATTGGGAGGTGACTGAGCTGAGGACCAGGACAAGGTTGCAGAGATGAACACCAGAGGTAGGACCCTTGCAGCATACTAAATTCTAGATTTTCCTGGGACTCATGACGCAGAATGTCTCTGATTTTCTCTGTTGACAGTTAACTGAGTGTTGACAATGTACTCCTTCCAGGCACAACTGAACTAGCTGACCTTTAGAGGTTCCTTCCAAACAGTAACTCTATAGTTGTTATATCTTAATTCTTATTCACTACTTGCTGACAGAGTGCAATAATATCACTGTGCAGAATTCTTAATTTTAGGTTCCTTACTGGCACAGAAAGTGCCTGATTTTTCTGATTCCTTGGGTCAAGCAGTAAAAATGTATGCATAGTGAAAGTCAAATATTACTGTTATGACCCTCCTTTGCTTCCTGCCAACTGAAATAACGCGCAGAATTTTCAGTTCACTTCACTAATACAGACTCAAAATACCATAAGTACATCTACAGAATGCCTGAATAAACCAAGATAGGTCTTGGCAACAGTAAGCCGCTGGACCCACAACATCCTGTTACTTAGAACACTAATTGACCAATATCTTAATAATCAGAATTTATTTGAAGAAGCCTCCACTTGTAGCAAGACTTGTTAATAAAAATATACTCCAAATTTCTTTAGACTGCTGGTTTTGATTTTGTATAAGCCAGGAAATAAGCAAAACAGAAAAGACATTAAATGCAGTTATTCGGTAACTTCTTAGTCACAAAGCCACAGACATCTTTAAAGCAATCCAAAGACCAGCTCTAATCCAAATGACATCTAAGTGACAGAGCCAAGAGCAGGAAGAGTTACTAATAAAAACCAGAAGACAAACAAATAATATTTTGGTTAGGAGATTAAAACCACATTTGATAATAATAATTTAAAAAAAAAAAAAAAGGATATTGCTACATAGCATGAAGCCGGTCTCAAATTTACACCAACCTTACAAAAGCTAGTGGTGAGATAAGGAGAATTTATAGGCATCTGTTTACCTAATTAGCCACTAAGAGATAGCAAACCAAGCAAAAGCAGACTCAGTTACAAGTGATGCCATACTCAAAATGTATGGAGTCTTATGTTATACTTCTTTCCTTCCTGCTTTCCCAGTCCTGACATGAAAGTCATTCACTCCTTTCTACTGCATAGCTTCCCACAGTATCTGGAGAGAAGACAGAATAGAACACAAGCGCAATTGCTACCAGTATCAAGAAATTTAGACTAAGCAAGAGTCCCACCTGGCTCCCACTTTCAGAAATGTAGAATTTTCCATTGTTCAGTGTGATTAGACAACTTCTTGGCTGTTACTAAGCATAAAAAACTCACACAGCTGTGTAGAAAGTCTGTATCTGATCAACTGGTAATCAGTCAAAAATGTCACTGAAACTCAAGCTGTCAATGGATGGGATGAGTTATAAGAAACGGAACCACATGACTACTGAGTTCGATTTCTTTCTGTAGACTCCATATTCCAAATAGTGAAACTCCTGTGCAGAACAAAACTGTATAGCCCCATGGAAATGATCATGCACAGTGACCAGTAAGTTGAGGCATTTCCTGAGGCTTACATTCTGCAAAAACTACTTATTCTTGATGCAACCAGATTATTTGATCATCTTCTTTATAAGAGTTAAGCTTTAGTAATATAAACCACAGGTATTTACTGGCATCAGCATTCATCAGGCACATCCACAGATAGCTATCTACCCAAAAATGACAAAGCAAAGGTAAAGATTTAGGACATGCCTTGTTTTGTTAAGCCAACACCTCAATAACGGAGCAGTAGCTTTGAACAGAAGAGCCATATTACTAATCAGAAATTTAATAACGTATGTTAGGCTTTGAAAGCTCTTTACAAACACTACCTAATTAACCTACACAGACAAATCCCGACAGGATGAAGAGGGTGGTTTGCAGGTGCAAATCTGGAAAAAAGTATGTGAGAATACTTCCAAAGCACCACTATTCAACAAATCTATTCATCAGTAAAGTGGCAAGAGCACAAGGGAAAATTTGAGCTTCCTTCAGAATGCAGAGAAGTCTGCAAGTAGGATCAACAAAGCATGTCAAGAAGAGCCACTACCATCTGAATGCAAATGTTTATGTATACTTAATCCACAGACATCCTGAGAACCAGAGATTCCTATACTGGGGAAGGAGGGGTATGCAAAGAAGTATGTGTATGTATAGGAGTCTCAATTTTCACTTATGATATCAAAGCAAAACATGAAGAATTGAATTTACTACTTTATTTCCAGAAATGCACTGGAAGAGCCCTAGAGCAGAGGGCAGTAGCTGAAGCGAGCCTCCCACAGTAAACAACTTCTTTAAATACTGAAAAAATAACCGGAGAGAAGCATCTACTGCACATCTTCATTCATTTATTTTGACCAATCTAATACTAATTGACATGGAGACATAAGCAAGGTGATGAAGATATGAGTCCTTTCCTGCTGTGCAGAAGAACGCAAAGAGCTTTTCTACGACTACCAAGCAAGTAGGTTTGTTAAAGCAGCATTTCTGTTGCAATTCAGTTTCTAGCAGGTTTAAGGGTAACAAATGGCAAAATCTGAAATCACATACAGCCCTCCTACAAGTTCTGCTCTAGGATAAATAGGGCAGAAGCAGGGTCAAAGTAGCTGCAGACAAGAGAACAAAGGGAAAAGAAGAAGCCACCACAGAATAGAGGAGACCAAGGCATGCCTACACCTCCGTGCAGACAGACTGCTGCTAAGCACTCTGCTCTTTTGAGGGACTCTATTCAAGCAGATTAGCAACATAGACCAAAAAGGCAAGGGCCTCACAAGGAAGTCATGCAGTGAGTCAATGGCAACATCATGAGCTGAATTCAAGAGTCTTGGTAACAAAAGCCCATTGCTCTGATCTCTGGCCATACTGCCACTTACTCTTAGAATCATAGAATGGCTTGGGAGGAAAGTACCTTGAAGATCATTGAGCTCCAACCCCCCTGCTGTGGGCAGGGTTGTCACCCACCAGATCAGGCTGCCCAGGCCCCATCCAACCTGATCTTGAGCACCTACTTCTATAATGTTGCATACTTCTCTGAACAAGCAAAAAGCTACACTGGCTTGGGTTTCTATTTCTTATCGTTGGTCTGCACGGCACCAAGCTAGTTCTGAAAAAAAATTTATCATCCAAACAAGCACCACTGAACAGGACTTTGCAACTTTGATAAAGAGTTTTATCAATACATTCATACTGCTCCTACAAACCAAGCACCACTGTGAAACATGGACAGGCTCTGTGCAAAACAATTCTACTTCAGTCATCAGGCGCCTCATTTCAACAAATGCTAGCTACTTACTCTCCTTAGCTTGTCAAGAAAATTAAAAAGATTCAGGAAACAAGATATGATTTCAGAAAAGCAAGCTCTGAAAAAGACTATCTCAATCCTATTTTTCAGTAACCTGGCAAAAAAGAAAAAAAAAAAGCTAAAATATTAAATCCCAATTTAAGAGTGAGTGCTCCAGATGTTCTCATTCAACTGCCCTGGAAACACAGTGCACAAAACCTGGACAAAAACGTCTGAAGTATAAAAATACTTGCTATGGGGTACACAGATGATTATTAAAAATTGTTCTGAAAATTTAGTCTCAGAGAATTATATACCCTCTCTAACTGATTTTGATATTTTTAGAAAATTGTTTAAATGAAAACTATAAAAATAAGTAATAACACAGGTATGAGAAATCTCATCTTCTGTGTTTTCAGAATGTGCTTCAGAATTAACTAAGGAAACTTGGAAGTACACAGTTATCTTCCATCCAGGGTGGTATAATTATGTCACAGGTATTCAAGTCTCCTTGCAGAGCACACGCTGCCATTGACAGATGAAGAAACTTAGATGAACTCTAAGTAGGAAACTTGTTTAAAAACACAGGCAGCTAAGAACACTCACGTCTCTTGATTCCTGAAGCCACGTGAAGACTTCAAACATACTATAAATCCTCCTGCTATCTCACATTTCTAGCAACAAAAAGAGAAATGACAAGCTATAAGGACACAACTGTATTTTAATTTGAACAAAAAGGATTCTTCATTGCTGGAAGCAGCTATAATATTTGACAAGTCAGCTCAGAAATACCTACTTGGCAAACGAAAAAGGGGGTGACTGCATTACCTCAGTCTTTCTAGGGCTGATAAACCTCTTTGGTCTTTGTAGATGCAGCGTAACTGATTAACTTTGAGACAGCAAGGGATACCAAGGGAAGATGACGATAAAAAGAATATGAAATCTTACCTAGCTTTCTCAGTAATGAGATTAACTTATGCACATATGCCACCTGCATAGAACTGATACTTCAGGCACTAAGCTTCACTCCAATTTTATCTGGAACTTGGCAGAACATCTTTGCATCTTTTCTGACAAATATGTATGATATATATCACTACAAATAAAATATGCACAACACTTCCATATTTTCATCTTACTCAGTAAGATCACACAAGCACATTTTACTAAGTAAGAACAAGTTCAAAGCTATACATCAATAACACAGTCACTCCCTACTCAAAACTTCACAGAAATTTAGAAGGAAATTCTCCTGTGTTGGTTCTGGTTTCTGTGAAATACTGTTACATTCTGCTTATACTAAACAGCACAAATGGAATCAATATTTTAAAACCAGATAAATTTATCAGTTTTGTTCATTGCTATTGCAAGCCTGGGAGCAAAACAGGATAGGGAACAAGCAGGGAAGAATGAAGAGTATGGGTAAGCCAGAACAATACAAATAACTGAATGTGTACTGAATGTATCCTTCATTAACTCAAAATAAAGCAGTTATATAGAATCACAGTAAGGAGTGGTAAGGTTCAGCACACTTTATATCTTCCATGTGACCCAAACCATCATGAATCCATCTAGCTCTGCCTGGTTCACTTTTCTACTGGGCTAACTAGCACAGAGCACTAGTGAGTTGATGAAAGCTGCAGCTTCAGATGCTCTCTAAGAATTAAACTCCATAAGCCCAGCTCTACATAACAGGCTACAATAAAAGGAAGAAACCATTTATAAACTGACTCTAACATTAAAACCGCTCTTTTTCTGCCTGGTCCTTTAGACACAAAGGCCAAACAGCCAAGGCCATCTTAAGAGAGTGAAATGAAACGCACTGATACATCTCCTCCTTTGCCCAATTCTAACCCAGACACTGCTTTCAAAAATTAAAACCAAGAACCAGGTTAGAACTCACGCTGGTTTTTTTTAAGGCGCCAGCACAGATCAAAAGCTGTGATTTCTACCCTATAATAGTATTTCTGCAGTCCTGTCCTTTTGCATACCATGGACAGATTTTATTTAAGTGCAGCTTCATTTTGGCACAGGATTTTGTCTCCTTAAACTTTTATCTATAAACTTAGGGCACAAGAAAAATCACTCTTCATCCTAAGCACGGAGGGAAGACAATTGTTTTGCTTTTGTCATCTGTCATTACATTGGACCATTCTACCTAATGCGTCTCACTCCTTCAGCTGAGACATAAATGCAGGACTCCCCAAGGGATATTTATTTTTATGTGGATTCTCCAAACTTACGTCACGGGAAGTGGTCAAGTTCTTGCTGTTTTCCTCTCCTAGGAATGACTTCATACTCTGCATGATATTATCCTTCCGCTGCTGCCGGAATTTCTTCTCCCCGTCACACAAAGCCATGCTGAACCGGAGGTCAGTTGAAGAGCTGTTTTTCAACACAGACAGGAATTAGCGAAAGGCCCTATTCAAAACTGAACTTTAAAGATCACCTATGAGATCAAAATAAAATAAAACAGAATAAAATAAACATATACTCATGTGACAACTGCATAATGTGATTTGACACAGTGAATGAAGCACAAAACAATGACACACTGTGTTGCTGGGATATGTATTTCATATAGCAACTTCACTGTTCACATCCTAGAGTAAAAGAAGGCACAAAATAAGCAGCTTCTAGTGGTGTATTACCTAGTAACATTAAGTTAATATATATGAGTGATGAAGCAACTACAAATTTTTAGCCTAGAAGTTTGAATTCTCTATTTATCCAACCACAAAAAGCCAAACCAAAAAGCCAACCACAACGAAAAAAAGGTTCACATGTGCTACTGTATACTCTTAAGGGGAGGAGAGGGCAATTTTGATGCCTTATCCATTCAGTCTTACTATCAAAAGCTGTATGGATCTCAGCAGAGATTGTACTGACTGAAGACAGAAAAAACAAAGCCTCTTTCTCCAGCTGTTTTCCTACCCCATATGATCAGAAGCATGCACAGGGCTGTGTAAAGACCTCAATCTCCTACTGAATAACAACCACAGCTTCAGCTCCCACTTCTCATTTCAGATAACAAGGCAGGAACTGTGTCAGCGTGTCACCCCATGGGTCTAAACTACAGCACAGCCAGTTTTCAGAGCCTGACAGACCTTTTCTCCCTTTAGAAAACAGTCTTCAGAAAAAGTCTCACCAGTGCCAGCCCAGAAGTCAACTCCTGCTTAAGGCCCATTTTGTGAATGTGCATCACTGAGCTCAGCAGGGTCCCTCTCATACACAGGCATGCAGGTGAGTGACAGACACTTGCACAGGAGTGACCTGTTGCAGCACTGCCTCTGCCAAGGTAGCAGTGAGGAGAGGCATACAGATTCCTCCTTGTAACTGCCTCAATGAAATTGCCATATTCTTGAAAAAAGGACTGTTTACAAGCAACGTCCCATGAAAGTATATGACACCACGAACTGGAGAGCCTCACAGAACCCAAAATCCGTGTGGCTGTCAGTGCATAGCAGAGTAGAACTCAACCGGATCCTTCTGCTTTACTTCTTCAGTGTCTGCCAACGCAACAGTCAGACACAGTCAAGCATCTTACATTCATTTACAGTCTGAGATATGAAATACTCATAATTGAGAGCTCTGGATGTTTTAGGGGTGGTCTCAAGAACCACCCACATATCCACCTCCACTAGCATCAAATAATGAACAAAAATGATCCCTGGGGGCTGTCTGTCAGCCTCCAGCGTCATTACATAGAGCTCTACACTTAGTTACAGTGCTCAGTGCTGTTATTTATAGTTCTACCAAAAAAAAAAAAAAAAGACTCTTTAAATGCCTTGTTCTCAGAAATTCATTTCTAGACTTGAAAGACATTTTTCTGATTATGCCTCAAGGTGATTTTTGTCTTTCACCTGGATGGGCTGAGAAAGAGGGAGAAAGACATTGAAAGAAAGAAGATTAAAACAAAACAAAAAAGCAGGTATCTGCTCAGCTTCATGGGAAATCCTGGCCAGAATGAGATATTCCATTTTCACCTCAATACTACACTGAGGTACACTTCAGGGCAGCTTTGTAATGAGTACACATATACAATGAAAGCTACCATGAGATGCAAAGTCACTACAGAAAGTAAAATAACAAGCTGAAGCTTATGTCTAAGAGTTCATTAGGGAGAGCCCTTGAAAAGAGCCAAGATGGGGAGGCCATGTACAATGCAGGCCTTGATCCTGCAAACGTCTGGAAAAGGAAAAACTATTCAGAAAAGTAATGCTGTTTAAGCTGATGAGACAACTACTGTTCGAAAATAACCTTCAATTTTCAAGTCTTTGATTTTTTAGTCCGTGGTATTTCAATGTTAAAACTAAGAATTTTTGCACTCCACATGGCACATTTAAAAAGAAAATTATAACAAATGGAATAAAATTTTAAAAAAGGTCTTTGTTGCTAGTATATTTTCCTTTTATTTATTTATTTCTGGGTTTCGACAGGAGATACTTACCACACTTCAAGAGACAGCTCCAAAGTCATTTCTGTAACCTACACAAGAGAGATTTAAATCAAATTACAACACTTTCAGCAGAAATAAAAACAAAAAACACATAGACACCTGGAATATAAAATCACTAGTGTTATGGGCTTTTTTAGATCACTTCGTTGCAAAAAGAAGAAATTGCTAAAATGTGTCAGTGAGTTTACTTTTGGCATGGCACCAAAACACAAGAAAATGCTGCTAGGTGCAGCTAGGTGCTGGCTTTCACTGGTTAGATGCCATTATCTTCCCTTTTTTCACTGACAATCACTTTTTGACAGTTACTCATGTTTGGCCTAAAGGGATCTGATTGTTTTTATACACTGAAGATGCGGCCACAGTCCATCCACTATGTGCTACCCAGTTCCCTGGGCAAGTTTCACACTCAGCTTCCATTCGAAACTTGTGCTCCACATGAGCCACCCAGTGCTTTCTAAAGTAAATAAACATACTTAAATTATCAGTCAGGAGGAGTGACTGCTTACAAACATCTGAAAGATGCTGGTAAATTAATGAACATCACTACATCATGTTTTCACTTCCATTAAACACCAGCTATGCAATACACTGAGAAGACCAAACCAAAGAAGACCAAAGACTTCTCTTTAGAATAATCAGTGTGACAAAATGCTGGTTCATTGTCAGTACCAAAAGGAACAGTTAAACTGTTTTTTTAGCTAGTGTAACAGCCCTGGAAACAACTAGCTGATCAGCTGCATGTGCAGAAGATACTATTCACACGGTGAGGGACGGGAATCTCGCAGCACTCCTGCAGGCTACAAGGATCTACCTGGCCATAGTTATAGCTTGGTTCTCTCTGCCTCCTCCACAGAGCACTTAAAGAGGTTCCCTGCAAGCAAAAGTTTACAAAAAGATGGTTAAAGCACTGATCACACTTGTTAGGTCCAATCCGAGAGTACACGGTTGCCAGACTAAGGATAGATAAGCACGCTCATCTCCCCAAGCTCTCGCAGGAAATGGCCACTGACACATCAGTACAGCCCTGCAGACATGTAACACACACTGACTTCCTTCATTCTGCCTCTCGCTATATGTGGATTCTACTCCCCGCCTGCAGTATGTGATCAGAGCACAGGGCTAGAAGAGGATAAACACCTCCTGCTAAGCACAGAGCAGGTATGGACAGGGCACACTCTGCTGCCTTCCCCACCAGCACTGCAAGCAGGGAGGGAGGCACAGCAGCAGGGCTGGAGAAAGGAAAGTCAGAGGGTGAACATGAAGGAACGGTGTGAAGAGTCTTCTATGGAAACACATCAAAGGCAGAGTAGCAATTACGTTATTCCAGCACCTGACATTATTAATTTAGAAAGCACTTCAGAAAACATGCAGTGATTCAATGGTTGAAGAAATGTATGCACACAGTACTAAATAAACCCTTGAAGGGAAATGTTCCAGCAGGGAAAGAGTGTATCTTTTTTTACCTTACACAGACAGCCCAGGAAATCTCAGGGATAGGCACTGTGCATGCAAACTGTCTGCACAGGACTCAGCCTGACTTGATGTTCCCTTCCCATTTGCCTCAGAGTTTCTTAAGGCAGCCCCTAGTTAAACGCTAAGGCTCGTGCATGGAGCTCCCTGCTTCCCAACAAACGGGCTTTAATCAGTTATTTGCTGTAACCAAACCTACTTTTAAAGTTGTATCAGACTGAAAATAGCAGAGTAGTCACAAATCAGGAGCTCTGACCATGTAATAGATCACAGCCCCAAGCAGGAATGCATACAGTACTGATAATACATATAATATATATAATATAATATATAATATGTATACATATAATATAATATATGCACATGGTATATATAAAGACCAATAGACGTGAGGGATACAATCACAACTGATGAATTATGTTCAGAATGGCCTCCAATACCGTGATACTTTAATGCACGTAGAACAAGTTAAATTATTAACATATTTAACAACGATTTCCAGGAGTTACTCTGCAGACAGGCAATCTTTGTTAAACTGACACCATTTGTTTTGTATATGACTTTAAAGAAAATAATCAAACAAGAACTTGTCTTTTTTTTTTCTTTTTTTTCAGCACCGCATGCAGTAATGCATCATTAATGTTAACTAGGGCTGTGTTATAACAAGCCATTCATTACAACTGCAATGCATACTAATAAAAGAATTTCTGTTAGCTTTCTGGAAGTCACAAGCTTCAAGTAGTAGAGATAATATACAGCACAATAAAATCCATATAACAAAGACCATTAAACTAAATTGAACCAAGCGGTGCAGAAACCTGTTTGGAGTACAAAAGTTTGATACAAGACTTGTAAAGAGGATTGTCTCAGAAAGAAAAGCATTCAGTGCTACTCTATTTCTTCATTATCCTCTCAGCAGGACTGCAAAGAGATACACACAGTGCCAGTAGGCAGCCCAGTGTTTAACCATAGCCAACAGTGAATGCACAGGAAACCAGCTTCAGGACCAGGCGCGCAACCCTCAGCTGAGATTTCCCCCACACCCAAAGCCTCCAAAGATGTAGCTATTTCCTGACGAACAGGCTGCCATTACCCAATGAGGGATATAATGCCTCATTTTCCATTTTAAATTCAAAACTATGTAGATAAAACATAGCCAGAAATAGCAACGAAGAAGCCTTGGATTTTTAATTCGGGTTGCAAGCACAGGCTACATGTTTTTCTTATGAAGTGACTAAGGGTAAACTCTCAGTAACATCAGACTCAGTGAGATTCCTTAGGAAACATCACTCAGGCTTTCTAAGCACCAACTTCTACATGATTTGTGAAGAAGCTGTATCTAACCAGGTATACCCACGTCTACACAGTTGTTTAGGTGCTCCTAGTTCACGCACTGATTACAAACTTCCCAACATGTTCACAGCCTCATAACAAAGGCAAAGCCACAAATGTTGCAACTCACATTGTTGAAAGTTAACAGGACCTCCTTATTCTCTCCCAGTTTCAGAGAGGATATAGGAAATGTGGCCATACCAAGAGTCTCATCCATAACGTAGTTGGCATCCATCAGAGTAACCTAAAAAGATAAGCGGCATTCAATTCAACACTGATAAATCCCCTTTTAGGTCCATACAGACTATGTCTAAAGTAACTTTAAAAAAGGGGTATGGAAAAGAATGTAACTAACCCAACCTAGTCAACACCCAAGGATATCCTCTTTAAGCAGGATAAGCTAGCATACAGCGTAGGTGGATTTTTAAGGCATTCAATGGAGTGAGTATGACAGTATCATTTGCAAAGCATTTTTCATTTGCGCACCTTTTCTGTCAGTAAATCTCCCAACATTTCTAAACAGATGTAATTAATCCAAATTATATGAATTATATATATAACTATTTCAATTTCTAGCTAGTAGATCTTCTCCGTGGAGAAGACAAGTGTTTTAAGCATCATATGCCAAAAAACATAATGCAACTTTTCAGCTAAGATGGAATCCATATGTCCTAATCTTCCATTCACAGACCAAGAATTTCATAGCAGTGATTTGGAAAAAAGCACAGCATGCCAAATGGCACAAAGCTTTTCTCTGTATCAAACCAGACCTTCAAGTCTCTTCTCATCTTCCATATCAGCGCATATACCTTTTCAAATGTAATACCATCCAAGCATTGATGCAGATAGCAGAGAACACTGTCCAATGCATCTGCTCTAATGCTCCTGTGCCTGTATCTAGCTGTCTTTCTTCTCAGAGGCAGCCTTTCAGTTCTCAAGTAAGATGCTCACAAAGAGTTTCAAATTACTGTTTCTGTGGTTTCTAGTAAATGAGTTCTCCAAACTCATTTGGCTTATGATTTTTTTGCACTTTGTGGATTAGTTTCTTCTGAAATACCATGTTTGTGGCTCGGAGCATATATTTTGCGTAAAACAAATGCAATCAAGACACAGACACTTGCATGACTATTCGTTATTTCTGAGTTCAACCTTCTCTCAGCTATGGAGAATTTGTCTCATCCTGTGCCACTATTGATTCTTTGAAATGAACTGTATTTTAGTGACATCGGTATTCTAACATCATCTGTGTTCTTCTGTTTCCTCACAGAACTTGATGCTCATTGTCGTAACCTCAGAGGGCTGACTTCTGAAACCAACAACAACAGTAAGAACTTCATAGCAGGATTTAGGAAAGCTTCTTACACTTCAAAGTAAAAACTGCACTTGGGACAGTGTTAAAAATTTAAACAACCAGAGGCGTAGAAGCGGTTGTGGAGTCTGTATGAGCCTGGGAATTCACAAAATAAGCTTTAGGTGGGTTTTGCAGATTTGAATTCTGATGCTGTCCTCCACACAGAATCCAAAGGCTCTGCTATGGACTCTGTGTGTGTACCACAATGGCAGAACAAAAATACCAGCCTTAACCTAAAGAACATGTTTTTCATGGGGAAGAGAAGGTTTACCACGAACAGTATATGTATGTTTATGCAGATATAAATCAAACAGGTCCAAAATTAACTATTATTACATGGTATTGCTGGCTCTTTGCAGGCAATTTCCATGAAATTTTATAGCATTTGCCTCACAAAACAGCAATGATGTTTAGTTACTGTAAAGATACATTTCCAAATTCTACTTCTAATGAAATCTGCTGCATTCTCTCACACCATGGGTGTCCTTTTGGCTTGCCTGGGCCACACTGCATGAAAATGAGTTGTCTTGGTCAGCACATACATAAGTCTCTCCAAAAGTAATGCCTCCTATTTATTTCCATGGAAACCATAACACATACAAAAAGTGCAATAACACTATTTGGTAGAGCATATTCTCAGCTAAAAAACACTATTTTTCAACAGTCACCACTATTAGCTATGCGCATTCACCAGCAATGAACAAGAGCCTGCATGCCATGCTGGAAAAATCTGCACCAGTGGAGGTGGTCCCCTGTCGCTGTCACCGCTGCTGAAATGCACCACCCAATCCTCACTGCGCTCACATCCACTGTTTGCTCTCCATCAACATTCAGCATGTACTGATGAATGTCAATGGGGGCAATTATTTTCTGAATGGAGGAATTCAGTTCCACACCTCTGCTTCATACGCACTTCCATTTCAGACGTCATTCTGTCAGACTGCCCCTCTGCTGCCATCTGTCACACTGCAACAACATGGAATGGAATGCAGGCAGGAAGGTTCAACCTCCACTGCCATGCCACCAACATCCACCTCTAATATTGTAGGCCAAGATAATAAAATATGAGACATTACTTTTGGAGCAGCCCTCATAAAACATATACAGCAACAAAGGCAGGTTGATGAACCCAAATTCTTATCTTCTTCTTCCTATTTCCACAAATGATCACTCCATTCCTCTTTATATGTCCTGATTACTATTCACCTATATTTTCATGAAAAAATAACAACTATATTAGAGATTCCAACCTTTTCCCAGGTTTCATTTGGCCAGGCTGAGTGTCTAAGACCAAAACATTTAGTGAGAATCAACTCAGGTGACTGCTGCACAAGATAAAATGTCAGAAGCTGTTTTGCATAATCTCTTTTCTGCAAAACAATTGTGAAGTTACTCTGACTTCCCTGATGTCGTTGTCACATGGGCAGGATGGACATGAAGGTTCTTCATGCTCCAGTAGGCTGACCACACGACTCTTCTTCCTTGAACTGCAAATCTGATCCTCACACCAGAAGCAGAGAGAGCATTGTTGGAAGCACAACACAATTTTAGGATCTTGAACCATTTAGCCTCAAGAGGTTATGGTTACTAGCTCAACAAATAGCTTCCCAAGCTTTAGCCCTTGCTGCCCATTTAATTTAGACTGAAAACATTTACGCTTGCGTCAGAGCAATTTACATGTTAGGGCCATGTCCTTCGAAGAACCAAGCTAACACAGCACCACAGAAGAACTTACATTCTTACTATATGGACTGGTAAAATAATTATACATAATACTCACCTTTTGTACACCCAGGAAGGGTTAACATACTGATAATAGACAATGGCTCAGACAGCAAGCCTGCACATTGACTAAGAGTTCCAAAACATCACTGCGTGTGCACTGAGGATAAAGCAGAACCACACTTCTGCTTTTTGACTCCTGAGGGAAAAGCAGGGAATGGGCAGAGACTTGACTTTACATCCTCCACGTATTCACTGTCCACAATAGTAGAATCAGTGAAAGAAGCAATGAGAAAATAATTTATGGCTGATGAAAAGAACAGTAAGGTACTAGCCCCCAGGAGCAGCCTGAAGGATGACACAGAGGTGTATATTACAATGACTCTCAAGGCCATTCATTGAATACAATACCTCTTACCAAGCACCATGACTAAAGGCAAAATCTAGCCTCTAACGTTAAAAAAAAAAAACAACAACACAAACTCCGAAATCTCAACACAACAGATGAACAAAGTACTGTTATTTTAAACTTACAGACATTTTTTGACTTCCATTTCCACACAGGGAGCTCTGTCACTTTATTTACCTCAAGAACATTCTCCTGGTTGGGGTCCAGAATGAACTCAAAGGTCTCATTCCACACGGGATTCACATCATTATTGAAATGTTTAGTTCTCTTCCTGCAGTCAGGAGCGGAAGGGATGAACAGCTCCACATAGGGATCCGGAGTGTCAACTACAGAGCAAAACAATGCAGGACTCCATGTGACTCAAATCAGAGTTGTAACAGTTACGTGAAACCACTGATTATCTCATGATATATGGCAGAAATATATTTAACTTTAACTATACAAATTCTACGAATATAATGAAATAAGTGATAAAACAATATTACCAGAATCTCAAAAGGAAACAGAAGTTATTCTGTTAGGTGGAGAGAACCTTGAATAAACAGAAGGGCACCGGGAAAGATGTTTATTGGAAATATGTATACTTCTACCTAGCAGTGGTAATTATTTTTAACAGCTCTTACCCCTTCCTCATCCTGATGTCACAGCAGTGACACAAGAACATTCCACAAAAATGGTCTTCGATTAAAAATGAAAACAAGCAATGGGGTGTCTAGCTTTGGATTCTCTTTCACCTGTTTGGCTTTGCAGAGGTCACTACAGAACCAAGAGCTTACTAGCACGTTACATTTGAAAAACAACTGCAGAACCCTGACAGAAAATACAGTAATATATGACAACTCTATCTAATCAGAATTATTAGTTGGTGAAAAAGTACACCTTGAAAAAATTCACCTGACGTTCAATAAAAGCCATTCCCTCCTGAAGGCAAAGAATGCATTGTTGGCAGCCCAACAAATCCCACATTTCCAATCCATTAAAGCCAGTAATTTTCTTCTGACAGATAAGATTTTTCTCTCAAAGGAGATTATTTTCTGTCTGACATTTAACCATCACCAGTGTCAATGTCTCTATTATGAATGACAGTTCATTCCTAAATGAGAAATTTCAGTTGTCATGATCCTTGAATAGTGTTGCATTGTATCTGCAGAAGACGTTCTATCATGTTTTCACATTTAAGTTCAACTATTAAAAGACAGAGAGCACTGTGGAAATAGAACATCATCAGTGTGCAAAAAAAAAGTACTTACAATCTCTGTGGAGAAGCAGAACAACATGCAAGACTCAGACAGATTTTTATGTCGTGCTCTGTATTTGTGGGTCTCAGCTAATTGCTACAACTTGGCAGGTCACACTGGTACCTGTTAATTAACGAGGAGCTATTTAAAGCTAGGGAATGCTGTGGCAAGCCTTTAGATAGCACTCTTCATTAGCTCCTGAGAATTTTTGTCTTAGCTTGTCTCTTAGCTGAAGTCAGGGGAAGAGATGGGATCAATCCCCAGGTGTCTTTTACATCTTCTTTCTTTTTCCACTGACGGATGTAACTAATTGCCAACTTCTACTGGCTGTATTACCTCTCCTGAATTACAACACAAATCTGTGCCTGAAGGCAGGGAATTCAAAGCCCCATGAGTCTGCATAGCAAAACACCTATTGCAGTGAGCAGTGACAAGATCTCCTCTGTAAGTCTGGACATCGAGCAATACTTAGGCAACAAGCCCTAGAGATGCACAGCGCCAAGAGGCTGAACATACCCCCAGAAGCTTGGTTTTTAGTAAAAATACCAACATTAAGCAACATTCTGAACAAAACTTTGATGCCTCTCCTTTTGTTCAATTTTTACGTGACTACGGGATTCGCTCTAACTGAAGTTACAAAACTTTGATTTTTGTTTTAAACACAAAAAGCCAATGGTTCCCCATCTGTATTCCAAACCCCAAAGCATGTGGAAAACTCAGGCCTCAGCACAGCTGGCAGCCAGCTGTGACTCCCCACCAGAGAGAATCCAAGTGAGCGCTGAAGCAGAAACTAAACCAAGGCACGGAGCAGCTAAACTTAGAAAATCAGCAACTAAAATAAATAAAAGAAATACCTTGGTAACTGAGCAATGCCAAGCCTCCCCCTCACTCCCTGCCTTTATTATGTTTTTTAACCTGAGGCTAGGAGTTAATCACCTGCCCTTTCATGTTTGAAAGTTTATTTTGTGCTATTTTCAATTAAGAAAATGAAAATCTATTCTTTTCAAACTTCCTTCTTCAGCTGAAGAGGAAAAATACTGGAAGACTGTGTGCTCTGATTAAGATATTGCCACAAGCCATGCTATATAAACAAAAATCGTACTCCTTTTTATCACTTGGGAATGGCACTCACGAAGTAGCTACCAGCAATCTGGCAAGTAATGCAAAGTTGCTTAATGTATTTAATGTGCAGGTAAAACAGATGGTGTGTGCATCCTCTTGTACACATCTATTTATTCCTGTACATGTTTTTGCCAGTTGATTTTCCAGGTATGTTTAAAAAAAAAAGAATCTCAGAACACCAATGAAAAACAGCTTGATCATTGCTGCTATCTGTATTTTGATGTTAAAAAAAAGCATCTTAATGAAATGGTTCGTGGGCCAAAAGCAGTCGCTTTAAAACTGTAATCACTCTAAGAGAATTAAGTTTGCATATGTAGGAGCAACACTGCTAGAGAACTGTTTCTTGACTGAAGTGAAGCAAAGCTGGAAAGAAACACAGCCAACTTTGAAGACTCCCCAAGAGATGCAATGTCTCAGTATTCATACTTCTTCCTCAGGACACTTCTGCAGAAAGCAGCATTTCTATGCAGCTCCAGTGGACTCTGGGCTGTCCCCAACACAGCTTCCTGCATATCTCCTTTGTAATTTGTTGGCCAGCAATCTGCCCTGCATCTCAATTTTTTTAAGCAGCTGAAATGCTTGCAAGGGTTGCAAATGACAGACCTACGGACACGTGAACTAGTGTCAGACAGTGACTGTAGCGTATGACTTCATATTCCTCCCTTCCTGGCACTGTGACTCTATACAGTAAGAGTCTCAGTATTTGCAGGCAACTAACACAAGGCACTTCTACCAGAGACTAAGAGCCGCACATGCGGTGGCACAGATGTGCCACAGAACAGAGGCACCAGACACCAGTAGTATTTATCAGAGAAAAAAGGAATATGAACTGACATACAAGTATAGCTAAAAATTCACATTTACACAAAGTACTAAAATTAGTTTCAGCACTGATTTCAATGGCTCCTACAATTCTTAGCTTAGAGCTGGATGAATTATAAAGGTAGTTAACAAAATGTTTATAATAAACATCTGAAAGATTTACAGCATCTGCCAATTTCCCAAGGGTTGTGGAGAGATCCAATATCAAAAGCCGAGTCAGCATATGAAGGTGTTGTTTGTCTTTTTTTTAAACAAACTGTCTTAACAAATGGCCAAGAGGTAGGAAGTAAGGTTTTAATGAATTCTCTTCTATCGCCACGTATATAATTCCTATAGAATACTACCTCTAAACAACACCATGAATCATAAAGCGAAACACACAATGGACACTAATTACAACAGATCATTCTCATGTGAATAATAAAATGAATAATGCTTAATCTATCAAAGAAAACTGTATAATTCTCTACAACGACTGGAAACCATTTTATCTTGTACTATCCATTTGGCAGGATGGCTGTGATCAGGCCTCCATATTAATATAATTAACAATATATATTTCAGTCATTTCAATGTCAATTATTTCAATACTTTAACAGATTCAGAATCTACAGAAAACTTGTTCAAATCTAAACCAGAAGGGATAAAGCCACCTCTATTATACATTAAAATTTATCAAATTGGTCCATCAAAGCTTGAAGGAAATGCAAAGCTCTTGAAGCATTCAAAAATCCAATTTGTTACAAAAGAATCCGTCTTCTTTATCCTACTTATTATAAGCTTATTATAAACACTTGTTATCACTGGATAATAATCTTGGATTATTAAACAAACTACTAATGGATTATTACATAAAACTGGTGAGGCCACATTTAGACTACTGCGTCCAGTTCTGGGCTCCATGTTCAAAAAAGACAGGGATCTCCTAGAAGTCCAGCAAAGAGCCACAAAGGTGATGAAGGGCCTGGAGCGTCTCCTGTGTGAGGAAAGGCTGAGTAATCTGGGTCTGTTCAACCCGGGCAAAAGAAGATTGGGGGGATATCTGATAATGTTGATAAATATCTAAAGGGAGGTGGGAGGCAAATGGATGAGGCCAGGCTCTTCTCAGTGATAGGACAAGGAGTAATGGCCTAAACCTTGAACATAGGAAGTTCTGTACCAACATGAGGAAGACCGTTACAGTAAGGGTGCCAGAGCACTGGAACAGGCTGCTCAGAGAGGTGGTGGAGTCTACTTCTATGGAGATATTCAAGACTTGTCAGGACATGTGAGACCTACTGTAGGGTGCCTGCTTTAGCAGAGGATTGGACTGAGTGATCCCTTGAGGTCCCTTCCAACCCCTGTGATTCTGGGATTCTGTGAAAACTACATTAACATTAATTTTGGTTAATATATGCATAACCATTACAGAAAGCAAATCTGGATCAAGACACTTTGGACCCATGACCTCCAGGTACCATATCTATGCACTTACAGGAATATTCCAGCAAGTGTATTGCAGAACTACTTTAAAGAATTTTGTTGGTTTGGTTGGCTGAAGTTTTTTCACCTTCTGGGTAACCAACACCCTCTATGATTATGTGCTACCATGTTCATAATTATCATGAGGTCCCAAATTACCATCTTAGTCTACTTTCCACCAGTTCTTTTGGCTGACAGTACTGCAGTACAACTTTATTAAGATCGAAGCCCTAACTAATCTTCATCACATCTCATTCTTCTTTAAGTACAAACAGTGAGGATTTAGAGTTATGAAATACATTAACATGAATTAACACAAGCTTCTCCTGCCTTCCCAGATACCATTCAATCTACCTTCCCGATTTCCATTATTCCTTCCTCACATGATACCAAGAATATCAAGGCCAACTCCCCCCTGTGCCACACACTGCTTCGATGCTTGGATTTCAGTGGTAATGGCACAAATTTAAGGGAAACCTGAGCATGGCCAGTGGTAGGATCATAGAATGACATGGGTTGGAAGGGACCTGAAGGATCACTGGCAGGGCTGCCAAACACCAGATCAAATACTAGATGAGGTTGCCCAGGGCCCATCCAATCTGGCCCTGAACACCTCCAGGGACAGGGCAACCACAAAGTCTCTGGGCAGCCTGTTCCAGCACCTCACTACACCCAGTGAAAAATATCCCCCTGACATCTAATCTGCTGTCTCCCCTCTCCTCCCAGTGGAGGAAGGAAATAGCAGCCATGCCTTAGCAGCAAGCAGCTCTGCCTGTGGAAGGGAGTAGAGGAGGCTGTGCAGCAAGCAGGCCTGACTGAAGAGTCTGGAAGCTACTGAACCTGCTGTTTCCCTACAGGATCCTAAGCAAGGTGCTTCAACAAGTTGAACATTAATTAGCACTGACTGCTCAAACCAGCATCATGAATCTCTTTGCAGGCCAGAAGCATAGCTTTGATATATGTTTAAAAATGACCGTCACATTTTTGTTTTAATGGTGAATTTTATTGGGCTCACTTCACAACATGCTTCACAGTGGAAATAAGGTTTGTTATCCCTATCACAGTCGAGTGAAAATGTCTTTTACCATTTTCATGAGTAAAAAGGGTGCTTATTATTATCATGAGTAATTGCCAAATAACAAATGTTCCCCAAACACAGTATTAACAAGTATTTGTATCACCAGATTTGTCTTGCCCTTGCTCTGCTGAAATTAATGAAAGACAAGGCCTGACAATGTGTGTCCAGGAGAACAGAGGCACATTAACTACTTACTTGCAAGTAGCCAGGGAGGAATGGAAATGTCAGAGCTACCAGGTCCCACACAAAGTCCCAGCGGTGCCACCTGGGCATGTGAGCAGGGGCAGTGAGCACCCTGACTGGGTTGCCTGGTGCTCTGGATAAGACATCACTTGGATCTCTCTCCCTGCAGCAGGCAACAATTAAGCATGCACTGTCATTCATAAAATCATAGAAACACAATCATAGAATGGCTTAGGTTAGAAGGGACCTCAAAGATCATCTAGTTCCAACCCCCTGCCATGGGCTGGGTGCCACCCACTAGATCAGGCTGCCCAGGGCCCAATCCAACCCAGCATTTAATGCCTTCAGGGATGGGGCGCCCACAGCATCTCTGGGCAGCCTGTGCCAGTGCATCATCACCCTCTGAGTGAAGAATTTCTTCCTAATATCTAACCTACATCTCTTCTCTTTTAGTTTAAAGCCACTCCCCCTTGTCCTATCACTATCAGACCATGTAAAAAGTCAGTCTCCTGTTTATAAACTACCCTCAAGTACTGGTAGGCCACAGTAAGGCTCCTGGCAGCCTTCCCTTCTCCAAGGTGAACAAGCCCAACTCATTCAACCTTTCTTCACAAAAAAGGATTGAAGGGCTGGAGCACGTCCTTGTGGTGCTCCACCAGACGAACTCCAACAGCTTCACATCCTTCTTGTGCTGGGAGCCCCAGGCCTGGATGCAGTACTCCAGCTGGGGCTGCAGCAGGGCAGAAGAAAGGGGACAATCACCTCGCTCTCCCTGCTGCCACCCCTCTTTTGATGCAGCCCAGGGTACCATTGGCCTTCCAGGCTGCAAGCGCACACTGCTGGCTCATCTCCAGCTTTTTGTTCTGCAGGACCCCCCAGGTCCTTCTCGGCAGGGCCATTCAATGAGTTCTTCCCCCAGTCTGAATTCTGGGATTGTCCCAACCCAAGTGCAACACTTTGCACTTGGCCTTGTTGAACCTCATTCGATTCACGTGGGCTAAAGGTGGAGTCAGGAACACAATGCAGCAGAACTGGCTGTGTCAGGCTGCAACGCCAAGAAGTATCTTACGACTCTATTGGGTAATCTTTACATTAAAATCTCCAGCAGCCAACAGCAGAATCTGAAAAGCAACAAGGACACGATCTGTCTTCTCAAGTTTGTTCTGAATTCCCACTTTTCAAGAGGACTGTGGCTTACTGCACTCCTCCAGGGTTAGCAGTGGTGGCCTCCAACCCCATGTCACCCATACTTTATATGAGACTGTTTCAGCTATTTTAGCTTTTTTAAATTGGCTGATTTGAACTAATAAAATAAATACAATTAACCTGTAAAGCATATTAGCTAAGTTTAATTAAATCCCTATGTAGGCCCTCTCATAAATCAATTTAACTTCAGTGATGCTAATTCTGAAAAAGTATTCACAATAGGTACTAATGCAGTCTAATTACTATATTTAAATTCAATCTTCCCATTAATTTGGTGCAGTTGCTTCTGAGAGCCTTCGAACAAATTAATGGTCTGTCAGCAAGGGGCCACAAAGCAGGAGGTATGAGGTTATTTGCTGCACGTGTTCCAGGTACAATAAGGACTGCCAAGGCTTCTGGCCTCATCAGACAGATGTTGCAAACAGGATGATGCAGGACTGGATTCCATTTGTGGAAGGTGACTACAAGTGAGGCAAGGCTGCTCCCAAAACAGCAGCTTTGCTCTGAGAAATTCTGTCATTGAGTAACTGATTTGTTAGAGATAATTAATGCCTTGCATTACAATGCTTTTCAGCTCCAGCACTCTTTAGGTGAAGGAAAGCACTGTGCTCCCAGCTCAGGGAGTGCATTATTACCTACTTCACTGGCAGAAGGGACACCACCACCAGCTTTCTTGATGCAGCCTTGACAAAAAAAAGTAAAATAAAATTGCCACCTGAACCCTTTAATAGGTTCACAACAGAACCATCAAACTGCCAAGAGAAAAAATTTCCCTTCTCTAGGTTCTCTCTCCAGCTGCCTTTGTAGAGAGACAGCAGTGAAAAGCAACTAAAACATCAGCTTGTAATGGTCCAGAGAAAAATCCATTTTTCTGGTGGTACAGTAGAATCCAAGATGTTGTTTGTTTGTTTTTTCCTTCTTCAACTGAAATGCTTAGTTCTTATGAGCACTGTTAGAGCCACATCTACAAACCCTTTCCCTCTGTCACTGCCAGATACCCCATGCAGCTGTGGGCCCAAGCTGATGCCAGGTCTGGGCAGCGATAACTGGGGCTGGTGTAGGCTTAGGTATATCGTCACATTCTTGGTAAATTACTCAAAGCCCACAGTGTAACTTCTACATGTTGATGAGTATAGCTTAGTTCTAGTCTGGCATAAAGTTTGCTAATGCTAACTGAAACTGTCAACATTTTCTGAATCCGCAGAACAAGTTTATACTGGATCTGTGCTTGGTATCGTGGGGCTTCAGAGGTTTTGGTCTTTTACCAGTGGCTACAGAGTTCCATGTACTGTGATGCTGAAGCACAGCCTAGGAACCTCTGAGTGAGAGAGGCTCTTCCTCTGGCCTTCTGATTCTGACAACTGCTGTCAGTGGGACTTCAAGAGCCTGGAGCTGCCCGAACCTGGCAGGACCACAGATGAGTGCAGGCTGAGGTTGGTTACATAAACTTCATGCCTCATTGGTACTGCAAGCAGTTACAGGAAATTTTAAAATCAAGTGACACCTGAGAACAGATTCTGCACATCACACGTAATTCACTTATGGAGTGGATGTGCTGAGTCAGAACAGCAGACATACATCAACACCAGAGGTTCATAGACAGAAAGGGATGACCATGCACGTGAGTTTGTCTGTCCAGCTAAGCATGGCACAACCTAGCACTGACTAAGCAGGCATTCCTTCCTAGTATTTCAACAAATTAGCACTTCTTGAGTTCAGACCAGTATGTGGGAAAGTTAACAACCAACAAATGCAAGAGAGTAATCAGGGGAAGCTTCAAATTTCACTTTTAAAACACAGTTGCAAAACAAATCAAAAAAGTGATTTTTCACACAGTAGATGGTATCCTGCAGAATTCTTTTTCAGAGGAGCTGAGAATGAGAAGACTTAAATTAAGGAAAACCAGCGACGTTTCTGCAAGAGACACTTTGTGAAGGCTACTAATTGCATTAAAAGCACATCCAGCACAGGGAGGCCCTTACTGGAAACAGCAGAGCACTTGGAGAGGATCAGAGCTAAGTATCACATGCTCAGCTTGTTCTTGTTTTCACACAGAATCCAGCTATGATGTTCTTTCTGGATATCTCTTGGGATCAGGCAAAACTTCAAAGTCTTGTGGGGTAAGGAGGATGAGAGGGAGAAGAGAAGAAAGCAGGAAGAAATCAAGCTTCTACAGAGGACAAACAAGAAAAGGAGGGAGACCCATTCCTAAAAGACAAAGGCTCAAAATGTAGAAACAGTGACGTCTGCAACTCCATGGGGGCATCCCAAGAGCTCCACTATGATGTTTCAGCAGGAAACGTCCATCTGGAATCAATACAGGGATCAATGCCCTTCAATATCTTCATCAGTGACATCAACAGTGGGATTGAGTGCACCCTCAGCAAGTTTGCAGACGACCAAGTCGTGGGGTGCAGATGATATGCCCAAGGGACAGGATGCCATCCAAAGAGACCTAGACAGCCTGAGCAGTGGGCGCAGGAGAACCTCATGAGGTTCAAGAAAGCCAAGTGCAAGGTACTGCAGCTCGGTGATGGTAACCCCTGCAAGTTAGGGGATGTAATGACTGAGCACAGGCCTGCCAAGAAGGTCCTGGGGGTACTGCCGGGTGGCAGCTGAATGTGAGCCAGCAACATGCCCTCACGGAAAGCCAACCATATCCTGGACTGTGTCAAAAGCAGAGTGACCAGCAGGTAGAAGGATGGGATCTGCCCCTCTGCTCTTTGCTGTGAGACCTCACCTGGAGCACTGCGTCCAGACGTGGAGTCTTCAGTACAGGAGAGACATGCATTTGAGAGCATCCAGAGGAGGGCCACAAAAATGATCCAAGGGATGGAACACCTCCAGGCTGAAAGAGCTGTCAAAAATGAGCTACTGTACCTTAGCTACTCAGATGCTGGTATGACCCAGACTCAGATCTGACTGCCAGTATTTGTCAGATCACTCTTTAAAGATTTTAAAGCTTACAGAGACTATGTTAAATCTCAGTGAGAAAAATAAAAATAGAGGGCCTGAAGCTATCCTAGCTCCAATTTTGTCTGTTGCTCCAGTCAGCCAGGAAACAAAGCATACATCTTGAGTCAGTAGTGCTGTGTATGAACTGTTCACGTAAGGAAACATAGCCTGTGGAAGTTGCAGTATATATCCATTATTGAGTTTTAAGGATGACACATCCATTTATATTCTTCATTAATGAAGTGTTCAGGACATCTTGGAAAGTCTGCTTAAAATTCTGCATATCTCTCCAGCCTAGGCCTGGGAGGATAGTGGATAATATGCCATACGCTCTCGATGCCCACGCACAGTCAGAACCCCATATACACCAGACACAAGGCTTCTTGGGCAGAGGCAGACCTCAGATCCTTGTGGTGGGAATACAGCAGAATAGTAAGTCCTTCCACAATAAACTTAGATCTACCCAACACTGTTCCAGAAAGCTATCAGTCTCATAAAAGATGGCAAAGATGTAAAATGAATCGTGTGGCTGCAAAGAACAGCAGTGTTTCAAAATACAGAGTGATGAAAAGCTGTTGGCCACCCATGCCCTCTAAGCCAGGGGATGAGAATCCCTCCAGAACACAGCGCTTGACATCCTGAAGGTACCAACATTTAAGAAGCCCTTTCCGAAGAAGAGAGAGTTCAAGATTACACCCTGAGAAACATAAATATAAATGAACTGAGAATTTTCTAGCAAGAGACTCTTAGCATCTGAGACATTCACTTGTGACATGGAAAAAGGAACAAAAGCGTATCACTGATCTTCCCCAGAACCTCCATCACCACTACAAGTTAACTCTCTTAACTTACACAAATAGACTTGCCTCACGTTACATATCACAGACATTCTCTCTGGTATCAAATCCTATGTTTGAGGTCAGAAACCTGATGTAAATGTTCAGAAATTCCTTCAACGAGTTATTTTTGACAAATCAAATGAAAAAAATACTGGCTGCCACAACCAACTGTGAAGGATCTGTGCTACTCACAGCTTGCTGATACCAAAGAAAGATGCACGAGGTTACAGATTCGATCAAATAGCTTCCAGGCTCCAATACACCAGGATCTGTATATATGTCGGAAATAGAAACATTTCCAAAATAGAAACAGAAGCAACCACATGCCTTTTGCTGGTTTTTATTTCACTCTGGGGGATTTGCCAGGGCTCCAAGAACAAGCCCTGGGAACATGAAAGCTCACTGAGGTGCACCAGGCAACATGAAAGCTCACTGAGGTACACCAGGTTATGAAGTGTTGGCAGGTGCCTCAGACAGGAAACCAGGCAGGTTTCAGTAGCCCCTGAGATAGTTCTGCCAGGTTGTATCCAAGTTTTTTCAGAGTAACCATTGCATTTCAATGATTCAGTAAGTTTTCAGACTTACTGGATGGAAATACAACATCACTGATGGATAATATCTGGAATTTATACCTTAGGACCATTCCCGTTCTGGTGGTCTTCTGGCTTTCTTTTTAACCTTTTCCATACTCTCCTTCATACTATCTATACTTCAAGCCCCCCATCCTTTCTTCCCTTCCCATCTCCCCACTCTCTTATGCCAGGATCCTGGTGTCCTTCCACTGAACCCATCTTCTCCTACAAGTAAATTTGTGAGGCCCTTGTTCTAGTCTTTACAGCACTTCTCCCAAGTTTTTTGTTTTGTTTTGTTTTAAGTGAAGACCCTTTCAGAGATCATCAGGATAACCTCTCACAGCATGTTCTGTGTGTGCTCCTTTCCTTCACTCCACAGTAGGTACGAGACAGATTCCCAAGTCTTCCCCAGCCAAGGCTCCCTGCCATCTCTCCCCACCTACCATGTTTAGTATCAATGCTGGCAACTAAGTATAGAAAAATCATTCACTTGCCAATGCAAATCTGTGTATGAGAGCAGCTGCTGTAGTCTGACCTGAAAGCAGCTTCCAAGAATGCGCTGGGAGAGAAATGACTGCCTCTCACACAAGCCTGACCAAAGGCTTGTACCACCATGCTCCTCCTCCTCAGATGCAGTTCCAGGCTAAGTAAGGGAAGAAGCGCCAGAGAAATGAGTGATAACCTGAGAGCCAAACACTCATAATAAAGGAAGCAGGAATACTCTTCTTACAGACTGAGCCAGTATATTATTCTCTCCTTTCCTCCTTAAGAACAGGCAAGAGTTTTCATGGGTCTTTCCTGGTGGCTTCCTGTTCAGCTGCTAAGTCTGGAGACTCAGAAGTGTAACAGAAAGGGGAAGAAGCAGTGGTGTCTTATGTAGGTCTCCATCGTGAGATCTGCTTATCCTTTCCCTCCTTTCTTTTTCTATTGCGTTGACTCAGCAGAGCTATAGGCTTCTTTCTTTTCAACTGTTAGTAACACCAAACCACAGCCTTTTGAAGATACAAGAGCCAGATTCACTATCCTCAGAACAGCACTTCTGACTAAGCCAAAAAACTAAACGTAGGTGTGTTTGCTCATAGGCAAATTGTTTACAACTCACTCATCTTCTCTGGATCAATGGAAAGAAGGAGCGGCAAATCTGCTTTCTAATTTCAAATGAGCGAGCAACAAAATGGGTACATTGCTCTTGCTTTAATAAGACAGAAAGAAAACACAAAACACAACCAATCTTTTATTGCATGACCAGCGTGTTGTGGCATCCCCCTCCCACCTACGGAACAGTTCCCTAGAAAAATGAAGCAAAACAGAAAGAGATATACTCACGCATGTCACCAATGGCTCCTTTTGTGACATTTGTGGCTTTCCTTACTGTCACAGTGAATATGTGTGAGTACTGGTGTTCCACCTAGAAGTCAGAGAGTTAAATGTGATTAAACTCCAGAACCAAAAGCAGCTATTAAAAACACCTTTCACTTCATCGGAGAACTGAAAAAAAGAAATCCCCGAGTCAAAATGTAAAAAAAAAAAAAAAAAAAAAAAATGCGTACTGGATAGAGCATCATAAAGCTGAACTGCACCCCGTAGCTTTACTGAAAGGTCAGACCTTATACTGGGGTTGCTTGATTTTCCTGCAGCCACACCTACTGATCTCAGAGAATAATACTCCTCCTCTACAGAATCTGCTTTAAGGCATTTAGTCAGTCAAGGACAACCCGGTATGATAAGAAAAATTAGTGGGGGGGTACTATTTTACCATGTGCTCATGTTTATAATTACTTCCCTCTAGTAAAAATGGGCGCAAAAAAAGGATTAAAAAAAAAAAAAAAAAAAAAATCAGTAAAACATGGTATACCTTTTAGTACACATCAACACTCAAAGCACAAGTGTCCCCAGCAGACTGGAGTAAACGTGAAAAGCAAGCTGTAACAATGCCCACAAGCAAACTGCACACAGTTTTTGGAGCTTCCTATTTCCTGCAAAGACCAAGCAACAGCAGGAGCTGCCTTTCTATGAGCAGCCAGAATGTATGTCCCAAATGAAATAGGGAAGTAGAAAAGGATGTGAAATTAAGAAACAAAAGTAGAAACCTCAATGGGAAGAGCTCACATCTACTTCTACTTATCTATGTAGTCACAAGTTTGACCAACCCACTGAATGCCACTGAGAACCATCCCGGCACTGCCAGCAGGTGCCATGGCCTTCCTCCCACAGGAAGGGCTCAAGGGCATGCAGGCAAGCTGTGAGCACCCAGCCCTGCAGCCAGGAGCAGGGCACACCAACTGCTCCCAGCACTACACCTACACTGCCTGCTTGGTGCCCAGCCTTACCTGGGCTGTCTGGCTGCCTACGCAGCATTGGTTCACCTAGTATCAGCTCAGTCTCTTGGCAAGAAATCCAGGCACCTCCTCGGCCCTGAGCTCTTCCAAGCAGAGAGCACCAAGTCCCAGTTGCTGGGCTCTGCAGCCCCAGGCACAAAGGCTGCACAAGGGCCTGCACACCCCCCAGGGTCCCAGGTGATCCCCTGCCATCCACACTGACACACCTGTGCTCGGGGTCCCCACCTGGGGTATTCTTGCTATCTCTTCTTCAACGCCCACCAGCTTTGTGAAATATAGTAAGATAGACACTGCTTATGAATAATTAAAATCAGAGCAACTAACGAGATTATCTTGCAAAGGTTTCCGATCAGAATTAAAAGAGGAACTACAGAAATCAGGAAATTCCTTGAAGCTTGTTTAAAATGACAGACAGTACCTCTGACATGGGACATGCCCATTCAAGCTGTGTCTGGTGCTTTCCTGCTATGTTTTCTCCTGGACACATTAAAATAAATAAATAAATAAAAACACATCTTGCTTTAAAGGAATAGGCTGAAGAGCCAAAAAAAAAAAAAAAAAAAAAACAAACAACTTACATACAAACAGCCCAATAACTTCATAATATCCACCTGCTGCGCTGCAACTTGCATGAGCTGCATGAATGGCAAGGGGGATGGAACCTCTCCCTGAACACACTTTCCACCACAGCAGAGAAGAGGGGGGTTGGTGGGTAGCTGGGACCGCTGTGAGCTATATGGAACTTCCCCAGCTCTGCCATTTATGTGGTTTTGTGAATTTTCAGATGCTCTGAATCTCCAGAAAGCAGCTTCTCTCATCACCCCGTTTCCACTTCATGTTATGAACAGCTTAGGGCTGTCTTATTGGTGCATGCCACATCCACATGCATGTCAGACTGCTGAAGGTTTCACAACGCAGCGCTGGCCCAGTGTTTGCTCACACAAACTGGTGTCATTGCTTAGTTATACACAACCTTATAATTAAAAAGAAATGTCCAAAGTGCAAACACACCACCCTTCCCCTTGTTCTAACTGTTAGGAAAGATCCTGTCCTCACTTGAGACCTTGAACCAGAGATCACTGAGCATTTAGCAACGAAGAGGAGGATCAAGCTGTCATTAAGTTACAAGTACAGGACACTGGAGTGCTGGATTTAGTTCTCAGCTGCTGTGTGCAGCTCAAGTGCAGTTCTGGTACCCCACAGTGCTGCAAAGGTGCTCCTTAGAGACAGCACCTCTGGAAGGCAGCCTGCCTGCACCTTGGTCCCATTCATCAAACTCGTATGCCTCAATAAATTGCCCACTGTCAAATCACAGAATGGCTGGGTTGGAAGGGCCTTTCAGCCCCAACCCCTGCCATGGGCTGGCTGCCCCCACCAGATTGGGCTGCAAACTGTTAATTGTGGAATAATGTTTGGTACCCTCCAAAATGAATGTACACAATAACAATGATAAAACAACATAAAAGCATTATCTTCTTTCCCCATACCTCACCCAAAATAACACAGTGAGGTTTATAATTATAGAGTTATTAATATCTGGCTATAATCACATGCTTAGGAGAGTTTTGCAGCAACACAGTACTAAAATAAACTGTCTCCCTCTTAGAAAAAAAAGTACACAGGGAAACATGGAAAGCTTGAAAGTCCAGCTCTTTTATTATCCCCAAATGAATGTTTTCGATGCAACTCAGTGCAATCAGAAATAAAGGCATTTTTCCACTTTGGATCCTGTTTCTAAGAGTAATAAATATCCACATTAACAGCTGGCACATCTTTGGGGATCATTTCTTTGCTGGCTTTTGGAAAGGCTAACTTCTACAGAAGTGAGAAGCCCTGAGAATACAACATATTGACTCTGAATACCTTTGTAAATCCAGCCCTTAATAATTTAGATGACAAAGCTACATTTTCAAGTGATTTATGTTCATCTTAAGTCTTGATAAAAATCTGCACATTGCCAAATTCTCAATTACTTCTGAAAAAAACAAGACTGCATATAAATCACTTAAACATTGCAACACTTAGTGGAGCAACCTCATGCTTACCTTTAGAAACACAAGTTGGGTTAAAATTTCAGAAGCTCACAGAACTCAAAAGCCTAAATACCCTCTCCCAGTGAGGCCTGGCTTCAACTATTTGTTTTGCTTTATTTCCTCTTTCTCTATAAACAGGAGGAAGGAAGAAATTAAAATGAAAACAACCTAAAATTTGCCTTCTCCAAAGATGGGTTTTCTGAATGAAGGACACTCCCATGGACAGTATTTGCTCTCTCCTCATTTCCTTGTTTGATCTCCCCCTCTGAGATACAAGCACAAGGTTTTCCAAGTATGCTGAACATCCACTGCTCAATATCTCCTGCCCTCACACAACTCTCAATCTGTTTGGTTTTTTTAACCCCCCTTCTGCCTTCTTCCTTCCTCTTCCACCTTTAGCTGTTCTATCCTTCCCATAAATTCCCTTGTCATCTAATTCCCTTTATTTTTCACCTATTGCTGCATTCATATTTGCGTAAAACCATTATTTTCCCATCACAGACGATGCTCTAAAAATCTGCTGTAAGACAGCCAGGTTTTGCCTATTAACTTCCCACACTTACAAAGAAAGCAAGGAATTTGCATGCATTGAATACAGTATTTTTCATCCCCTAGAATGCTGAGTCACGAAACGTAACTCAATCTGGAGATACACACAAAATACAAACCAGGAAGGTCTGGTATACATTGTGTAATAAGGAGTTACTGCTTTTACCTCCTCAACTTTAAGCAGGACATCCGAGCTGACAACTGAGTTGGACAAAGGAAAATGTTTGCCTATTTTCTTAAAAAATGGATTTCCATGAAGAACACACTCTCCTTTTACATAGATGTTACAAATTAAGGCAGATAGTTCTGCATGCAAATCTTGAAATTATTTTATCCATTATTTTAATATTTAATCCCAATAACAATTAAACAAGGTGCATTAAGTCGTAGCTATTTATTTATCTGACAGTACTTTTGGTGCAGTCAGATCTACCTGTACCTGCAGTAACTTTGCAAATGCGTGCTTTCATAGAACAGGGAAGGGAAAAGATAAAGAGAGCAGAAAACACACACTATTTAGTAGGACTTTTGGAAAATACTGACTTCTGAGTCTTTTAATGTCAACTGTTATTAAAAACACATTGTTTTTGCCTGCTGCCCTGAGTGTTCCAATTTTAGTGCAACTTTCCTTGCTATTTAAATTCATATTCATTCAAAGAAAAGAAAAAAGAAGAAAGCCTCTTGCATTAACAGTGTTCCTGTAACAACATTCCTTAATTAGCATTCAGCACTGCTAGAGGATTAAAATTACTTATGCTTCTAAAGCTGTTTTCCTCACTATGGTGTCAAAAGAGATCTTTTATGTGAACGATGGGAATGCCTCAGACTGCTTCCATAGAGGTGCGGAGCAGAGAAAACATTCCATCCAGGAGAGGGCACTGACACAGAAAGGAATAAGTTCATGTATCGTTTCAAATGTTGTTAAATACAGGCATCAATGAAGCCTGTCTTTACAGTGGTCTTCACAGAGCTATGGATCAAGTAGAACATGAGTTTCACATCTGTTGGCTGCTAACTCATATAAAGGATGTGACTGTGTGGGGTGGGTGGAAACCACAACACTGATAAGAGATCGTTTCAAGGAAGCACATGCTAAATTTTTAGTAATGTAAAAGTTCAACTTTATGACAAGCGTATGGTAACTATCTTTGAGTATGTATCTCGTTTCCTGCCATGAGATTGTTAAGAAAAAGGGCTGATAAGAACAGACTCGCTTGTTCCAAGATTTTGGTTGCGATAGGAATGGTAATATTTAATCTGAAAAGTCATTCAAGCAGAGACACATGAGATCACATTACAGCCAAAAGCCCATGTCCAGCCAGCTGCCGAGCCGTCCTGCTGCTTTCCACCACACAGCAGGCTGTGCTGCTCCCATTCCCATTTCACCCCCTAGCTCCTACTTCTCCACTGACACAGCCCGTGCTCACATGGTTCTGTGCTTCCCTTGGGCCGGCTCTGACAACACACAACCGAGCTGTTGCACTCAACTGGTTTTCTCCCAGTTCAGCAAGGTCAGGACTAGCTGTGCTTCTGAACTGCTACGGGGGGTGCAGGGAGAACACCAGGAGGCTGTGGGAAGAAGGGAGCACAGTGGCATCAATGTGTTGTTGAGTGGCACAGGTCATCTCACTGATCCTGGAGCCTACAGGCTATATACTTAAGAGTCTCTGAACAATCATCACTGACAGACACTGCTTTAGGATCTGTGCATCCAAAATTGCCAATTCATCTCTCTACCCACTTTCATGGGAAGGGGAAAATGTTACTCAGCATATAGAATAGTATAGAAAAATTGTATTGGAAAGGAGAAAGATAGTAACACAACATTACTTCTGTAGGATACAGTTCTGACTGACAATCAGTTATGAAAAACCAGCCAAATATAAGGATTTTGATGAAACACTTCCCACAGGCATTTCCCTCAGAACAACACCGTTGTGACATCACACCCATTAGTTAAGGTAGGACCCTGTACTCTGTTGCAACTTATACATGAAATCACTCTCCAAGTCACTGCCTGCTTTCGAGAAGCTGTCTTTCATATTTCATTCAAACAAGTTTCTTCATAAATTTGCTCTAGTCACACTTAACATTACTTAAACAAATTTAAGCTACTTCTAATGCAGTGTGTGTCTCCAGAATAACTTATTACAGAATACATGGCACAAGACAGTACACAAGAAATCATACATAGAAGATTCATAGCTACTTACCACAATGTGTTGATAAGGATCTATGAAGGACATTTCTGTCTCAATTTTTATTCAAGACAACTGCAAAATGTCTCGTGCAATTCCACACCAAAGAGGCTTCTCAGTTATTCAAAGCAGAATTCAGTATGACCTGTAACTATTAAATAACAAAAAATGAAAGACAAATATTAAAATCCTTATGTTCCTTTTAAATTGTATGTTGTAACAGAACAAATGAGTTCCTTCATTTTAAAAAAGGTTCCCACAATTCATTTGTTAAACAAAATCTTGATTTCATACATGCTATAGAGGTATACGTACTTGCCTGAACTAGAGAAATTTCTTGCGCTTATTTGTTCTACTTCAGTGTAAGAGCACAAAAAAAGTATCTTGAATTCCAGACATCCAAGTGCTTCTGTCAGATCTACAGATAAACAAAAGAATAAAACAACTGTTTAAGCTCCATGCAGTACAATGCAAGTAAGTAACAAAAATCACTGCTTTGTTAACTGCCTTTTTATTGCAATGATCCCTTCTTGCTTCCTGTAGTTTACCTGCACACAAATGCACTCACACAGTCATGGCACACAGAGATGAAGCTCCTCTTTGTGTTCCCTTCCCTCACACAGTGATGCACGAGGCTACGCGCTGCACTCACACCGAGCTGTGAAACTTGGACTGAAGGGCTCAGGCATGGCAGGCAGCATCCTGCCTCACACAGCTCTGCTCAGCCTCCTCAGTGCAGCTCTGGGTGCTACCAGCCCAGAGTAGCTTATCAAGCTGCTTTCGTTAAGTTATAAACCAACAGCAACAGTGCCCTCTGTACAGCTGCAGAGGCAGTTCCAGCAAAGCGGTGGCTCAGCCCTGAGCAGCCAGCGGCCTGCAGAGATCCGCAGGCGGGCAGGCTGGGAACAAGGAGAAGGAACAAAGCACCACTTGGGAGGACTGGTCTCAAGGAAAAGTTGCCTTATCTTCCACTTCTAAAGGACAGGATAAGCCCTGAAGAATGATGACTTATGTCATTCCCAGAAAAGTCACTCTCAAGCAACTATGTGCATGCTTTTCCATAAAACTTTTAGTAATTAGGATATATTACATCCATTCTTTGATCCTTTCAGCTCCAACAAGAGCTGGAGGCTAGAAATTACCCTGACTTTACTTACTTAACTTACTAATTGCAGTCTAAGGAAGTCTGAAAAAAACTTCTTCGTGCCTTTAACTCACAGTTTTCACCCAAAGCAGCTCAGTGTCAGGGTACCAGGAAGAAGTCACCTCCGTTAGAGAGAGCAAAACAGCTCCTCAGACTTAAAGGTCTTGGTCTAGTATTAAGTGGGTAGGTTGGTGGCCCTGCCTGTGGCAGGGGGGTTGGAGATTCATGATCCTTGAGGTCCCTTCCA
This sequence comes from Pavo muticus, assembly GCA_016647715.1. NCBI lineage: Eukaryota > Metazoa > Chordata > Aves > Galliformes > Phasianidae > Pavo > Pavo muticus. The sequence continues at coordinate 515,601 of JACDJE010000376.1, forward strand.
ACCCCAGCCATTCTGTGATTCTGTGAAAGGAAGCTCCCTAACACAAAATTCCCCTACTGTAACATTATTTTACCCTACTGTGATCACAACTGCAAGGACTGATTTTTATTAAAATTATTTCAGCTAAGTTCAGCAATGCTATAAGCAGGCAGATGGGAGAGAAGTGTTTGCAAACATATCGTATAGTTGATTTGCCACAGTCAAGTTTATTCTGGCTTATATCCTAGTTAAAGAAGGACACTGGAATCTTGATAAACAAGCCCTGCTGTATCAGCTGCACAGGAATCAGGAAAAGGGAACAGTGAGGAATACCCAGTCACTGTGATGCTGAAGAAATCTATAAGTCAATAAGACAGAAAACATGTCTTTTCCCCAAGTGCACAGCCAAACTTCCAGCAGGTTACCACGCTTGTTTTGGGAAGATCCACCAAGTACTGGAGGCAGCTGCTGCCTGCAAGGAGAGGAGGGCTGGACAGACCGAGCTGAAAGGCTTGTCGTGGAGGCCGGGATCCAGCTCCCCAGATCATTACTCTGCTGTTCATCTGCCTTACACATGAGATCATCCTCGCTGCTCCTACAAACCCCTGCTTCATTTATTTCAACATCTGCAGGAAACATGTTTGGGATCCTACAAACAACAGCCTCTTTGAGTACTGCGCAACAATGACTCCCCAAGAGTCATCTGTCCTCCATGTTGAATGAGGCAAGGATCATGCAAACAGACAAATATGCAATCACGTAATTAGCCACTCTATCAAAAAAATGCAGACACACAAGACTTGAGTTCAGGAAAAAAAAAAAAAAAAATCAATCTTTAAAAAAAGAGAAAAAAACAGCCATGAGCAAGCAGAGCCTGATGCGATACACAAAGTAGAAAAACAAACACAGCATCTTGAACTGACCACCGTTTAGAATGACCACATAAACCAGACTGCTTTCTGTTCAGCTCCTGAATCTCACTTGCACTCAAAAGTTAACTATTTTGTCAGCAGAAGAGTAATTGTTAGGCACAGTTTCAGACATCGACAGTAACAAGCTATTACAGGACAGGCATTGTCCTGTTTAAAACAAGACTTTTTTGATCTTAGCCCATTTTCACATGAGGTAACAAACTGAAAACGATAAGGGAAGCAACTATAAAGACCAACAATAAACAGAGCCCTTCCCCAAAAAGAAGTTGACGCACACACAGATTATTAATGGAAGTGCTTCACTTCTCAGTGTTGATCCAGTAACACTGCTTACCGCTACCTCACAGTTGTGCAGGATGAAACACACATGAAAAATAATGAGGTTTTCCTGCTCCATGCTGAGCGTGAGGTCACTGCACAGACAGACTCACTGAGAAGAAAAAACTCCAAAAATGAGTAAAGTACAGCACAGTATAAATATCACCACCACATTAAGTCCTTAAGATTCTAAGACAAAGGGACGCTGTTTATATCAAGTTGACCAATTCTCTTTAAAATCAAAGATACAAGTAAAAGATAGTGAATAAGTGTGACTCACTAATACAGTCATTAATGCTCATTAATGATATGATAAAGGTACAGAAAAACCTCAATACTGTCTCAAAGTTTTGGTATGAATGTCACCATCCACTTTTATCAGATCAGACTGCAGAATTTTATTTGGTTACAGACTGATCTTGTGATTGTACAGTAGAAATAAATAATCTGTTTCTACATGATTTAGTCAAGCATCCTGGAAAATCACTGAAACGTTATTTCTTAATTTAGGTCTTCCCACACAAGAAAGGATCACCGTTTACTCTCTGCAGGGCACTCATCACTCAGTTTTCATCATAAGTAAAAAATTATATGCTTCAACATTTAATGAGCATTCTTCCCATGCCTTGCTGAGAGCATGGGTGGAAGGAAGGATCCCAAGCAGAGAAGTGAAAAGCTTGACCTCTGTGCCACATTTTTGGAGGATGCCGTGGGGCGAAGTTTGGTAAGGAAGTTGACTGAAGAGGAGATTTTAAGATTGGGAAACCACATCTGACTTCCTGCTAGAGACGACAGAGATGAAAGGATTGTGAATCTCCTTTTGAAAGATGACCTGGTGGCCCGTAAGCAATTACTGATGCTACAGGTAGCACCGAGAGCAAGATTTCCTTTCAGTGGAAGAGAGATACCAAGCACACCAGAAGGGCTGAGACTCCAGGAACATCTCCAAAGACTTCAGCAAGGTAAATTTACACCTTATCTAGTGCTGGAGGCTACTTGAGAAGACAAGAGTGAGGATGGCTGAACTGCTGTCAGGTCAGTTCTCTAGATACAAGCTGCCTGGCATCTCCCAGAGGTCTCCAAGCTACAGCAACCTCCTGTAACAGGAGACAGGAATGGTGAGTCAGGGGGAAGTAGACACGCTCCTGTAACCAACTTAATTGGGCTGGGCTTAACCCAGCAGAAAAATTCACTATGTTCAGCAAGTAAACACCTAACCAAAAAATACTCACTGGGCTGGAAATACTTCTGCCTGAATACCTGACACATATTACACACCAGCCACAGGAGTTCCCAGTACATTTCCTTTCTAGCCAAATATTCCATTTTCGCCATGGTCACTAACTACAGGCCAGAGAGGAAGAGGTGACTGATTCAGTGCATTCTGGTTTATCCTACAATTATACCACTTACGCAAGGAAGGGTTAACGAGAAACACTCACTGCAACGGTTCACAAGAGGTTACGAAAAGAGCCATGTCATCGTATGTGATTTTACTATACATCCAACTCACAGAGAAGTCAGAAAATGGAACAGAACTGGATCTTCCTAGAAGAACTTTAGGAATGAATTCAGATCTGAGAATGAAAGATTGTCTTAATACCTTCATGCAACTTTTCTCCAGTGCTTCCAGTGAAACTGTACTACAAATAACAAACAAAAAACAGAACTCAGACCTGAATATAACTAAGTTCAGCTGAATAAGCCAAGGAAAGAGGTAGAGATCACTGTATTTTCCTGCAGATAGTCAAGCCACAAATTGCTTAAATCATTTCAAGGGGATCGTCTATGCAGACTATTTGTTACGCGCACATTTCAGTTCAAAGGAAGTGAGATTTAAAACGCCCAATGTTTTTGTACTTTGGGATTTGGGGATTTAGTTACCTTACAAATAAGCTTTTTACATATATAACAGTTGTTCATTTAGACGTGTTCTCACTTTCGGAAGCCCAGCTTATGGCAATAAAAAACACACGTTTCCACTTCAGCTTCCACGTAAGGAAGGGGTGCCCCAACTACACAGTATGTTTGTGATGTCAAGGCAGGTTCTCAGAAATGGAAAATTTAATACCAGTCACAGCTTTGAAAATGTTGCCAGAAATGCAAACTCTTAAAAAGTAACTTCTAAAATTAATTGATATATAACTCAATTGCAATACTGGAAAACCTGGACAGAGTAGTTTTGTTGACTATATCCTATTAAAACTCACATGAGAGGAAAAAAAAAAAAAAAAACATGACTCAACATTTAACTCTAACCTGGATCTTTAACAAACTTTTCTATTTCTCTCCGTTTTCCCTTACTGAGAGCTGTTGTCTGTCAGAATGCCCAGGATCTGTCTGTAAGAAGCGTCACTAGTACTGCACCAATAACAATTGCTGAACAATTTTCAGGTAGGACACTAGATTTAGACTCCAAGTATTTCAACCCGAGTCCTTCACTCAGCCTTGGTGACAAAGATATTCTAAGTCTAAATGCTTCTGTCCAATCCCTTTTAAAAAATTCCTTAGAATAATGAACTACAATGATGAATTAGAGTTTGGTTCTTACATACCTTCAATCTTTCTATACATTATTTCCCTTCCCTGCTGTAAAACAGGGATGGTTCAATACAAAAAGTTTAATTTTAGAACACTATTCTCATGTTCTCCGTAAGTTTTTACATTTTGCTTTTGGGGTAGTCTGCTGCACTGCAGGCAAAGCGCTCCAATGCTCTCAGGTTTCAACTGAGAAAGGAAAGTGCCTCTGCACTACACATATGCAGTGGTTACACACAAAAGAGCAACCGCAATAATAGCTAAAAATGCAGAGAGCTAGTGAAATTAATAGTTGGCTTCTGTCATGGTCAAACATGTCAGCAGCAAAACAAATATAGCTGAAAGTCAGGCAAACACTTCATTTTAAACTTCTTTTTGCGTCCAGAATAAGTCTCTCAAACTGCTGTTTTTTTTCCCCTGATCAATTTCCTAGCATTGGAGTGTAAAAACCTGCACTGCAGCCCACAAGGCAGGCTGGTGCCCCGCTGGCACAGTGCAGCTGGAGTGGAGGCAAGGTGCACTTCATCAGCATCACTCAGCACAGCTGTACGTGACTCAACATTACAACTGTCATGCTCTGGCTTTGGACCATTTATTGAAAATATAAGCTCTGGCCACTGTCCACAATAAAGGGGACAATTGTGTGGCATTTCCTCTGGTCTGCATGGTCATCACGTTAAAAGCATGACAAAGTAGTTAGGGTGCCTGATGGGTGTGCCTCACGGAAATGGGTCAGGACTTTCTAGTAAAAGTACTTATGAATAAACTTCTGACGACGAGATTTCTCAGCGGCTTTTAAACGATGTGAGTAAAATTTATATGGAAATGTTTCATGATTTTTGCCAAGCTGGAGTCTGAATATTTAACAGAAATGCAGGTCTTGCACATGAACAAATAGACTGAGGCACCCCTGCTGCATATGCTGTATTCTTAAACAAACAGACAAGGTGGTAGGTGAATTTATACTGTGAAAGATTCCTTGGCTCTTTTCGGTAGTTTTATCAGCAAACAACTGAAACAGAAAATGTACCAACATCCATGCTATTGATGTGCATCTGGCACATGGCTGTCAGACAAAACCGAACAACACGAGTCAAAGCGTGCCTGACCCCATGCAGCTCAAAATCTGGGCAGTTACCAAAGAAGCTCCTGACTTACCAGCTGGTCTGAAGCCAGAGCTACATCAGCAACACAAAATCATGAAATCACTCATCCTGGAAAAGATCGCAAAGATCATCTAGTCCAACCATCAACCCACCACCATGCCCACTAAACCCCATCCTTACGTGCCACATCTCCACGTTTCTCAAATACTTCCAAGGACGGCAACAGTGCCACCTCTCCAAGCAGCATGTTCCAGAGAATTGCCACTTCTTTTCAGAATAAACTTTCCTTAGTATCCAACTGAACATCCCCTGGCAGAACTTAAAGCCATTACCTCTCATCCTAACACTGTTATGTGGGAGAAGAGGCTGACCTCCACTTCAAGACAACCTCCTTTCAGGGAGTTGTTGAGAACGATAAGGTCTCCCCTGAGCCTCCTCTTAACCAAAGAAACTATTTACCCCAAGGCTTTGCTTTTCCATGCACACCAAAAGGAGCCTTCCCTGCAGCCCCGCTTCCCCACTCAGCTGAGAAGCTGCACATACATCTTCCTCCTGGGCAACTGCACAAGGGAGTGGTACGTCCTTCCGCCCTTCCTCAGCTTCCTCTTTCTGCTCCATGTCTCTCAGAGCTCTGAGGCTCCTTCCGTTCCCTGGTCATTTACCACCTTCTCTTCCATCTCCTTCCCAGAACTCTAGCAGCTGCAGAACTGCTTGCATTTTTTGCTCCACCACCTCCACCAAGCTCAGAGGAACAACACTAAGAATGTGGATTTAAGAAGAAAGTTTTGAACAGGGTTATGTTTGCTTCACTTTTAGACAACCATCTCAAGTGCTATCATTAACAATGCAGCCAAATTTGAGAGGCTGAGAAGGAGGTTGTAAGCCACCCTGAACATGTGCACGCCATCATCAACCAGGGCTTTGAATACAGGTTGGAACTAAAAATAGTATTTTGATTTCATATAGATACTGGAAAGTTTCCCATTTATCATAAGCCATCATGAGATATGCCAGGCCTTACTGCAATTTGGTTCTATCACCACTAAGAGGTTAGCAATGCCAGTGGTTTCAAAACAGAAATACGGAACTAACTGCTAGGTACCCAGACCTTACACAGGGCTGGCCTACAGGAATGTGGTACAGCCTAATTCACTAAGAAGCCACAGATGATGACTAAAAAAATAATTAAGAGCAATCAAACACAGGAAGAAACACCAAATTTACATATCCTCTTGTTAAAACTGCTTTGCAAAATCAGGGACACAAGAGGGACTTTCTTGTTTTTCCTCTGATGCATCAAGATTGGTCAGTCAGAGAAAGTTCAGCAGAGTTTTGCATGAACTATGACTATGCTCTTACAAATTTGCCTAAACGATTCATTTACTGTTTTCTTAAGACACCAGGGACTTAGAACCTCCCTCACCAGCTCAACTCTCAGCATATTAAAGCTGTCTGATGTGCCTACGTTGTACTGAAATGATAGCTACAAACTACACAACAGGGGAATGAACACAGCAAAGATGTCCAAGCACTTTTCAGCAAAGAAGTTTTTCATCAAAAAATGTCAACTTGCCAAAGCAAAAAGCTATAATTACCAGATCAGTTTTGGTAATGCTCCTTTTGGCAAGAGAACATCACATGTCAGTCTCCTTCTGGCCATCAGTTATGGATATGGAACAATGCCAAGAAATGAGATGGTCCCACAGCCAACCAAACAGTTCTTGTACTCCAGGGACAAGTTTTTCAGCAGAACCTTGTGGCGAGGAGCCCGGGCACTGCCCTCATCCACCTCACACCAAACTGGCAGCCAACAGCTCTCCTCAGCTTCCTTCAGAAGCACCTCTCCTTGCCACAGCTGACCACAGACACACCTATGCACCATTTTAAAGAGAAGGAATTGGAGGGAAAAGCCAAGCTTGGCTCATCTCAGCCTCCTTTTTTTCCCCACTAGTAACTAAGTTTTGCAACAACAAAACCTGTTTTCCTTTACTTCAGCCATATCAAACATCTTTTTCACGCTTTCCAATATTTCAGTTTGTAAGTCACAGGAGAATCTCAGTAACACAACAAAAAACAACAACAAAAAGAGAAAGCCACACATCAGTATAACAGTATGGATCCAAACTTGACTTTAACCAGGATGAAATTACTTTGTTTTTGTATTACAAAAATTTCCATATAAAAATGAAATCTACGCTCACTTGGCCACAGGAGAGTTGAAGATCTCATTAAGCTCATAAATCTGGAATCCTTGGACCAAAAGGAATCCAAGTATGAAAAACAAAATTATTGTGGAAGTATGTCCCAGCCAAGTGCAATTGGTCACTTACCAAGAAGGTCTGTGTGAGCATGTGCATTTCAAAGTGGAGAACGCCAGAAATGCAAGGGATGGACAGATGTCTGCCATTAGAAAATAACTTTCCAGCTCTCCTTTCAGTCCTGCCAGCACACACACCACACACCAGCTGCCCACAGGAACCCTGCACTGCCTGGTAAAAAAAACAAGACTGCAAGTATCCTCAGTGAACACACTGCACAAACCCATAGAAATAAACCAGGTGTGAGTAAAGTGAAGGTTTGCTTCCCTGAATCCTCCCCTTGGATGCTGTGCAAGCTATTCTCATTTGCCTCCAAGCTTTTCACCAGTACTGCCCTTGATTCATAGCTGCAGCTGTTTGCTTATGTGAGGAAAAAGCATTTCTTCACATAGCAAGATGGCCTTTATCAAAAGATAAAGGGGAAGTGCTTTTAGCCTAACGGTTAGAAACTCATCGATTCTCTTTGATTACAAAGAGAAAGGATCTGAACAAAACAGAATGAGAATGGCTGGTTTCATACTATACAGCAATTGTCTAGGTCAAGATACCACCGCTATTCCAGATGTTCATTTACACAGGCATCCATATCCATGAAACTTTTAAGAACAGAAGTGCGTCAAAAGCCATCTCTTTACAATTCTCCATTGTGGACTATTTTTAAGAGATGGCACACAGGAGTACCAACCAGAAGCATTCTAATTAGTAGCATTCCAAAGGTCTGTAGAGTCACTTTCCCCCAGAAGTACCTTAGGTTCCACGTGTCTTTTCCAACAGCACGGCAACATTACACAGCAGCTGCTGATTCTGCATACGCTTTTGCATGTTGAGGCCTGCAGCACAATGTCTCTCACAGAGCATGCAAAGCAATGGCTCAGGCCACAGCGAGAGTTTCTCCGTGTCTGGCAGAAGTCACACAGGACTGTTGTTTGCTTTCCCACCAAAGTTAAGGCCAAAGCCAAACATCCTACTCGTGGGCATTTGTTTTTACTGTGCAACTGACAACACACTAAGTTAAATGAATGAGAAATATAGTTCTAGCAGTTAAGCTCCATTTACAATCTATATCCTGGAGACGCACACGGCCACAGAATACACACAAAACAAACAAAACAAAACCACCCCACCATGCATTCCAAAAGCCAGATCTTTCTGTTTAACAGCCTGGCAAATTCAGTTAGCCAAGGGGAATGGCACAGCCCACACAACTGCATCCACCACCCTTCTGACCCCATCTCCATTAGTGCAGTATCTCACTTCTTAGTCTTGTCCACCATTCACGTCTTTCAAAATGCAATCTTCTGAGGGCTATGATGGTCACATCATAAATAAATGCACAATCTTAAGATCTGTGACTGTGTGCGTGCATATAAATACGTACACACACAACGATTGTAAAGTTGTGTATGCAAGGATTAATTTATATATATATAAACACACATTTAAAAGTTAATAATCATTGTGTTTACATGTATAAGGATAGTTTATTAAAATGAGTGCACTTTCCCTCAAATCTTAGCTAAGGATACAAGCACAGTTAGATATTATTAATAGGAAAACAAATAAAAGTTTCAGTGTTTTATGCTGAGATCATTTAATGAAAATATGAGATCAATATCAGCTTGAATTTGAAGGGTCCATTATCAGTTAACCACAGAAACACACAAGTACGACAGAGTCAAGTTCAGAGTCAGTACAGCTCTGAACTTCCATATGTGGAAGCTAAGTTTCTCCTTCACTAATCTGTACTTTTAGGGATGGAAGCTACAGCAATATAGAGACAAGAAGAGAGAGAGGGAAAAAACGTGCTTTCACCATCACATAATGGTGAAAAATAACAATGAGCAACATTTAATTTAGTAATTAAGCCTAAAACTGTCTGCCCAACTAGTTTTGTTACCCAAGAGATAAAGAAGCACGACATTCTTTGCTCTCAGTCCCAGCATGCAGCAGTGGCAACACTACCATCCATTCCAAGGAGCTTGTACATCAAAACTGAGAAACAAGAGCTCACCTGCAGCACTGTGCAGACTGCACGGGATTCTCCTCACCTAACTCCAAACACCTGCCATGCACAAGTGTTCAACTGTCTTCGGCCCACAGGGAGAAGCATGAGCCATGAGTGCATGGCACATAGCTTGTGTGGATACCTGCTTTAGGATTACACTAATTTTACCTTGGGATCGCATGTACTTCCTCCGGGACTACCTGAAGAGCCTGGACATCTCACTCACACATCAGCTCCTACATCTGCATGTTTCCATCACAGTGCATGCCAGCACAGGCAGACGGACTCCCACTGCCAACAGCAGGAAACTTAGGATAAGTGCACACAGTGTGTACAGAACAGCTCCATCATTACCAGTGCTATCCTCTTACCAACACCATAGCCTTATTTTTATAGAAAACATCTCATGGAAGGCAGTACCTGTAAGATGAATGACTCATTGATCTTTCTAAGCAAAGTCAACCAACTTCTGCAGCATCACCACAATCCTTTCATAAAACTCAAGCTGAGGCTTAAATGTTGGTTAATTACTTCAACTTTCCCCGCAACTGAGTAAGGATGAATTGTTTTGGGCCATGTATAAAATACACAATATAGCTAACATGTGTAATAAAACTTTTTTGTTTTTCATATTTTTATTGAAACATTAAAGAAAGGGCAACAAAAACATAAGAGCAGTGGGTTGGCCATGTGTGGCATACAGCTCCTTGCTGCTGTTTGCCCCTGCCTTGCAGAGCACTGTCCATGCCCTCAAGCCCACCACCCATCCCTGCATCATGGGCTGAGTAATTCTGCTCCAGACATTGACACACAGGCTACTGGAAGTCCACACAGTCAGGAAATTCCTATCCTTTCTCTGAGGTAAGAAGCAAAGGAAAGCCCTCGGGAAATAACAGTTTTAAGGAAAAAAAAAAAAAACAAAACCAGAAAGAGTTATTTTCAAAGCATTCTGTTATTACATCACATTATTATAACCCAGATGAGCTCATTTCCATTACTAAAGCAGGTTCTGAAATTTGTTTCTCAGCCCGGAGAGATGGAGTTATATCACCAAGGGATAGGAAGCACAGGGGCAGAGTTCATTGCCTCACAGCACGACAGCCAATGCTGCCATGAGCCAGGAAAGTAGAGAGAATTCTTTCCAAAGATGACAAGGAGCTCTTATTTAGAAAGAGGAGAACAAAATAACAGCAGGCCAGCCCATAAACTCAGTCTAAAAGCACATCCGGTCATCAGCCCCCCAGTCTTTGCCTGGAAGCTTAAACACCAGTGTAACAAGAACTGCAGGAAAACGTGCCTGTGTTTTTTGACATTTTATCAGTCTTCAGAATAACCACTGAAATGCGGCCTTTCCCATCAGCACGAAGCAAGTGCTTAGACACAACTTTGTTTCTGCTCTCCCAAGATCATCTCTGTTCTTTGGACACCATCCTGAAGGACGAGGAGACCGATCCACTGTGTTTTGTACCAGGTAAGAAATAAACATGAACACACTCTCCCAACTCTCAGCTCTGTGCACGAGTGCTGGCTGTGGGCTCAGCCTCAATCCATGCTAAGGGTCACCGGCCTGGCAGCAAGTCACCACAGCCAAGAGGCAGCAGGTGGGCTTCGGCTCTGTGTGGGCTAGGAGTAAGCTGAGTGCCTTCTGTATTGTGTGGACAGCTTTCCTATGCCTGGACATGTGCAGGATAGGATGCACATCCTTCTCTGGCTGCTACACAAGCCTGCCCCTGATGCTCTCCAGCCCATGCAAGGCAGCAACCTGCTCTTAGCATGAGCTGAGTTCCTGATCACCAAGAGCAGCTCCAAGCCCCACAGTAAAGGCCGTCTCCAGCTGGCCCACACACAGTCATGCTGCTTCCACAGCCACACACCAACCAGTGCCTTCACACAGAGCCATCTCCGTTATGCCTGAGAGATGTGTGCCTGACAGACATGGCCACATAAGGCTGGCGCTGAGAAGGCCCCACAGGGAGCCAGCAGGGCTCATGGCCCCGGGCTGCAGGCAGAGCTCAGGACCAGCGCAGTGCTCTGGACTGACACGTCCTAAGGCAAACAGCTGGGCCGTAGAACCTCGGTGTGGCAGTTTCAGGGCAGTGGGTAAAGCTGCCTACAGCACTGAGAAAATACAGGAGGGGCATCTTAGGATAACTTCGTTAAGAAAAAAAAAAAAAAGACCCATTCAAGTTCAGAAAAAGCGAAGTATGCAGTGTCAATGAAGCAATAACATCGGAACTCTTTCCCCTTTTGTCTGTTACAACAGGCCACGGGCAACACTGCTGCCAGGAGATGGAGTCGCGTGATTCAGGTATGAGTGCGCATTTCCACGTCTCTCCTGCTACGTGTCTTCAAACACGAACGCGGCAAGACGGCAGTACACGGACACGGCAGATGAGCGCCTCACGCCGCACACTCACACACCCCCGTCCCCTAACGGAGGAAGGAGCCGAGCGCACGGCCCCGGGCCGGCCACAAGGGGTGGGGCGGCTCGGCAGGCAGGCGGCAACGCCTCTGTGCAGCGGGCGCGCTACTCGCCACCGGCTCGCACCTCTGTGCAGCGGGCGCGCTACTCGCTGTCAGCGCGGCAGCGCTCGGAGCAGCCTTCGCCACGGGCAGCGCTGGGACCGCTGCGCGCCCACCCCGCGCCCCGGGGCCGCGCGGCCAACGCGCGTGACGCAGCTCCCGCGCTCCCTCCTCCCACGTGCGTGTGCACAGCCCCGCGCGGCGCGGGGTCCGCCGCCTCCGCTCCGCCGTGCTGCCGCGCTCCCCGCTCCGGGCAGAAGTTGCCCCGCTTGGCTCCGCGCCGCCCCCCGAGACGAGAGCCGAGAGCAGCGGACGGCAGCCGCCGCCGCCCCGGGAGGGGTCTCCTCCCCAGCGATTCCAGCAGCCCGAGCCCCGCGCTCTCCCCGCCCGGCCCGAGGCGCTTACGACTGCGCAACGTCCCGCACGCTCGGCTGTCGCTGCCGGTCCGGGCGCCGTCGCTCTCCACGTTGCGGGCATTCGGCACTTTGCAGCCGCGCGGCGAGGGAGGCGCCTGCCGTCAGCTGACCGCCGCTCTTAAGGAGGCGAGCCGAGTACCGGGGCAGCGCGCCGCGCGGTGCCGCGGCCTGCGGGAACTTGGGTGCGTTGGGGCCGTGCGGACCGCCCGCACCGGCAGCCGGGGACGGCACGCCTGGCACAGCACGCCGGGCTGCGGTCGGGGCCGCGTGGCTCCGTGCCAGGTGCGTCCGGGCCTGCTGGCTGCAACGCCCTGCGTGGCGGGGCGCCCTGAAATCCTCGCGCTCCGTCTCTGGATGTGGAGCCCGAGTTTGACTGCCACCAGCCCGAAGCTCACGAGGACGAAGCAGCTCACACACACAGAGTCCTTTCTATTGCTGCACGTCTCTCAGACTGTAGCTCCTCACGCTTCAGTACTATTAAAAGAGACTGAAACACACCCCAGTCGTGCCTTACCCAAACTACGCCTCATCTGGTGCAGATCAAGCTCAAATCTCTACATTTTGGGTGTGTGCAGTGATCTTCCTGGAGGAAGGGTGAGCGGGAAAGAAGAGAATCATGGAAGCAGCTGGCTGCTTTGGGCTGGTTTTAATGGCAACACACTGGTTTTCATTAATTCTATCACTTCTGCAAAGATGTAAAATGTCTTTAAATTTCCCTTCCACATTCGTTGTTCTTCTTTAAAGGATTTTAAAATGACATATTTTGAAGCATATTAATATACATTTGCAAACAAGTATTTGCTGCATCATTATCATGAGATTAAAAGTCCCACTTGGGTTTGTGGACTCCATCGTGGGTCAGCAGGAGAACCTGCTGGGCTTCAGCTGCCGCTCACCCACCACTGGCCTCAGCATGCCCCAAAAAGCTTGTTCTTCCTTAGGTACCAAAAGACGAGATTGGATTAAGGAGAAGAATGCCTTGAATGATTCAAAGTGCAGAAAACCAAAGGATAGGCTTCCACAAGCAAGAGGTAAGTAAGCAGCATTCAGATCCTATGAACAGGGTTCCTAGAAGTGTGGTAAGCTGGTAGCCACAATTAGGGGAAAATGAGCCTCCCTGCAAAGCAATGCTGGCCAGAAACCTCATTTTCTACATAATCTTAGTAGTCTTCTGCTGTGATGCACTGCAAGAGCTGAGCAACTCTGACCATTACTTTTAACTTTGTTTTCTGTCTCATCTTGTAAGGAAAAAAGGCATGGTAGGAAAGTGCTGTCCTGTGGGCACTGTCACAAAAACGAGCAAGGCTGTGTTTGGAAAGCAGCCCTAGGACTGCCAGCTCAGAAAGCACTTATTTGATGTGGACAGCCTCTTCACCCATTTCTTCATTGTGCATATTTGAGGGAACATTAACCAGAAAAAGGCAGCAAAACCACTATGGTGTCATTATTTGGGTACTTTTTACTTCCGAGTCAACTGCTCTCTGATGATCACCCTCCACTCATCTTTTGATAGGAAAGGACACTTCAAAATGTGTCAGTAGAAGTCAGTAACAGTTTTAAGACACGTAGAAACGATAGATGGCATGAATATAATTGCTCTTAGGAAATCTGTTACTTTCTTCCCTTTTCCCTGCCGGCAAAGCTGAGGGTATGACCAGCTTTCATCTTACCTACTTGCCCAAATTCTTATTTTGAATTGCTGAAGAAACGTACCACATCCTGCAGAGCGCTGGAGAGGCAGTGTTCTCAGAAACTGTGTTCATCTCAGAGGTCACCATCAGCACCCACCATGTTGGGTATGACCCAAACGTCTTGTTCCCAAGGTCCCAACTTGCTCCCCAACATCTCCACTCTGGCATGGTCCCGCTCTGCTTATGCACAAACTTCTGAAGCCACATGCTGCCCACAGGCTTCATTAGCTGTCCCACAGCTGTGCCAAGCCCACATTTCATCTCCAATCTCGCATTTTAAATATACGCAAAATGTTACTGCCAGGGTATGGTTCTGGATATCAACAAATGGGGGAACTCCAGTATTTCCATTGAAAATTCCCCATTTAGTTCTCAGTAGCAACACTGATTTTTCCCTGCCCAAGGAAGCAACACAGATAAGGAGCTGACTAATGAGGGGAGAAAAAATTCCTCTGCTTCTTCTGACAGACAGAAGAAATGAAAAGCTTTCATTTACGTTTTGACTGTTCCTGTTATTTTTCATAATATTATGAAAGTTATTTTTGGTCTTCATCCCATTGCTTCAAGAAAATTATGGGTAGAGTTTGTCATTTTTTTTCCTGTGACCAAACCAGCTGAACAGATGCCCTCCCTGCTCCCTTGCTCTACCCCCTACACGGTAACCCATTACTCACCCCACTACGTCCTTGTAATCTTTTGTGGGTGCCTGGCCAAATAATGTCTGAATGATCTGGGTTAGGAAACCTCCTTCCACGCTCTTTCATGTGAAGGGTTTTGTTGGTTTTTATTTTGTTGTTTCAGACTACTTCAGCCCACTAACAACTACCTGCTGATGCTGCTATTCATTCTAGGACACCCCACAAGGCCCGGCCCTCCCTGGCCTGACCTGTCTCTGTCTCTGGGAGGAGGGAGGCCAGAGCCTTCAGACCCAGAGCCACCTCCTCAGCTTCTCCCTATGACGGTGGCAAATCAGCCCTTGGCGTGGCCCGCAGTGGAAACAAGCCATGAGCTGCAGTGAGGCAATTAGAGGGTGTGGGAATGGCATTGTGAAGTACCAAGCAGACAAAGGTCTTTTCTGAAGCAGACTCGTAAGGGAAGCTATGACAAATTACAGAGGGCATTTTAAGTGTGCTGCTCTTGAGTGTCAAGGCCCAGACAAAACTGTAGGCAAAACCACTGAAAAGCAAGACTGGTCATATCAGGACAATCATCTAAGGAAACAAAAAGGCATATTTTGTCAGATGCTTAACACAAACCTGGAATTTTCTTTTAGTCACAAACACCTCACAGTGCATCAGAAAAAAAAGAAAATCACTCTTTGGTTAGGTCTACAAACTCCAGATACTGAAGGACTACCTCCTGTTCCACCTCCCCAGGACCTCTTGGACAGGACAAAATATCTCTTTTCTGTGGTAACAATAGTTTCATCCATTATATATAACACCGAAGGGGGGAAAAAAAATGTAACTCTCGCTTTTAAGATTGCCTGTAATGATAAATAGCCATTTGCTTATCAGCTGCATAATCTGAAGAGGCCTAGCTGGCTAAAGCTGGACTCGCAGCTAGAAGCTGCCATCCCAGTGCCTCTTATCACGGACATTCTGCAGAATACATGCACTCTGGGTTTCCAGTTGGCTCCTCTGAGGCAATTTATCAGACACATCGTCACAGTGGAAAATTGAAATTTCTTCATTGCTCTGCACTCACTCCCCCATATCCACACAAACATTCCTCCTCAACCCTTAAAAAATAACTTATCATTCTGGCAGACTTTCCACTATGAATGAGGAAAATTTGCACTCAAAGTGAATTCTGCTCAGGTGCCCAGTGCCTTGGCAGAGCCCTGCTTTCTGTCCCTCCTTCCACCTACATGGTGGTTTGCTCAGGCTGTGGCCGGGTCACCCATGGCAGTTAGGGAAACAAACACGAAGGGCTGAAATAACAGCAGGTCTTAGACACAATGCTGCAATCCCGAAATATCTTCTGAGAGCTTGAAGTACGTTGGGTGAAACCTTCATATTTAGGAAGAAGTTAGTCTCTGTAATTGTCTGCTATTATATCTGTAACGTCTGACCTCATAAAATGGTAGGACTGCAGGATAACTCAGGCTGGAAAGAGATCTCAGGAGGATTCTGGTCCAACCTCCAGCTCAAAGCCGGGGAAGCTCTGTGTTCAGGCCAGGTTTCCTAGGGCTTGATCAAGTCAAGACTTGGAAACCTCCAAGGATGGAGGCAGCACAGCATCTCCAGGCCACCCCTGCTGCTGCCAGCCTGCCCTCAAGGGGAACTAGTTTCTCCAAATATCCACTCCATACCTTTCCTGATGGGCTCAGGCCCATTGTCTGAGGTTTTCATGCCATGCACCAGCCCTGTGAAGGGCCTGGCTCCGTCTCCTTGATCCCCTCCCTGCACACACAACTGCTGTGCTTCACATTCCACCCTGAGCTGCTGAACAGCCACATCTGCCACAAAGTGACATGGCACTTGGATTTCCTCCAAATTAGTGCCAGTTGAAGGGCCAGCACAATGCCCCTGATAGCTGGTTTGTGAACAACCAGATCAGTTGAAGTAATGTCACAGCAGTTGACATTTCAAGGTAGTTTTACATCATTTAAAATTCCCTTATGGTATTAGCAGCTTCTCTGCAACAAAACAGGAAAATCACATGACTTGCCAGCAAAGTACAGTAATTGTACACCTAAGGCTAATCATATTTATACTAGGACCACTTAAGAACATTCATTTTTAAAAGAGATTAATACAGGACTGAACTTGGGATTAAAGTATACCCCAGAGTACTATTTATACTGTAGAAGTCAACAAAGCTGCCTGAGTCTAAACAAAAATCAGTCATAAAAAAGAAGCAGCAGAACAAAAGAAAAAAAGAAAACCATTTGATCAGCAGTTTATATCTGAGTGATGTGGAGTTCATTATTCTAAAGATCTGCTGTTCTGGATGTAATTGACCACCTTCTTTCTTCCCCATAGCTTGTCTCCATCAGTGTCCACCAGCAGAAACCTAATGAAAAAAGCACTAGAACCAGAAATCATGTAATATGCTCTTCTCTCTGGCAGCAGCACCAGACTGGGACTTCCTCCCCTTGGGTAGCACCAGGACCATGACTTTTCAAGAACTGCTTTTGGACATAACTTGCCACCTCTGCTTAATTGTTTTGAAGGAATACCCTCAATCTCTGTACCTTCTTGTGACTAAAAATTCCGCAGTTTGAGCCAACAGAAAACTTACACTCTTTTGTTTGTTTGTCCACAGGTTGCCCATTGTACTGGATGCAGCTGAACCTTTGTGCTCCAAGTAACTGAGAGTAATTTCCTGTAGACATTTCCCAAATTGTCAATTACTTACAGATATCTATTACTCATCCCTTTTCCAAGCTCTTTTGATTTAGTTTTTTTCCTTGGGGCATGCCATTTCTTTCACTTACGTTTTCTGTCTTCTCTGTCCCTCATAAGATGGGTGATAATACATTATTCAAAACATGGGCTGACTTTGAGTTCACAAAGTAACAATGGGTTTGCTTGTGTTCTATTTCCCTCCTGATTATTCTTAACTTCTTAGTTGCCTTTTGCATACTGCTGACCTATCCACAAGATGACCAGCTCTCCTTCCTAAAGAGTAATGCCAGCTTAGGATCTGTGGCTGTGTATATGCTCTGCAGTTGCAGCTAGATGGAATAATTCTGCTAGCTACAAAGCTGACTCCTCCACTATTCAACCTTTTATTTTCCTGTTCATTTATGCATAAAAAAGATAGCACTGCTTCCAGCAAGAGATTCCACTGGATATTGCTCTCAGTTATGAAAACTGAACACATAATTCCTACCTTTCCTCCCTAGTCTCTTTTAACCATTTATTAAATATTCATGAGAGGATTGGAGATATTTTACCTTCTTTTTCAAAAATCCCAGTTTATCAGATTGGATCACCTTCACCTAAACGATGGTAGATATCTCCTAAGTAGATTTATGAGGCATGATTTCCTCTTGAAAAAGAAATGTTATCACAGCATATTTACAGCTCTAATTTAATATTGCCTGGTAAGGGGTAAGCATTGCTCTGGAAGTCTCGGGACTACTCTGCAACCATCTCTGAAAAAAATCAGTTGTATATCAGCTGCTGGGCTCACAGTGACATCAAATCAAATGATAGGCTGCACACAACAAAGCCAGCAGCTGAACATTTTTTTACTTGAGCTGCTCTTATATTTGTGTTATGAACCTGTCCTGAAATTCTTTTACTGAGACTGTTCTCTAACTCTGCCCCTTGATGAATGACTCCACTGTGGGAATCTCACTGACTTCTGCTGTACGAAAGATGGATGCAATTAATTTATGTAGATCTCCTACAATTTGCTGTCATCCTTGAGTGCTCCTGTCACATCTTACACTCACTGAAAGAAATAGAAAAAGACAGTGTAAGCAGGAAGGCATATGAAATACACTTCTGTTTGAAATGTAACCTAAAAATCAGCAACTAAGGAAGACTGTTATCTGAAAAAAACTGAATTAAGGGCATTCACAAGAAGTCAACCCCACTACTTTACATCAGAGTGGTTCACAAATATTCAAAGCAAAATATATAAGAGCTTGGAAGGCCACATCAGTGAAAAGCAGAGGAGCACGTAGTGGGGCTGTGCTCTGTTCATCACAGCAAGAACTAGAACATGAATATAGGGCATTCAGGGACTTGATCATGTCCCACCCTTAACAGTCATGTTCTCTCCAACACATCTTTATTCATGGAAGTTGTTCAAATAAAGCAAATGGCACTACTTATTGGAGTAAGTATTTGCAGGACTCTGGTTATTCTGTTTTTGCTAGTGTTTTGTGTGCAATGAGACTTAAGGAAAACCTTTGCACAGTGCAAAAAAAATTGTATTTTTATTAATAACTTTCTAACTTTGACAGTATGGAGCAGCTCAGATACTCACTGTGCTGGAGTTACTATGCCTGAAGAGGGCAAAGGCTTCGGTGACACAAATGGAGTTCTCTAGGAAGAACCCACATGAGTATCGCAAGAAAAATGAAATAAACCCATATATCATAATAGACGTAGTTTAATAATAATAAACACAGTTTATTATATAAATATATAAATATTTGAGAGACACTTCTCAGGAGATAAAATACTTATGTTAAGAAGCTCAGTATACTGTTTGAACAACCTTGTTTGCCCTTTTGAAAATTACCACATAATAACCATTCTTTCCTGTTATTTCCATCGTAGGTCACTGGTTTTCTGCACACTTCATTTAAGTTCTTCATTCAGATTCTTCACTCAGTTAAAGAGTAACTTGCCCATTTCCTCTCCTAGATGAGTGCCTTTCTGCTACAATGACTTTTTTTTTTTGCAATGTATTTTCAGTGTATTATTTAAGACACAATTTCCACTTCTGTACCACAGCGCTGTAAGCAAATCTCCAACCTCTCACTTTTTGCATTAACCTTCCTTTTAAAATACTGAAAAGAATCTTTCCTCTTTTGTGGTTATAAGGTCTATTCAAACATTTAAAATACACCAGAAATGTCTTTCTTACTCAGATTACCACAGTTCTGTTAGTAGCACTATTGCCCCAGTAACTCATTGCTCAAGCAGCTAAGAACGTGGCAATGCATGGTGATAAAAAGGTTAAGCATTTTCCCAGCTGCCCCCCTTCAATGAATATTTCGCCTTCAGCTTTCCCAGCTCTCTCTGTTACTCCAAACAGATAATTATTATTATTTTCACAATGCTCATTTTGATTCTGCTTCTCTTTTGACTAAAATCAATCTGACCTTTGCTGTGATCACAAGAAGAGCTTCAACACCCAAATCAGAATTATACAGGAAAAGCAGTGAAAATCCCAGATGCCATTTCCAAAGACTTCCTCCTGCTGCTATAGAGCAGGGAGTTCTCCAGGGAATGCTCCCCAACCAGGAATTTAGACAGAACAACACACATAAAAAAAAAGTCTGCTTCAATCTCCTTGGGTTACTTTGGCTTCCTTCTCCTGAATGTTACTTCTTTGGTCTCGTGTCCGTGAACTAAGTTAGACTTAAAATACCTGCATCAAAGGCCACATGAGAAACTACGCAAGGAAGAGAAATAACTGCATGTTTTATGTGTTCTAAGATTCAGCAATGTTCCTGGCTACCATTACAGAGTCTTTACATAACAGGGAACCTTGTCCCCCAGTGTCCTAAATCTATATTACTATGACAAAAGCAAAGCACATAAAATATCCCCTAACCACAAAGAAACACTCTGTAAAATAGGTTAAATTCAATAGAGATTCATCCTACCAGGAAGAGCTAAGGGCTCATAGTCTTTTAGCCATTACAAGGAAACCAAGACAGCTCAGTATACTGAATTTGAAATTGCAAAATAATTCCAGAGTAGCTCAACCTGTGTGTACAAATGCTACCATGTACCAAGCATTCAGTAATCAAAAATAAGATGCCTATTAAATAATCTCTCAGCCAACACTCTCTGAAGTTTGGGAAGAATTAAGGTCACTTCTCCCAAATACACAAAGTAATGAACGATTTTTACATTTGCAGAATGAGAAAACTGCATTTTTGTTTTGGCTTTTTTGTTTGTTTGGCTTTAAGGAATAGATCATCTTGAAGATAAACATGTCATCCCCTGTTCTCAAATGTCTGTCATAATATAGGAGAAAAAGAGAAGGGGATCAAGAGCCAGCCACAGAGATTGTACAGACTTACATATCTCACATGGAGAAACCATGCCATCCTTTATGTTATAAAGGAATAAAGACATTCGAGAATAAGAGTAAACCTGAAGGCCTCTCAGCATGTGTAAGCTGAGTTCTTCAGTTGATAATTACGAAATTTATCCAGGAGGTTGATTAGATGTATTGCTATGAATGCTTCCCTTATTTATTTCCAAAGTAAAGCACTCTAATGATGAAAGACATCTGTTCCCAGAAATGACTGGAACACATTAAGACCACACAAACGCTACCAACACCACCACACACAGCAGCAATAACGAGCTGATGTTCTGCTTTGCAAGGAGGAGCTGAGACATGGCAGTAAAACCCAGACACATCTGAAGCCATCGACACAGACAGCTGCTGCTGATAAACAAACAATGCAGCAGAAACTTTTTTGCTTCTGCAGACAAATCTGGGCAACACGATATAGCAAGAAAAAAATGCATTTCATGTCTGAGCCTGGGACTGGAGGATCTTCTGATTTGCTTTCTCTGTCAGACAGTTACAAACACACTCCAGGTAATTTTCATGTACCTTCTCTCATTCTCTTACACTGTCAGGTTGTTTGTTTTGATTATAGAGAGAATCCCAAAAGCAGGAACCTACAGAATGGAAGCTACGTCAGACTGCCATAAAGCTGAAAATTATATATAGGATCACATTTACTCCTCCAAAGAGCTTTCATTTCTGTTGTTATAATTATTGGCTATCTTCTTGTTACCCTGTACGGACCCGGAGATCAGAGAAATACATGAAGGATATGTCCACTTTTAGCCATTAAATGCAGTGTTATGGGCATTATCTCATCCTCAGCAAGACCAGAATAACTGTTTTCTTGCCTGGAAAAGAACAGGATGCAAACCCCCGTTTTAGGAAATACTGCCCAAATGCAGCGGAGGATAGTGTTGCAATTTTTGGAACACCCTTCAGCTTCGTGGTTATTCTCCCTGCCCCTCAGAGTACTGCTATCTATTGGAAAAGAATTGACATAATTTGCCAAATAAAACAAACTTTATACAGGAATTAGTAGAGGATGTTACTGTTTTTTTCTGACAAGGCATAATCCCTTTCACTAATGAAGTGGGTGAAACACCTCAGTCTCCAGCTTCTTTATAGTCCTTTATATTTCCAAATTAAATTCTCTTAAGGGACATAACCCCATATTTACCATCAGCAAAGCAGGGTTTACTCCTGCAAAACTGCCAAGTAAAGCAGCTAAAGAATAAACAATTAAAGATGGATGTATAAACAATATTTTTGTTAAAATGGGACACCAGGATGTTTCATCAAGACAAACCAGCCCATTACTGGCAGAAGGACACGGTCTTGTGTGAGGGCGCTTGGAGAGGGAGTCAAGTGAATGAAAGGCATGAGAAGAACAGGGGACAGACAGTATTTCTACTTTATGATGAGGAATGAAGAGTCGTTTTGGTAACCAGAAAATCAAGTGTGCAAGTTATTAGAAATAGTAAAGAAGAGGAAATTAAAATAGAGTGGAATGGTACATATGCATGAGGTGCCTGTGGAGTTTGTCTTGTCTCTGGCAGAGCCCTGCACAGCAGCACTTGCAAAGGCTGCACAAAAGAAAACCCCATTGGGTAGAAACCAGGTCTCTCAACTACTGTTGCACCCTTCACTTTGGCACTTACAAACCCTGACCTTTCTTCTTTTGTTCTGACATGAACCGGCAGATTTCAACAAGCAGTCAATGAACAAATCTTAGCAAGCAGAACTCTTCTTGCTAAACAGCAAACTGGACTCGACAGCAACATTAGCATCATTTCCATCAGTACCACCTCTAATTTGATGCCAAGAGCAAAGAACTTGTTCCAGCATTATGCTCATCAGAACAGAACTGTGCTTCCTTGCTGGCTACCTCTTCTCTCCCTACTCACATAGCAGGACTAAATCTAATTCAATGAATGGAAAATTCTTCTTTTTGTACATCCCAAAACCAAGCTCCCCGTGTAGAAGATGGTGCAAAACCTGTAGAAAAACTTGCAGTAAATACTCCAGATAGCTCTGGTTCTGAATATGACTTCTCAGTGTGTTTTTATTCCACTGTGTGTATATCTGAAAGAGTGGAACAGTACCGCCACCTGAAATGGCACCTGGGCTTTAAGGACTCCTGTTAAGGTCCAGTTTTAAAATAAGCAGAAGCAGGAGGTGATTGAAGCTTTGCTAATCAGGACTCCTCTTAAGCCCTGCTGAAGGCCCGTTGACGTCAAGGAAACGTAAGCATATGCGTTACTTTAATTGTATGCTTAAATGCTGCTCTGAAATGGGTCATAGATGGCCAACTTCTGCTTTCATTAAAAATCTTATGGGGTCGTGCGTCTCCCCCAGGGGGATTAATTCTTGTATTCATGCATAAATTTATTCTGTATTCTGTATGTGCAAACCATCCTAAGCCTAACCAGAAGAAATTTCTAAAGCTTGAATAATAATTCTCAGACATGACAGTAAAACACTGTTTTTCTTATAATAAACTGTTGAAAACAAAACACTACTACTGTTAATGATTAACTTGCAATGTCTTTGGTTTTAAGTTTTCCCTTAGGCTGCAAGCTGCTCTTTCAGGCTATTAATTGTTTAAAACAACCAATTTCTTCGGTATATTTCCTTAGAATGTATTTTAATACCACCATCAGGTCAAGGTTACAGAACTAATCACCAAACAAAATGGCCATTAGCCATTTTTCCATTCTCCATCTTCCCAGTTTTGTTCTCAAAACTTTCTGTTTTCTCTTCTGTTGGCCCATTAGGAATAAAACACATTGCTGCAGACCTGGAATATTATCATTTCTGAAATGAATTGGTGCCACTGATTGCTCTGGATGGGCATGCATCCCCTCTGGTCTCTTCACATTAGAGCATCTTACTGGATCCTTGCTACCAGTCACTTGAGAAAAGTCAATTAAGGTGTGTGCTGCTAACTAAAAGCCCGCTGTCATTCATATGGAATGCATGTTCTCAGCAGGACTGAGTGAATTCTCGGTCACTGAGATCAATTGTTCAAACATGCTGGGCCTGGAATGGCTCTTGTAGATGGAGCCAGCGCTGCGGGAGGCCGTCCTCCTAAAATCCATTCCAGCACAGCAGTGGGAGGACCGGCTGGCCATGGTTATGCAGAGGAGAGAAGAAGACATTGCTCTTCTTCCCCCTCTCTGCCCCTTATTTGTGCCTGCTTTGCTTCTTGCTGCCACCTCCTCATCCCTTGTTCAACATCCTCAGGATAGTTTCCACCACTTCCCAGAGAGAGAACATGGTGGCCTGCGAGAGATCACTGTTAAGAGAGCCTCTCCTCTCATCCAGATGAAATGTTTCCTCTGTTACTTTGCCAGTTATTTTTAAAGACACCTGAAACTTTTCTGTCATCTTCCTGTATATGCCCTTCCAGTGTCTGCAGACAGTTAGCTGTCCAGCAAGTTGTCATTTAGGCAAGTCATGCAGTACATTTACCTTTTTTTACATCTTCTCATAACTCAAACCTTCCAGCCACTTTTTTATTTCTGGGTTCTCTCTCAACTTCTCCCAGGTGCCTTCTGCTTAGAAGGGAATGCCACAATCTGGATATAATTGCACTAACAACCCTACATTCCACTCTGGTACATGATGGGATCAACCTCAAAATCACACTGGGTTTTTCTGGATAATTCTGACCAACTTGCTGTGAATTGTTATACCAGAATTTCAATAGTGTAATTCTTTCCCTATTCCTATCTTTCACTCTGGTTGTTTTATTGTTGTTGCTTTTTTTGTTTGTTTTTGTTTTTTCAGATCATTTCCTTTTGGCTGCACATTTCTGCAGTTCCCATCCTGAATTTCATTTTGCATATTTTCCCAATTTCTTCAGCTATTTAGTTACTGTATGTTTTACTTCGGTGCCTTCTTGTCTTAACAACATCCTGCCACTTTGTGTCATTTCACAGACATGTTTGTAACACTTCATCTATCTGAAGCTTAAAATCAGCAAAGAATTAACACATAATGAAGTATTACTACATCTTTAAAGTCTATGACTTCTCCATATTGCCACAAATTTAAAAGAATACACTACCATCTTGTTGAAGCCACCACTAATAACTAGTTTCTTCATTTAAAAATAATCATAATCCTCATTGAAGCATGACTTCTTTTATTTTGCAAATGTCCCAAATTTCATTAGCATTCACTTACAGATAATCAACTAACTCATTAATTATAACTGACTGGATACTTGCTTTTGTAAGTAAATCATTGTCATTGATTACCTTTTATTTACTACTGTACATAGCCCATTGTCAACCTATAGCAATTTCAAGTAGTTTTGAACTTGAGATGGCAGGATTTCAATTTTATTCCTTTTGATAATGTTTTACTCAAGCTTTGTTCTATGATATGCTGCTGTCTCTTCAGCCACTAGTTTTTCAAAACTCCCTTAAGAAGGAATGTTGAAATTTTGGAGGGGCAGAGAGGGAAAGGGTGAGGGGAGCCCTACAGTCACAGGTGGATTCCTTTCCCTGGGCCTAAAGTGGCATAAACAACATCTGAATTTTTTAAAATTTGGCTCACTACATAGATAGAGATAGACAACTTGGACTAAGACTCTTATTCCCTAAATTTAATTTTTTCAGATTTTCTTCCTTTGGCATACAACATCCAGATGTTTAACTGTATCTAAGAACTGAGCAATGACGCAAAGATCTTTGATGCTCCAAATTGTCACATTTGAAGCTCAGGTTAACAATCCTTGCTTTTCTTCTCAGAAAACACCGGTTGCCAAAAGTGACCTCATTCCTGCTGACATGCTCACTGAAATTGAGGAATAGCTTGAGTGGGAGTAACCAACTTCTACTGTCCACACAGCACCCTTATTTCTCACTGGGAATAACTGTTCACAGTAGATTTGTAAGATGTAATGCACAAAGTACATTTTAATCATCTTTCAGATGGCTGTAATGAATCAGAGAAAAAGTGTGCTTAGCTGCCCAGAAGACATGGAAGGTCATTAGCAAGGAAAGATTAGAATGAAAATTCTAACTGTTCCTTTCCTAAATTTCCAGTTTAAATTTAGCACAGTGGTAAAAGCTGTACAAAATTACAAGAATACCAAGGACACCTCTGTGTTTGCAATATATCTTACTTAACAGGGAAATGTTTGTTCAGTCAAGCACGCTGTTCCTCTTTGATGCCAACTTTAACAACACTGGAGCAGCTCTGTGCGCTGTTCTTGGAGTTATGTAATGCCTCATATTATGCTGCACACAGTGCGCACACATACAGTACTGAGCTTCCTTCCTAAATTAGAGAAATACCTGTGCCATTTTCTCAGCCACAGATTAAAGTATTGCACAGAAATGCAAGAGGAAAGGATGAGAAGGAAGGCCGGGAAACCGATCTGTCATCACTGTTCTTGCCTTTTATGACCGCAAAAAGTCCCAGGTGCATGTGGGACTTCAGCAGGCACCCACAGTGCCTGAAATCACCAGCACCACAGAGCCTCTTCATCCACATCAATCACCTGCTGTATTAGCCTACAATGCAATATACAGTGCACATATAGACTGAGATGGTCCCAAGTTCCGCAAACCAGTAATGTGAAGACATTTTATCTTCAGCCAGACCCCTCAGAAATTACATACTTTAGATTTCTGATACAGATTAAAATTAGGTCTAGAGTTTCAAACACAGCAAATTGTGCTTCACCCTGGGCTCTCAGAAAACCCTGTAAGTATACATTTACATAGCCGGATGTGCCACATGCATACGCACACAAATACCCTTTGTACTGATATATCAGTATGGTATAATCCATATGGTGAGCGATCTGCATCACTGCATGTAATACCAACAGCAAAGAGAAAAACAACTAAGCAGCATTAGAAGAAATCAAAAGAGAAATCCTTACCAGCTGAGCTTTCTCCATACAAGTGGATCCAATGCTGTTTAGCAAAATGCTCTTACTGCAGGAGGAGATCTAATACTCATCAGCATAAAGAGTAGTCCCTGTGTTCAGCTGACTCATCATTCTGTGTCTCCTACTGATTCTGGATTTTCACCAAATAGTGCAAATCTTGGGTATTTTCACAGGATGCAATCCTGTCCAGTTCCTCACCATGTGGAAAAATGGCTTAACTATGTTAACAGGTTTAATTCTTAGCTCTTCTCTCAGATGATCCATATCACTGCTTCCTTGCTATGGCCCTGCTCAGCCGCTCCTTTCTTTGTTCGTCTGAAGGATTGGTAAAATCTGATTTTTCTCATCACAACAGGCACACTGTGCTGGTTTCAGCTGGGACAGAGTTGCCTTTCTTCATAGTGCCTGGTACGATGCCATGTTTTGGCTTTAGGAGAAAAACAATGTCAATAAAACACTGATGTTTCAGTTGTTGCTGAGCAGTGCTGCACAAGCCAAGGATGTTTTGGATCTCAGCTTACCCCCACTGTCCTGCCAGCGAGGGGCTGGGAAGGCACGAGGAGCTGGAAGGGGACAGAACCAGGACAGCTGCCCTCAACTGGTCACAGGAATATTCCATCCCATATGGCATCATGCAAAAAAAAAAATTCAAGAAGGGTGGGGAGTTGGCCGAGCAGGCAGCTGTTGCTTGGGGACTGAGTGGGCATCGGTTGGCAGGTGGTAAGCAACTGCTTCTGCATCACTTGTCTTAAATAAATATACAAATGGCACCCACTGACATTCATCAACACTTGTTTATGTTTATGGAGACCAAACAGTGGATTCAACCTGTAAATATTAGTATCGTTACTATTATCATTTTTCTTCTTCCTTTTCTGTCTTAGTAAAATCTAGTTTTTATCTCAGCTCACAAGTTCTACTTTGTTGTTTATTTTCCATTCTCTCTGCTATCCTCTTTATGGTGTTGAGCTGCCCAACACGTTAAATCACAACACACGAGCCATAAATGTCACTGTGCTGACCGTAGCTAAAAGAGATACAAAGCACAGCTAAAACATTTGCTGGAAGGGAGACAGCTCGATAGGCAGATGGATAGATATCATTATCATCCAAACATAGGTTGGAAATATGCTGGCCATGTGCCAGAACTGTGTAAGAGATCATACTTGGTCAGCAAGATGTCAAGCAGTGGAGAGCAAGTAAGAAGAGCCATCCTAGAAGAAGGGATGTCATGTGGATTGGTGTCTGGAAAATCATCAAGCTGGGTCTAAGCACTGATACACCTAAATAAACATTCATAGACATATGAATTAGCATACATTCATGTGTCAGGAACTCACTTCAGTCTGAAAAATATTTCCAATTCTTCCGATGGCTTTGAAGATTTAAACAAAACATGGGAGCTCCACGTTGTCTTGCTCATGGACCTGCTTTACCACTGCACCACTGATTATGCACAGTTAAGAGTGTTTCTCCTTGGATGCTTTATTTTGAATTTCATACACCACTTTCTGCCAAAGAATGAAAAATTCTTTACAACTTCACATTCAGCTTTTGATCCAGCAGACCTGAGTAATCAAAATACCTTCAACCTTTGGCTCTTCACCATCAGGTCCATCCTGTCATTCATGAGTACTGCAGCTTGGAGCTCCCTGGTAGCTCCGTGCATGCCCACCACCCCTCTGCACTGAGGTAGGGTGAGGATGGGATTTTTATGGAGTTTCTGTGGGAGTTTCTCAGGACTAAATAGTGTAAGACAAAAATGTACACCTGCACAAAGCTAAGGCGGCCAAAAAAGTCTTTAATGCTAAACCTGGACTTAACAGAAATGCTAAAGTCCAATTCCTCTCAGGTACACCATAGTACTAAACTAAGGTACCTGTAGCTAAAGCTAACAACACATAAAAAGAACCAGAAAACAGCTTCCATCTCAGTGGTGGAGGTAAGCTGTGGTCCCCACTGATGCTGTTCACCACCAGGATCTCACCGGGGTAGCACACTTCTCATCAGGAGCAGCTTCAGCCTCTTGGGTGTCATAGCCCACAGAAATAGATGGCAAGAGGCCATGGAGCATGAGCCACAGAGGCTCAGAGCGGTCACCACCACTGGTGATCCAAGGAAGCAGGTAAGAACGTGATCTGACCTTGTGTGCTACTCAGTACTGCTGGTAGAAAAAAAAATACCCCATATTAGGCAAAAAGCTGAGTCGTGGAATCACCCCTGTACCGATCAGAGGGTTAAATACATATCAGGCATCGTATTCATCTACATTTTAATGTAAACTATTTGAGCACATCATAAATGTTTTTCTCCAGAGACAAATATGTTTGCAGACCCCTTCTCGCTATGCATGAGAAGAACCTGAAAACTTAACTGAAAATGTACAAAGAGGTCCAATTTAATGAGCATAAATCATGTTTATGGTCAGTCTTTGAAATCCCAAATCCCAAGCCTCCTTGTTTCGGGGATTATTTGCAATTTCTGCCACCAGAGACTCCCATTGGCACTGCAATCCCGACATCACATTTTGTAGGAGCGCAGAAGGGTGCCCCTGCCCAAAGGCAAGACATAGGTGACAAGTTCTGCTGCTGCTCCAGTTAGGAGTTGGCACAGGAGCCTGAACAAGTCTCAGCAGGTTACACGTGAAGCTTATGGCAAAGACCTAGTTTTAATTTCAAAGTCACTCTTCTTCCAGCTTGGGAAGAACTGGTATCCAGGCCACATTTATTCAGGATTTCTCTGATATGTGCTAAGCCAGTGCCTTGTCAAAAAAGGCAAGCATGAAAACATGCGATAAATCAGGAACACAAAAAACACTCACTTCCTATTGCTATGCTTTCTTTGAAATAAAACCCTATTGTTTTTTTCCATGCTCTATTGGGATAAATTAGATTCTTGACAACAATTGACAGAAGCTTTGAGCCTGTGATTAAATCAAGACCTGAGAAAGTGCGTATGATTCATATATACGTTCTTATGCTATCAATGGAGAAGATAGCAATGCTTTTGCTCCTAAGAACACACATCTTCTGAAGAACTATCTCTACTGCTAAAGACAGGCCTTAAATGTCTACAGCTGGTGTATGGAAATACAGATGAATCTTTATCCTCCTGTAAATGGTCACCATTTGGAACAGAAGCGTTATCACAGAAAAATCTTTAACTTATTACATACATTTACATTATGTTTTTTCTAAGTTTTGTATTAGTAGCTTAAGAACAAACAACGAACTCAATTTTTTCCTGTTTATAAAGCTTTCCCCGGAGGATGCCACTTGCATTAACTCCTCTTTCGTTACCCTTACAGAGAATTGTGACTGTTCAGAGCTATGTCAGTTAAAGTCAGTATTAATTAATCAGATACAGCAAAGCAGTATCAAATTCATGGACTGTATGTATTGTACACACCATCACAATGGTAAACTCAAGACTGACCACTTTTCCTGATCATAATCCTGTGGATAAAGCCTGGGTACAGTCATACCCCTCTCAAAGGAGATGTTTGCAGCATGTTTTTAAATCAAAGTACTCCACAAGATCAGCCTCATTTGGCACCTAGCTTTCCCATTTTTAAGATGTAGTGAGACATAACAAAAAGAACGACTATTTCACAGAAGCTTGACCTGCATGTAGCTTGATCCTACTCAAAGTAGCCCTCTGTAACTCCGTTCCCTAGCAAGCAAATCCCTTTGAGGATTTGACTCTTTGGGTCCTATCAGCTATGCGGATAAACTCTGAGCCTGCTCCCAAAAATGTTAACGTGTTTGAGATTATTTCTGTTACTCTCTTTTGCAATTAATAGGCTATGCTTAGATTTACTGAATTCACCTTTCTGCATATTTATCTCACTGAATTCATACAATATATAAAAACCAGAAATCTAACAAGGAAAATGTTGGGCATAGAACCTGAGAGGAGATAAAAACAGGCATTATGAGTACATTGCTCTTCGTGCTTACTGTTGTTATCTGCATGTTCTCATAAATTTCAGCAAAAAAGGCTCTGAATCATGTCCCTGTACACACCCAACCAAGAGCAACTCACTGCGCATTTTCAGTTGGAAAACATTTTCAAAACCAACATTTTTCCTTTTTGAAAAGGAAGTGGGGAGACAGGAAGAGGAGGAGAACCTGCAAATGGACAATCACTTTCAGTCCTAATAAGTTTTCCCCCATATTCTCTGGGTGAAAAATCAATAAACTGGCTGTTCCCATTATTTATTAAGTCCAGTTTCTGAACTGAAGGCAGTTCCCCAGCTACACAGGAATAACCTGGTGATGCGCAGCTTGCAGCTCACCTCAGTCCCCAAGCACTTTGAGAAGTGGGGTTTCTGACAGCCTCTGTGAGCTGGAAAGTTCTTATGACTGCAGAAGGCAAATAGTTCTCTCACACAGCTCCCACGCCATACCCCGCCACATGGACAAAAAGAGGAGTGAGTTCAGAGAGCAAAAAGGTGGCTATCACTACCACTAAATTTATATTTCAAGATGCATTTCCTGTATAATTTGTACTTCAAGTCAAATTTGCAATCTGATTTGCATAATGATACTTCATTCACTAACTGAATAGAACATTTACTGCTGGTAGGGTTGTTTGCCTTTTTGTAAATTATTATACTTTATTTTTAAGGTTAGCAAATTCTGTGGGTTTTTAGAGGTCTTCCACTTAGCTGCCATAGCCCGAAGATTCATTAGCTCTCAAAACTGTCATTTTTGTTTCGTCTTCTCACTAGAAAAAGATGAGGGCAGTAATTAAAAGGAGGGAGAAAAGAAGATTTTGGTTACCTATTCCTTTTTGTACGGAAGTCAAAACGATGCCTCACATTCCCAAATTAACAGGCATAGAGTGAATACACTTTTGAAGTGGTATTTAATTCAGGAAATAAATCAGCCCTTGTCCAGTGAAACCCAGCAAATTAATTGGGCACAAATGAACATTAAATGCATCGGCAGTTTCTTGTTTCATGACTTTTGTCAGCCCAAGAGGAGCTTCAAATCCTCCATACACAGCAAAACATAACGAAATACTATTTATGTGGGTCCTTACGCAAACCTGTGCAAGCCAATTTGGAATCTTCTACCGTGGTTCATCTCATATCAAGAAACCATACCACGATAGTTCTGCTCTAGATACACTTCTGGACAAAAAATGACAAGTTTTCTTCCAGAACTGTCTGCCCAAGTTCTGCTTGTCACATTTTCCTAATGGTCTGTTGTCTTCCAAAACCAATAAAAAAGAAACTCCAGGGAGTCACAGTCTGATCTATGACAGACACATTGGATGAGCAGAGGAACACGTCCACATGACAGACAGGGCTGAAACAGTCAGCCCTTGTCAGAAGGAAGTACTTTGTGTATGCCCAATGAAGGACATGGCGCTGTATTTTAAACCAAAATTACGCAAATGTGGAACACATTGTTTGAGGCAAGCTTGAAGGTTGCCTTTCAATCCTGGGTATGAATATGGATATAGCAAGCATCAATATACGTAAGTTACTCTGAAACAAATGCCTCCTATTTATTCCCATGGAAATTACAAAAGATACAAAGAGAGCGATAACACTATTTGATAGAGCAAATTCTCAGCAACAAACACTATTTTTCAATACAGTCACCACTACTAGCCAATTTGTGCAGATAAGTTGAGATGTTCTTCATTTTGTGGTATGACAGCTGTGTATGGCTCTCCAGAATGTGGCTTGCCTTTCACATCACTGTGAAATGCACCACTGACCACCTCACTGTGCTCACATCCACTGTTTGGTCTCCATAAATGTTCAGCAGGTGTCAGTGAATGTCAGTGGGTGCCATTTTTTCCTCACTGAGGAATTTAATGATGCTCCTTTGCTTCATACACGCTTCCACATCAAGCACCATTCTGTCAGACTGCCTTGCTGCTGCCATCTGTCGTACAGCAACACATGTAATGGGGTATTGGTGGGAAGGTTCAACCTCTACTGCCATACCACCAAGATCTGCCTCCTACATCATGGGCCAACATCATAAAATAGGAGGCATTACATTTGGAGCCCTTGTATTTAAAGCCAGAGAAAGAGGAGATTCTCCTTAAGATAAGGGCATGGTTATGCCAGGTGACAAAGACTGGTTTTAATCCAAAGCAGGTTAACAACTTATTAATATTTTGGTTAATTATCTGAGCAACAAAGAATAGTTTAGCAAAAAGATTAAAATTGACTTCCTAGTTAAGCTAGAATCAGAACACTCCAAGAAGGGGAGATTCTGAGATTTTCATCTGGATAAAATCCAAACAGGCTTAAGGTATAAAATGAAACCCATCTATCTATCTCAATTAATGTTATTTTTCATGACAGCAAACCCACAGACACAGGTTTGATATAGGAACTGGTTCCCCACTTGAACAGTTAGACAAGCAATATCCACCTATCAGGTACACTGCAAGAAACCTTCTGGATTTGATCTGAAGACAGATTTCTGCATATGGGCTTCCTTTCCTGTTTTCCACAACAGTTCAGCTGTCCAAATGTTGATGATGTGCGTAAGTTCTTCTTTTCACATTAATCTTACACCAATTTGTGTTGAGAAGGGCTTCCAGGTAGTAGGAGGACACTGAAAATGCTGGTAGAGTATCCAAAACATTGCTATGTAAATCCCCATGGAGCTGCACAGACTTGCTGGGGAGCGGGTAACCATGAGCCAACACCATAGTACTGCTGTGCAGCGTGGTGCAGCAAAGAATGTTACCCACACTACCTAGAAATTCCTGCTCTGCAAAGTGCTTTGCATTTGCTGGGGATTTTTTTCCCATTCAGTATTGCTCATAGTGTGACAATAATATATGACTTCTCACAGTACAGTACTGCCGACATGTCATTTACATTAATTTGTTTTAGAGCAGGGGACAAGGAGCCTCGGGTAAGAGGGCGAATAATTTTCGCCAGCCAAAGGAAACGACCAAGTGTTCTACACATAAATATTTCTCCTTTTCCTTCCCTCTGGAAAGTGTATAAACATTTCAAATCCCCAAGAGCTAAGTTATAACACTCAAGAACTACTTTGCATGTTTAATTGACACAGGCAGGAGTGCTCTAACAAGCACATCGAAAGGAAGTTCACAAGGCTGTGCTTGCCCCCTCCATGTTCCATTCACAGTGCCCTGAGGTGCCTGTGGGCCTCACCCAGAGCCACCCGAGGGCAGCGAGGGCAGAGTAGGTTGGGACGCTCTGGGAGGTGTCCTGCAGACAGGGTGGTGGGAGAGCTGTTTGCACAGCAGCCACAGCCCTACACAATCAAGTCCAGAGGAAAGGAAGGCAAGCACTGCAGAGTGCCAGCCGTTCCTCTCCTAGCAGGAGCTAAAAGCCCTAAATGCAGTCTGCCCTTCTCCCGATCAAAGGAGCAGTAGGCAAGGAAGAAAAGCTCATAGCTAGTAACCCCTGGTACCAGCTGTTGACCCAGGGACTCATCAGCTGCATCACAAGATACTGACAGCCTCTGCAATAGTTGGAAATGAGTCCCTTCAGAGAAGATGGTGGTGGCCCAGAGAAGCAAAAGCTCTGGCACAGAGCTGGCTCTCAAGACAAGCTCTGTGCTGATGAGGTGCTCTGCCATTTCCTTCCAGACCTGGCCTCTAGAGAAGCCGAGGACTAGCAGCCCTGAGGTCTCCGGCAACTCTCTCCAAACAAGCTCGGGAAAACTGCCACACAAAGCGATGACCCAAAATAACACGCATTGCCATAGCATGCTGGAAAGCCCTCATTTACTTAATGAGTGGCCTGTGAGGAGAAGCAGTGATAGCACTCAGCCCACTTCTCCTCCTTGAGGCACAGGATGAGAAATAAACCAAAAAATATTTTAGTGGTATCCACTGCATAAACAGAGAAATAGTGAAACAGAGTCACAGCAGTATCATACCAGACAGTTGCTTCAGGTCCACCAAGAAACACCATCAACATCTGTGATATAAGATATGATGTGTAGAGTGAAATAATCAGAACTGATCACAAGATCACATGCATTGCACTTACTAATGGTAATGACATTATCAGCTACACCTGAGCTAGTTCTTCAGACTGTGTGCTGACAATTCAGCACCTGGAATCCGTCTGTACCTGAAAGAAATAAGCACATACCCTTTCCTGAAAAAATGTCCTCTCAGGAGGCAGACCTTCTTCTGCTTTGCAAAAGGATGTTCCTACTGGCAAAAGGTGCATTTCAGCAGTGGAATTTGCTGTATTCTGGTACACTAATGAACTAAAATAGAAATTATATGACATTCTTTTCGCAGTAAGCAGGCTAACACAGTTCAAGCAACAACAGATATTTTTCCTGGCAGATCCTAGACTAGACAGGCTGTGAGTCTGATCTAGTACAGCCACTGCAGTGTTTATATCTCCTTATTTTGTATTTTAACATAATTTTGATTGTTACACATTTCCCTTAATTGAAAATTCTAGGGAAAAGAAATTAAAGACCTTCAGAGAGTAAACAGTGATTTCCCTCGGGGGCTTGGTTTTCAGCCTAGCGAGCAAGTCAGTTGCTGGTGCCATTACATAATCGGCTGTCTTTTAAAGCAGCCAAGACTCTTTTCAGCAGTGTGTGGAGACAGGACAAGGGGAAACAGCCAGAAACTGGAGCATAGGAAGTTCTGCACCAATGTGCGCAAGAACTTCTTTACGGTGAGGGTGACGGAGCACTGGAACAGGCTGCCCAGGGAGGTTGTGGAGCCTCCTTCTCTGGAGATATTCAAGACCCGCCTGGATGCCCACCTGTGCGACCTGGTGTAGGGAACCTGCTTTGGCAGGCGGGTTGGACTCGATGATCTCTGGAGGTCCCTTACAACCCCTACGATTCTGTGATTCTGTGATAAAAGCATCTGGAACAATTTCTAAATTATTTTTCTTTAGTTAGGATCATATGTCTGGCAAGACATAACATGATGTGATGTCTCCTTCACAATCATCTAATTTCACTTTGAAAAAAGCAGGACTTTCTCCAGATTTTCTCTCCTGAGCCCCATATTTTGCTGGCAGAATCATCCTGCATTACAATCACTGTTCTGACCTAAGCAATGCAACTCACGATATTCCCCAGTGCCTTCAGTTCACATTGGTAATTGCAAGAAATTGCAGCAAGTTACCCATCTAGCTAGAGTTTCCAAAGGTCTTTAAGGAAAACGATCACATGGAACAGTTTTTCTCTAGCCTCTTTTTCAGCCTTTTCCTTTCTTAATTTTTTCTTCTTCTTCTTTTTTTTTTTTTTTTTTGTGTGTGTGTGTGTGTGTGTGTGTGTGTCGTAAGAAGATGTTAAAGGAGAGGCAAAACAACAAGCAATTACAAGGACACTGGGACACTGGAAAACTCTCCTGACTTAAACCAGGGATAGCCAGCAAGAAGACGCAGGGTTTGTGCAGCCCACACTGAGAGCCCAGCCTGCAGCACAACCTCCCCAGACACCTTGTGAGACACCACTGCAATTTGTGCCCGCATGGTCCCTGCCCATCGCAAAGCACTGCCACCAGATCTGTGTCATGGAACATTTTTGTCCGACACCCAGTGACTCCTCCAGCCTCTGCAATGGGAAGAGTCAGTTTTAATGAACCCAACATCTTAACACCAACACCTTAATCCACATCCAGTCCTTAATGAGAAGGCACCCAGATGGCACCTGCTCACGGGGGCTCTGTGTGAATGCTCACAGTGGGAAGTGTACCCATCTTCTGAGATTCTGCTCTTGTCCCATATTAAACATGTCGGAGCTCTGACCAAAAGCCTGCCTTACTGCACTGCACACGTCAAGTGTCCCAATTATTACTCACCCTGGAGATTCACACACAGACAGCCTGTTGTGGTAATATGATCATCCTCGTGGGTCCTTTCCAAGTCGGGATATTCTATGATTATAATGATGCATTAGGTTAGAGAATGGCAAGTCACGATGAGACATTACACTTGTGCATTTAAGGTAGCAAAAAATAAAATATCTCAGTATTTCCACTAAGCACTGCTTTAGGGACAGAGGCTTGCAGCGAACTACCGGGTTGGTGAGTCCATCCCTGCACACGCACCAACAACCACAGAGCATTTAGGATGTTGGTGCTGCAGTCCTGCATAGCTGCTCTACATACCTGCCAGCCTCAGATTTGTCCCGCTGCAATTGGGGTTTGAATGTTCTGCCATGCTATTCTGTTAATTTCAGATTATTCCTAGTTTTCCTAGTTATAGATGGGAAGTATTTATATAGCATACGCATACGGATAAATGCTTTACACTGAGTTAGATTTAGTCTTTTATTCAGGTAACCCTATCACAGTCCATTTTACATAGTTTATGCCAAAGTGCTCCTTTTCTTCCCTTTGGTAGCAATGAAAAATTCCAAGATAAAATATTCACTGCTGTAACAAATGACTGCTTTTCAGCTGCACGACAAAAAGAGCATGTGTACTGTATTCTGTGTTTAGCTCTGATACTAAAGCGTTGGATGAACACACTTGTAAATTTTGTACCAATAGGACCCGTAGGCTTCTTTGAGTGAGTAAAGGCAGCTCACCTTGTGAAACCTTATTCAGTCTCCAAAGCCCTTACAAAACTTTGCACAGTAGAAGTTACTAGGTGGAAGAGGAGTTTCTGCATCGCTACAATCCAATCTGCTAAATGCTCCTGTAGAAAAAAATATTTTTTCTTCTTTGCCAAAATATTTACTTCCTCAAAAAGGAATGAGAAATAAATAAAATGAATAAAACTGAACAAACTTTATTACCCAAAGCTTTTTTTATATAAGAAAGCATTGTGATGAAATGATTTTCTACTCAAAAAAACCTACAATAGCTTCCCTTACGCAGTTTAACGTCAGTGTGTCGGACAGCGATGGAAAATTAGAAAATACAGCACTCACTGTGCAACTGCAGAGAAGCTTCCAGCTGCACAACAACAGAGCGTGAGATTGCATGAAAGAATTCACTAAAGTTAAGCAGGAAGTAGCTAACAGAAAATTCCAGCATCTGCAATGAGGAAGGGAGCAGCACTTGCAAATGTTCTCTCTATGGATGGATTTTCCACTGAAAGGTAACCTTTTGATTGTTTTATCTAAAATGCTTATTATAAATGGCATAACATGATTAATTACCCTAATACAATTTACAGCTTTGTGAGCTGACAAAGCAGACAAAATGTCAGCTGATGCCTCTTTATGTAAGAAAGTTATAAAATCTCACGACGTATTTCTCACAGCTAATAGATCAAATGTCTGCATAGGAAATAGAAAACACATTGAGGCTACAAGGAGGAAAAATGGAAACTACTGAAAAAAAAAACCAAAATCACACACACACAAAAAATCACAATAGCAGAGAGTTGGGTGCTGATTGCCAATAACGAAAATCTATTTCCTTTCATTCAAGTAACAATGAAAAATGTTTTCCATTCTCACAGGTACTGTTAAAATAGGAAAAAAATCTCAAAGTCAGGGGCATCCAAACAAGGCTTCCTGAAAAATTATTAGCAATGTAAAAAAAAAAATAATCCATTGATTTGATGCATTCAGGCTGACAAAAAAAAACTGATGGCTCTCATTTATGGCCTTTTCCTGTAAATTCACCCATAAAAGAAATTAAGAGTCATGTGACCTAAACAAAATACGACAGATAGCAGTGAGGGTGAAATATCCAGGGCAGCCTCTGCCGCAAACTCAAGCTACCCCATAGGATAAAAATGTTCTGTTTCATACACCATTGCCTACACTCCTTGGAAAAAATTCATCCTAGAGTGCTTTCAGCTGAGTTTTAAGTCATTTAGGGTTTGTTTTTCAGGAACTAGTTGGGCAGGACTGAATTTGAATTTGTGACTACCAAGTTTGCAAATGATGAAAAGAGCAATGCTGTCTAATACACTTTATCTGAAAAACAGGAGACATGGTTCTGGAAGCCATTTTTGCAGAAGAATCATGGATTAACTTTCATTTAAAATAATATGAATCCCACATCTAGTCACTTCCCAAGGTAGAGAGCTCAGCTTTGAATAGGGCAGATACTCAAGTTTTAGGTGGGAATTCTTATTTTCTGTCTGGCTGTGTGACAAACTGCTGTTTATCAAGCACCAAGAAATGCACAGTCTCCCTTTATTTGTGTTATAACACAAGCAAATAGCAAATAATTTAAAAAGGAAACAAACAGCAGTGGGAAATACCTAGCCAGGATGCCACGCAATGAGGCATCTCATTTCACACCTCATCTCACTAGTTAAATCTGACATTAAGTCATTCTTTTCAACTTAGTTTCAGTCTGCCTTTCACTCTTTATTGCATCCATCCAGAACGATTCACAGGATTAAAACAAGAAATCAGACATTAATAAAACAGAAGCAAGGAAAGAGTTACTTGAGAAGACATTAATGATAGAAACTGCAATCTTCCCATATTGGAAAGCATCATCCAAAATTCCTCTTGGCTTCCAAATAAAACACAAGCAGTGGATTTGTTTCTTTTTCAGTAGATGAACTGCACAGGTAAGTTTCCTTAAATAGAAAACAAAAATTAATTAGGGACCAAATTCACTCAGCTCTTCCCTAAATTAGCAGTAGCTTTTTCTTCCACCTACCCATTCGTTCTCCCAGTTTCTTTCTGTGATAATTCTGGAAGAAAGAACTGATTTGGATTTAAGGTGCAGCTCCTTTTTCCTAAGCAATGTCCACACCTGACTGGCCTCCCATCTCAACCCACTTCGCTCCCTGAAGCAGATCTGTGCAGAGCACAGCCACCCATATCCTGCACCTCACAAATTTCCCACTAATACTCAGCTTTCACTGGAACACATTTCTTCTGCATTCCAGATGACAAAAGCAAAACTGAAGCAGTCTAGAAGCTCCAGAAATTGTTTTTACCATGATTTTTATTTTTTTTTTAACCTGGAAAAAACATAAATCTCCTTTGATTGAAACCAGGTAACTGAGTATTTCGCCTGCAGAACGCAGGTGTCCCAGTGAAACCGAGACCCAAATGACCAGAGTTCTTCAGGAGAACACAGAAAAAGAGTCAGAGAAATGGCAACCCTGGCCAGACAAACCAGCTGGTTTCATGAGAGTTTAAAGCAAGTACATAGCCACACATTCCTGTTAACACACCTCTGATGAGCAGAAGGCAGCAAAAGAAGCATAAAGACAGAGACTTCCTCCTTATGTCCTTCAGTTTTCAAGAACGTTTTCAGAACATGGAGATTTGTTATCATATCTTTGTACCGATCAACTCTGCAGAGTGTTTGTGCTGCAACATATTAAACATGATGGTGATAGTGAGCTTCAGATCAAGCACATTTTGCAATAAAAGAGCAGAAAAGTACTGGCTGAAGAAATAAAACAGGTCAATTTGCCAGGAAATAACTGTGCTATTAAACGAGACAATGAGACTCCCACAATCGCAAAGGAAGGGAAAACATTTGAAACATATTTTATAAAGAAGTGAAAATAAATTCACTGCCAGCTTCAGTGCAAGCAGCCCCTCTGATTTCAATACCAGCTGATGCAACAAGTCTTTGGTTTTACCATTTTTACCATGCAATGCATGCATCCCACACAACTCATTGATCAGGCTGTTTTTCTATTTTATTAGAAACCCGTAAAGGCAAACGATAGGAAAAAAATGCACTTTGTTTCATTCCATTCTCTAGAGTGCCTATAAATATTTGATTCATGTTTCCATGAATGTGCCACAAATACCACACTTAATTTAGAACAGTTGTGACAGATGTTAGACTTGGAGCTCATGATGAACACGAAACTGTTACATGTTCAGACATGGATCTTTGTAATTACGAGCAGAAACATGCCTTTACTTGACACTGTGCATTGTATACTTATTCATTTATAAAAATACAATCGGTTCATCAAAGGAGCTGACCAGCACACTGTATCAGCACCTCACTGGGGAACACAAGCAGTCTTTGGAGATCAATGCTCCCTTTCCAGAACACTGCAAACAGAAAAGAGTCATTCTATTACCCATCATATCTTGGAAGCAACAAGAAAACCCACCACACAGGTGAACATGGCAGAAGTCTAAATCATCTGGCATCCGGACAGCTTCTCATGCTCTATTTCACTTCTACTCAAGAGCATACTGATTAACGAAAAGAACCAGGTTTGGTTTTTTTTTTTTGTTTTTTTTGTTTTTGTTTTTGTTTTTGTTTTTACCTGCAAAAGCAATTTTCCCAGGGATTCTTTTAGATGCACAACAAGATCCTTCTACTCACTACAGCTAAAAGTTAGTAAGTCTGTAAATTAGAGGCAGGTTACCTTTTGTTATTTTCACCTTCTATGACGTGAAATAAGAATAAACTCACACCTTCTCCTTATAAAGCTTAACTTCTTGACTGTATGGAAGGAGAGGGCAGGCAAAAAACAAGAAGAAAAGGAAAAAGGCATTCAGAAGCTATTCTTGACTCTTAAACCAAGTAAGAAAGGTGATTTATGATCATAAAGTGGCAATATTATAAACACCTTATGTTTACCACTTCTCTTTTTTTCCAGCAAGTTATAAATCCTAGCTCACATCACTTCTCAGCTGAACTCATCTCTGCAACACGCAGCACCCAGCTCAGTGTGGCAGCCCACAGGAGCCGTGCCCTTCCCAGGCATCCTACAACAAAGGCAGCGTTTTTTGGCAGAACAATATAATCTGTTACCTCAAGCATTTCTTCAATTCCACTTTGAATAGTTACAGTTTGAAATTTTGCAAGAACAAAAATTCTAATTATGCATTTCACTGTTTATAGTGAAGTTATTTAAAATTTATATATATAGATATATCTATTTTTTTGTCTGTCTTTTCTTTAAGAATCTAACAACAACTTCATCTTACAGAGTTCAGTTACAAAACAGAACAGTATGTGGCTTGCATCATAAATGACTGACTTATTAGAGCTCACCTTGAAAATAAAGTGCCATCTAAATGGCAAAAAGAACCAAAACATCTTGATGATATGAATATCATCATTTATCATGCCATACAATAGAAAAAAAAACATCCAGCAGAAGGGGGCAGTAACATTCAGTGAATCCTTCTGCATTTCCTGGCTACACGTACTGGGGAGTGAGACGCTGGACAGGAGCCCCACTGAAAGGGACCTGGGGGTCTTGGTCAACAGAAAATTGAACATGAGTCAACATTGCACTCAGGCAGCCAGCAAGGCCAACTGTATCCTGGGGTGCATCAAGCACAGCATTGCTAACTGGCCAAGGGAAGCGACTGTCCCACCCTACACTGCACCGGTGCAGCTTTGCATACTGTGTGCAGTTGTGGGCACCACAGTACAAAAAGGAATAGAACTGTTCGAGTGTGTCCAAAGGAGGGCTACAAAGATGATAAAGGGTCTGGAGGCAAAGAGATGTGAGGCATGGCTTGGTTTGTTCAGCCCACAGAAGATGAGGCTGAGGGGAGGCCTCATGGTGGCCTATGGCTTTCTCATGAGGGGGAGCAGAGCTCTGCTCTCTGTGACAGTGACAGGGCCTGGAGGAATGACATGGAGCAGTTGGGGAGGGGCTGGTGGGGGTTAGGGAAAGAGTATGCACCAGTGGTTGGTTGGGCACAGAGCAGGCTGCCCAGGGCAGTGGGCACGGCCCCGAGTTGCTGGAGCTCAGGGGGCATTAGGACAACATTCTCAGACATGGGGTTCAGATTTTGGGTGGTCCTGTGCGGAGCCAGGAGTTGGACTCGGTGATGCCTATGGGTCCCTTCCAACCTAGGATATTCTGTGATTCAGACACTGTCTGCTTCTTTAAACAGAGCTGTCATAAACACACCAGGTGGGGTTCTGCCTACTAATATGGGGGAAAACTATGTTACTTTATATTCCACTATATATAGAACTATAACTTAATTTCCATATGTCATTAAGAAACAGAGTGGCAGAGGCAAATTTAACGTCAGGGGCACAAACATTCCCAATGACAAATGAAGCTTTTCCTAATTTTTCCCTCCAAACCATGGCTACAGATAAAATGAATGAATGAAGATAATCAGGAGAAGAGAAACTGCATTTGTTAAAAACAAAAACAATTGTGGCTTTGAAAGCTATGCTTAAACACTGTACACAGCTTGCAAGGAAGAGGAATGATGGACAAACATTCCCACTTCGCAAAACCGCCATCTCACTGCCACAAACACACCATCTCAGGAACATCATCATTCTTATCAGAACAACACAGTTTGCCTAGATTTTCAGGATTTCAGGCAAAGGCAAGTCTATCTGTGGGACTGCTTTTGCTCAGAGACCTGGGTGTACGTGGTAGGTAACGCGGAAGGATAGGGACATCCGTGTGTCCCTCGGGGGCATTACTGAGGCATGCCAGATTGCTGAATTTTCTCCTAGTGCTTTCCTGAAACTCAGCCATCCGGAGCCAGCAAACTGACCTCAGTAAAGAACTGTGAATCCAGTAGATGGTCTAGACAGAACCACCTGGAACAGGACATAAGGGAAACATACGGGAATCACCATCTCCAGAAACTTCAGTCAAAGTGAAAATGTTCAGGTAGAGGAAGCTACTCTGTTCCACACACTGCTTCATCTGGAGCAAAGGATATTTGAAACAATCACCACAGAAGTAAAATAACGGTGATTTTTTTCATGGATGCTTTGTATGTGAAATAAATAATGAACTTGTTAGTTGATGCAAAGACTCTCCACCAGGTGGAGCAAAAATAATTTATTTATAAGAAAAAATCTCATTCAAGAATGTGATCAGATCTTGATTGCAAGCAATCCCAAAACAACACGTGAGAGTGAAGGGCACCCTTTGGAAAAACAACCATATCCTATCTCCCTGATTTTCCGTCATCCTGCTTCAACCCGCCAGAGCAGGCGCCGGATGCCTCCAGCTCCAGCACAGCCATTCACTGCACAATGCCCCCTCCCAGCATAAAGCAGCCTGAAGAGAGCTCACGTTTCACCACATCCCCTTCTCGAAGCAGGTACAGCATGGTGCCAGAAGCACCTCACTCTCAGCAGACAAGTTCTGCTCTGTTGCTCAAGTTGTATACTGTTTGTTTTGTAATTCAAAACTTTTACTAATATATTACCCATATCTACATGGTTCCCAAGCAAGGTTTAATCGTTTCAAAGATAATTCTCTAGTATGCAACTCATTAAGTTTTCCCTTTAGCACTGTTGGTTCTACACCTCAGAAACACCTTCTGCATTTACCAATTCCTACACATCTTATTAAAGAGTAACACCTCACTTGTCTGACGTTTTCAGTGAGGTCTTACTGCCCAACAACATCCATCACCACTCTGTGAGACAGAATAGGAACAGTGTGAAATAGGAATGCAAAACTTTCAAGGCCAGACCTCAATCCATGGTGCCATGTATAGAGGATGTCCCTCTCTATACCCTGTCCCACTGAACACCACTTGTGTTTCATGACCGGGCAGTTGGGATCGTAACACAGAAGCCAGGCTCCCTGTTTCACGCCAGGGAGGGCTGAACAACCCGCACAAAGGCACAGCATGCAGCAGTGCATGCAGGGACAGGCTCCCAGTAGCCACGCTGTGCTCCAGATGTGCGGCCAAGGCCAGCAGTGCTTTGTAGGGACACTGACACCTACACATATCTCCGTGTATGTGAGCATAAAATCAGAAGATGTGCCTTTTGCTATTGCAGAAGAATCATGCAATGACAGACCTTTGTGCACCACTCTCTAAAACATCTTGGATGACCTATTACTGATGCGCACAAATTATTCACTCAACCACAGCGTGCTTCTTCAGAGCCAAAAATAAGATTTTGTTTAAATCGGACTAAATCCCTTTTCAAGGCAACGATTTGCAATGTAAACACTATCACCTCAAAACTTGAGGCGCGTTGTTACAGACCCGACGACTGCTTTCTGCTCACGGAGCGTGCAGGCGGCGGGGGAGGCAGCAGCGGGCCCAGCACCGCGCGGCCCTTACACAACTCCGCAACGTCCGTCCTACTGTTTCGTAACCTTCCATACGCAACAAAGAGTAAAAATAGAGGTAATGTGTGCCGGTTGGAAATCTGTGACAAAAAGCACCCCGTCTGCGTGCTGCTGAAAGGAAATGAGCTAAGATTTGTTTACAATGTGACCGTGCTCAGCAGCAGGGGCACTTTAAGCCAAAGGCAAGGAAAAAAGCAGCGCTGCTCGTTTTGAGGTAAGACACTTAATAACGGGATTGGCAAACGTGCAAAAATTAAACAAAGTACGCCCCAAACATCCGTCTCACCCCGCAGCATCCGTCTGCAGCACCACGCTCTGCGACGGGCTCTGCTCCGCGCTAGGAAACGCGCTTCACCAAATGAAACTGACGAGATGACCTCATTAAAAGCGAATGAGCCATGATCCAAGGCTAGGTCAGCGGGGGGTCAGCAGCGTCCGGCGGGGGGATCCCGGCGCACACGGTCCCGTAGTGGCC
This sequence comes from Pavo muticus, assembly GCA_016647715.1. NCBI lineage: Eukaryota > Metazoa > Chordata > Aves > Galliformes > Phasianidae > Pavo > Pavo muticus. Next base: position 560,453 of record JACDJE010000376.1, read on the forward strand.
CGCTCCTCGCGCTCACAGCGCGCAGGGGCACGCCGCGTCAGCCCCGCTACGCGGCGCGATGCTGAGCGCCCCCACCCCAACCCCGGCTCTCCCCCAGCGCCCCCTCGCGTGCCGCACCGCGCCGCGCCAGGACCGGACCGAATGGAGAGGAGCGAAGCACAGCCTGCGCCCGGGGGCGGCCCACAGCAGGTGGGAGCGGGAGGCGGGCCGAGGCGGGGCAAGGCGTGCGAAATCCCCCACCCCTTTCGTTAGTTTCCGGGCCTGGGTTGGGGTGAGTCACGGCGGGATGTATAAATGAGGGTGAGTACCTCACTGCAGTACGATTTCTGCGATTTCGAGCTTCCTTGGGGTTTCAGTAGCTGCGAGGAAAGCGTAAAGAAGCCTGCTGGGATATGCTCCTGCCCTGTGCACTGCTGGCCGCTCTCCTGGCTGCTGGCCACGCAGGTGAGTGCGGGGGGTGGTGGGTGCAGGGCGCGGCTGGCTCCGGGGGGCTCCGGCTCTGCGTCCCAGTGGTGCGTGGTGCCGTACGGCCGCAGCGCGGGGGGCTCCCGGACTGGCGGTGGCGGGCCGGGCCCGCGGGGATGCTCGCAGCCGGAGCGTAGGTCTTCTGTTTTATGTACCTCGTGTCGCCGAAGTCAGTGCAGCAGGAGGGCTGGCGGACGCCCGCTGCGTTCGGAGCTGGTTCGTTGCAGCCCGCAAACAGTGAGCTTCCCGACTTGTGTCACTAATATTGCCGGGAGCTGCCTGAAGTCTTGTGCGAGTGGGACTCGTTCTGCTGCCCGCCCTGAGAGCACTGATGTGCTTAAGATGTTAACGCAGTGCAGTGGCAATGCTGATCCAGTAGAGAAGGTACTCTTTTAACTGGAGCGTTTGATTTCATTCCAGCCAACCCTTGCTGCTCCCTCCCGTGTCAGAACAGAGGTGTGTGCATGACAACAGGATTTGATCGGTATGAATGCGACTGCACGAGGACAGGCTATTATGGGGAAAACTGTACAACACGTAAGTACCTCTGATCTCTTTGCGTGGAGTCTGAGAACTCAATTACAGAATTGCAGGTTATTCTGAATAGCAACTTACAATTTTTCCATCTTTGCTCACAGCGGAATTCTTCACGTGGCTGAAACTAACATTGAAACCTGCACCAAATACTGTCCACTACATTCTCACCCACTTCAAAGGAGTCTGGAACATCATCAACAACATTTCCTTCTTACGAGATGCTATTATGAGATACGTGTTGATGTGTAAGTATACATTCACTCTTCCAGTACTCCTTACTGACAGGAGCTACGTGTAGGACTCCAAATACTCTATTTGATTAGTTTATTGATAAAATAGCAAACTAAAATGTGTTATGGTAAAAGCACTCTAAAGAAAACTTAGGATCTAAGCATATTCATGCTTGGCGTGAAATAGGCTTTCAGACAAATGCATATTTTCTCATCTCAAATAGAATCTCAAATTTTGCTAACACAACCTGCACCACTTGTTATAAGTTCAGTAGCTGGATCCAACTGGTAAACTGGGACCTGTACCTATTATTCAGTAGCCGTAAATTACTGAAGTTAAATGGGATTATATGTATGGAATTTGTGAATGCAACTGCTGCTAAAAATACATAGAAACAGCACTGTGACTTCTTGTACTTCTTAGTCTTCATTTTAATGTATGCCAGATACATATCTTTTTTTTTTTTTCTCTTCTAGCAAGATCACACTTGATTGACAGCCCACCAACATACAATAGTGACTATAATTACAAATCCTGGGAAGCTTATTCCAATCTTTCCTATTACACAAGAAGCCTTCCACCAGTAGGACATGACTGTCCGACACCAATGGGTGTTAAAGGTAAGGAATAAAACAGATACATAGTGTTCATTTCTAGGGATTTCATTTATCTTTTTGTCCCAGAAAGCACCAACAGATCTGCTTGTTTACAACCGTCCTAATGCACTGTTGACTTTGAGAATAGCAATAAATGAGATATATTGTGTAATGACCTAAAAGATAATCGTTCTTGCACTCATTAATGAACTGTGTTCTAAAACCAGGAATTAGAAAGCTTCTAATAAATTTTAAAAAGTCAGCATGGGAAAGCTATGACTGTAACCAACAAAAAGAAGGTAGTTCCCCTTGTTAGTAAGCTGCTATCCTTTGTTAAAGAGTTGAAAATGGGAAACCTGTTTGGTTGTTAGGAGCAAAAATAAGTATTAAGCATAATTGTCATGAATATCTTGCTATAAGGAAACTTTCTTCTAGGTAAGAAAGAGCTCCCAGATTCAGAGCTGATTGTGGAGAAATTCTTGCTGCGGAGAAAATTTATTCCTGACCCACAAGGCACAAATGTGATGTTCACATTCTTTGCCCAGCACTTCACTCATCAATTCTTTAAGACAGACCATAAGAAAGGACCTGGCTTCACTAAGGCTTATGGCCATGGGGTAAGATCATAGCTTTGGGACTTGAATGCAGCACTAAGCTTTTAGGAGCTACCAAGCAGTTAGAATGATATCTTACAGGTAGTCAGAATATGCAAACACTAGTGGATATACTGTGCAATGCAGCAACAAATTGTTGGCTTTACCCCTTATGTGGCTTCCCTTTAGGCAAAATTCCAGCAACTCAGTAGCATCTCTTAGGTCAGAACTTTTTGTGCCAAGCACATAATTCTGCTTAAGATCTCTGTACAGTGAGGACTGTGATTTCTTCAAAGAATCTGCTTTTACCTAAAGTGTGCTAGATTTAATGAGTGTTTAGAACTACTCTGGACTCTTTCCATCAGTTGCAGAGATGCTTTATACAGTATTTTGTTTTGTGCTGCTAATTAGACAGTTTTAAAAGAATTTGAAAAGCAAATTTGGATTTTAAGATATTTATCTACAAGGAGACAGTTTGGGGATAAAGAAATTCTCAATATAAATATAGTGCACATGTCTAAAACAGAAATCTGTAACATCTTTGTATATATAAAGAGCTGTCTGCTTAATAAAGTGCCAATGACACTCTAAACAGAGTCCTAAATTGCCAGTCCGATTTAAAAACTTAATGTAGAGATTGCTGCAGTTGCCTGGAAATAATTTGGCTTCATCTTAAATATCAGTGTGTAATACTTATAAGGTAACAATACTGTAATCAAAAGGTAAACATCTGTGGATGCCAGATCGTCTGTTAGAAATAGGACTTGTCCTAAAATAGCAAAAAATGTAGCTTGTCTTCACGTTCTCAATGCTCTTATTTTACAGGTTGACTTGAACCACATTTATGGAGAGACTCTGGAGAGGCAACTTAAATTGAGACTTCACAAGGATGGAAAACTGAAGTACCAGGTACGTCTTATCTTAATTGCTGCCTTTTTATTGGATGACATGTTTCTTAAAATTAGTGCTCTGTTCACAGCGTAGCTTGCCTAAAGTTGGCATTAACAGAGTCAATGCAGTGTAACTTATAAGCATCTTAGCTTATAATTCTCTTGTTTTTTCTCACTTCCTCCTGTGCCCCCTCTCTGGCAGATGATTGATGGAGAAATGTATCCACCAACAGTAAAGGACACTCAAGCAGAGATGATCTACCCTCCTCATGTTCCTGAGCACCTGCAGTTTTCTGTTGGGCAAGAGGTGTTTGGCTTGGTCCCGGGCCTAATGATGTATGCAACGATATGGCTGAGAGAACACAATAGAATCTGTGACATCTTGAAACAGGAGCATCCGGAGTGGGATGATGAGCAGCTATTTCAGACTACAAGACTTATATTGATAGGTGTGTTACTCTTGCATGTGCAACTCTTAACATTCTCTAGAGCTTGACACTTCTACCCGTTTTGTATGGCAGCTGCAGTAGAGTTAATAAGAGGAACTGTGTAATTGGTATGTGAGGGAATAAATCAGAGCCTTCATGACCCTTCACTGGAACTGTATTAAAATACAGCTTCCTTCTGCCTATGTTGAATACCAAAATGAAGAAAATGGAGTCGAGTGATAGATAGTTCCCTTTATCTAAGGGAAGCAGAACTGAAAAGGCAGGAAGCTGAAGTTAATTTTTTTCAGAGAGAAAGCCTGTGAGGTTAGGTGACCTCAGTTGCTCCCAGACCGTGACAGTTTCTTCTGGGACAGGGTGAATTCAGGTATGTTTTGAGATGGGCCGTAGTTAAGTCAGGAAGTGGCATAGAATAAAACTCTACATGTTTCTTATGTCTTACTTTCTGTTAAGTGGTATTACATCTTGTTAACGTTGATGCACACAGTTGAAAAAGTCTGTGCCCAAATAGCGAATGAAACAGTAAACCAAGAGAAAGCAATTACATTAAGCAGCTCAAAGCTGAGAGATTTCTCCTACCTCTATCCTAGATAGTACTGTATAATCAAACACAACGTAGACAGTAATTAATGATTTTCTACAGATTTTGTAGAAAACCAAAGGAAATGTAGTTTGGGAGAGGATAAGCAGAGTGGAGCAAGCTATGGAGGTGGTAGGGGGGAAAACTTATTTGGAATGGTATTTGGGAGATACAACAGAATGCTAATGAGTGTACTATTCTTGATTTCTATAGTTTTGTAGGTTTTCTGTGTGTTTGTTTTGTTTCCTAGAGAAGCTTAGAAATATGTCCTCAGAGCAGGGTAACTGCCTGGTGTTTCTTTGGGGAAGCAGTATTGATTTTTGTATCCTGTTTATTCTCCAACAGGAGAAACAATCAAGATAGTTATTGAAGATTATGTGCAGCACTTGAGTGGCTACCACTTCAAACTGAAGTTTGATCCTGAGCTTCTGTTCAACCAGCGTTTTCAATACCAGAACCGAATTGCAGCTGAATTCAATACTCTGTACCACTGGCACCCACTTCTGCCTGACACTTTTCAGATACATGACCAAGAGTACACTTTCCAGCAGTTCCTCTACAACAACTCCATTATGTTGGAACATGGCCTTTCCCATATGGTGAAATCTTTCTCCAAGCAAAGTGCTGGCAGGGTAGATATTTTCTCAAGTTACTAGTAAATGGAGATATCAACTTGGGGGTTGACCAGTGCAATAAATCTATCCAGAACTAATAATATAAAGATACAACTTTCTCAACTTTTATCTGGAGATCTTACTGCTTTGTTTCTATCGAATAGGTTGCTGGTGGGAAAAATGTTCCAGCTGCAGTACAGAAAGTAGCAAAGGCTTCAATTGATCAAAGCAGACAAATGAGATACCAGTCCTTGAATGAGTACAGGAAGCGCTTCATGTTGAAACCGTTCAAATCATTTGAAGAACTTACAGGTAACAGTTCTTAATCTTTCCTTATAAACAAGTTCCATTTTTCCTTCAAGTGGGTATTAGAGGCCTGCAACTCTATTTCTGAACTTCAGCAGGATATTGCTGCTGTTAAAACAGGACTTTCCACTTACTGTTTTTATTCATTAATAATTACAGGAGAAAAGGAAATGGCTGCTGAACTAGAAGAGCTTTATGGAGACATAGATGCTATGGAACTGTATCCAGGCCTTCTTGTAGAAAAGCCAAGACCAGGTGCCATATTTGGTGAAACAATGGTAGAAATTGGCGCACCGTTCTCTCTGAAAGGACTGATGGGAAATACAATATGCTCCCCTGAGTACTGGAAGCCAAGCACCTTTGGTGGAAAAGTGGGGTTTGAAATAATCAATACTGCCTCCTTACAGAAGCTCATCTGCAACAATGTGAAAGGCTGTCCTTTCACTGCTTTCCATGTCTTAAATCCTGAACCCACGGAGGCAACTATTAATGTTAGTACCTCAAACACAGCAATGGAAGATATCAACCCCACACTACTACTGAAAGAGCGATCTGCTGAGTTGTAAATTAGCCATCTAATTTATTTATTTATCTAAGTTATTCTATTTATAGCTCTAGTATTTAGAAAACAAAAAGCAACCTTTTGCATCTTCACTTTGAGGGTTGCCGTAGATTCCTTACTCAGGTAAGGCTTCATTTTAGAAAAAGGGATTTTCTGTGTTTCAACTCTGCAGTAGCAAATCCCTTGTTTAAAGCCTTCTGTAGCAGAACTACGTATTCCAAAATGGACCAAGTTCCAGTTTTTTACTTGTTTTAATACTTGACAAAGGGTGTTAGGGTTTCTTTTGTCTTCTCACTTTGATAGGTCACATAACACTACAAAAAGCAAGTTATTGCCTCAGCAATTTTTTAAACTTGAAAACAGACCTTCAAACTAAAAATGAGAACTTGATTTAATGAAAACTGCCAAAAAAGATTCTGAATTCTGTATGAGCACTCCAAGATTGACAAATACATGTTTGAGACTTGCTTATTTAAAGTCAGAAAATACATTGCGTTTATCAATGATACTACCTCTCCCTCATGCAAATAAGGCACTTTGTACAGTAATTTACATGATTGATTTTTTTTTTTTATGTAAGTCTGTCCTTTTGTGTGGCATTATACTTTTTTCATCATTTTTAATTTAATTATTAATTTAATTATTTAAGGATAATATAACTTTTCTGAGATGCTACTTGTTTTTGAAGCATGTGTCACAGAAGTATTATTTATGTGAGATGTTAACAGTGGTACTGAGCTTAGACACAACTGTCAGGCAGGAAAACAAGGCTGCTTGTATATCAGTAGACGTCTTATTTTGTGAGTCTGCGGAGATCTTAAAGTTAATCCAAACTATTAGCGTGTGGGGTTTTTTGTTGGTTTTTTTGTAGCTGTAATTCTCTGGTTAATATAAATTCTCTGGACAATATAAATCTGTCATTCTAAATAAAACTATACATTCCTTTTGTCCTTAAGGACATGACTATTATATAGGTTTATGTAGCCAAACTGAAATTACTGGGGAATAATTTAGAAAATTAAGGAAAAAAAAAAAAAAATTGGGATGCTGTATAAACATAAGCAGCTGAGCTAAACTTCAAGGCACCAAGGCTTTGTTAGTGTAGGTCTACATAAATAGAGCTCTAACTCATGACTATAAATTGTTTATTTGTTTGGAGGGGGGACGTTAATGTTTTATTTATTAAAGTATAAACAGAGGCATTTTAAAGGAGTGGCTTAAGCTCTAAGGAGAAAAAAATAATAGCTAGCTAAGCACATAATATCCCAGACACATTTGTCCTGGTCCAGCACTAAAGTATCTAGTCTCGTTGGGGCACATAAGTTCTTAAGTGGGATCTTGTACCAGCACTTCAACCTTTGCATATAAGGGTATCTTTTTTTAATTTCTAGAGAGGAAATGTAGAAGATGATCTTCCCATAAAATCAGCTGGGGAACTGTAGATAAAAAGAATGTTACTTCAGACTGGAGTAGAGCAGCAACCTGGCATTCTGTGCCCCCAGCCAAAATTCCTTGGCTTCTTGTGGAAAAGGACATGTTTTATATTTCCATCTGAATCTCTTGAATGCTTGTAGAGGCTTGTGTTGTAATGGCTGTGGTACTAGCATAGTTTGAATGTGACTTCTGTATTTCTGTTGATCTGTTTAAAGATGCTGGTTATGTTCTCTAGTGCAAACTTGTAACTAGTGGCACAAATAGCTGACTCCAGATCTCCTACAGCAATTGATACTAGTGTCTGATTTGAGGTGGTCCTTGGCATAAATGCTTTGGGAGATGGGTGTTTTGTTTTTATATTTGAGGCACAAAGAAAGAAGAAAATTCAATAACCTTGTACAAAATAGGGGCCAGTACTGTGTTCAATTAATGAAAACTACTTAATTATTGGTTTAGCATTTAGCCGTCATTCAGACCACCTTTGGAACATGCTTTAGAGCACCTCCCTACCATTTGCAAGGAAAACTGTATGGCTTAAAATCAAAAGAAGACAAGTCTGGGCAGATCTAGTTATTTTGAGGTAGTTAAAAAAGAATTCATGAAAATAAGTTTATTTCAGCCGAGTTCTTACAAGCTGCTTTGGAAAGGAATCCAGTTCACTCTACACTTTGTACTCTGAAGCTGTTTTTTAACACTTATCTGTGACCCAACCTGCTGGGTTTGGCTGGGTTCAAGTTGCTCGTGATAAATGTGTATGTTTGAGATTATTTATTTAAAATTCTGTGAATTGTTTTTCACTCTATTTTTATAGGACAAGAATGGTTTTTTTAAAATGCAATTGTTTGTATAAATAAATTGAAAACATTTTATCGATGGGGTCCTTTGTTTCATACCAAGTATTGTTGAAGAAAGTTGTACATCATCCAACTACCATTATCTTTCTCTTCTGCCACCCATGAAAAGAGTCTTCACTATGAAACCTATAGAGCCCTCACCATGCTGCATGCTAGTGATGCTGTCTTGTGTACTGAAGTGTTTTGGAGGGAGGGTTCACTGCTGGAATCGCGTGCCTGTGTATTGGTGTAACTAATATCCCTTTGTTGTGACTGCATTCAGTCTCTCTGAAGCACAAACGGTTTGTAGGTGTTTCCCTTTGGGCTTAATAGACTTCACAAAGGGAAAGGTGCTTTGGGATAAAAGTAGTAACTAGAAGTAGCCTCTTATGTTGTTTTCCTCTATGGTAGTTTGCCACCGCTGTCAGAGGGCAACCTCTTTCTGAAGCAGATGAGGCTAAATCAGCTGTGGTGTTCTCTATAAACACCATTGATCATATGTCTTCCCTTTGCATGAGGGTCCAGCTCTGCTTGAGAGAGAAAAATAGCGAAGGTATCTTCTTTGCAAAAGCTAGTCAGAAGGGTGGATGATGGGGCTAGGACAAGAGAAGCAGTACAGTTAATAAAATCTAGAGACAGGATCGGTTGCAATGGCTCCTCTCCTTTACCAAACACTTTGAGTAACACAGTTTCTCTCCTTAATTTTCGTCTCACTAAGGAAAGCTATGAAAGGCATTCCTGAGGAGATCAGGCACCTTGTCCTGCCTACCACCCCCATGCAGCCACTGACCAAATGCTACTTACAGCACCTATAGCATCCTGCTGTGACCATCCCCATTAGTCACCCATCCCCATGCTGGCAGTGTTCCCTCGTAGCCCCTTCCTAGTAACTGAACCTCCTTTACCTAGTCACCTTCCTGCCAGCCATTCAAAATCTCTTTGGTCTGAGGCTCAACCCAGTGACTCACAAGTCCGTACACCCATATGACTGTCCTCCTGCCTCTGCTCTGTAGCTTTCCATTTCTACTAATGTGTAGAAAAAAAAAAAAAAACCTTCAGCAACTCTTAATAAATTAAAACCCAGTCCTGATCACTTTAGCCCTGAAAAGACATCTTGAGAGCTCTTTCAAGGCATCTCTCCTGGCCTCAGACAGAGGGTGTGAATGGAATCATATGCAGACCTTGCGTGAGCAATGTAGGTTAATTTTTCTTTATAGCCCATTAATGCTATGATTTAATTCATTTCTGGCACATTTCTTAAAGGCCTTCTGATGTGAGGGGAGAAAAACATTTCCCTGCCTGCTCGTGGGAGATCTGACTGCTGCCAGTTCCCTCAGGGAACCCGTAGCCCCTCTCACACATCTGCCCCAGTCCTGTAAACACCGAAGTGCTTTGGTGCAGCTGGCGAGAGTGAGCATGGCGTAGTGCAGGGCCTGCGGCCATGTCTCGCAGGCAGGCTCCTGACTGTGGCTGCTCTGACTCAGCAAGGGAGGGTTCCGAGCCTGTCCTGTGGCTTTGCTCGAGCACTCCAAGAAACAAAGTGTGCAGTGGAAGGGAAGCAAGGGAGAATATACTGGCGTGCTGTGCTCTCACCTTGATTAAAAAATCCAGAAATGCCACACATCTGGGACCCAACAGTTGCATTTAGTCAGCCTCAAGCATTTCTGGGGGTTTCGCTCAATTGTTTTATAGTAGGGAAAAAAAGATTATTGCATGTCTCCCAGTTAAATACAGGTCAACACAGCAATTCCTGAGGCCCAGAGGGGGGAAAAGTGCCCATTACCCCTGCGAACACTGGCCCCAAAAGTGCAATAGGCATGCCCTGAATGGATGGTGTGGCATGACCAGGCCCAGCACTTCAGAGGGCAGCGGTGGGCCGGCTCTGCTGTGGCCCTGGGGTGGCAGGGTGCTCCATGAGGGGGCACGGCAGAGAGGTCATCTGTGTGAAAGGTGTTTCAGGTGAGTGCTGCCCTAATTAGGGATGGGCCGGTCTGGGATGGATTTGGAGCATGATGGATGTGATAGCTCAATCATGGAGGAGCTCCTCCTTTCCTTTGAGCAGGGGCATGTCCCGATGATACAAGAGGCAAGAATGTTCCCCAGGGTAAACCTGCCCTGTGAAAAATGCTTTCTCTTGGGACTGGGCTGAGGTAACTGTTTCACCCAGAAAGATGCCAAAAAGGGGAGGAGAAGGAGGGGGTCAGCATCTGAGCCACACCTTGGAGGCAAGTCCCTCAAGGAGCACAAGAACGGAACGCTTCTGTAAGCAGGTCACCATACGCGATCGCCTTCATTGAGGTCTTTGGCCGTACATCATTTTCTTGCTTGCCCACTGCGTAAGAGCTCTTTATGGGCAGTGAGTCGGAGCCTCGTGGGCATCTGACCATGTTCATTACTTCTGATGCACTCGCTAGAGTGTGCTTACCTTTATGCTGGAGCACCAATTCTCCCAAGACAACTGCCTTACACCCTAACACACATTACCTGCCTTCCAAGAGACATTTGTACATTTGTAGCAGAAATAGCTCCAGCTTTGCTAGAAAGTACTCCTTCAGCTTTCAGCACAATCCACAGAAAAATCAGCCAGGTAGTTTGACCATCCTGTAGGAAGAGTGTGAACAAGAAAGAAGACACAGGCAGAGGAGCCGCCTCTGACAGGGAGACGGACATCATTTCTTGTGCCTTGCACTGCTGCAGATACTGACACTGGGGAACAGTGCTGGAAAAGGCTTTGGCAGAGACATGTTGCTTCCTTCCGGAAACCAGAAAGGAAAGGCTTGGAAAATGTAAGGATATATGCCGGGCAAAAAGGCTGTAGAAAAGTACTCTAAATATGGAAAAGGAGATGAGTAGGAAAATCCTAACCTTTTTTTTGCTAAAAGACATGCAAAAACCTGAAACCACACAATGCAGAAACACAGCAGCATCACAAAAAACATCACCATGAGAAAACCTCTCCTTGGCAAGAGCTGAGTACTCATCTTACTTCAATTAGAAGCTTCAGTTTTAAAATAGTATTATACTTTGATATAACACGATTGGTGCAGCTATTTTAATTAACATTGGCTACGAGAGACTTTCACAACCAAAAAATTCACTACTTTCCTCATGTGCTGTTTGAGATGTACATGCACATAGATGTCAAGAAAGAGAAATGGGAAGGGGTGAGACAAGGAATTCACAAATTTTCCTTTCGGGGATTTTTTTTCTGGCTGAAAAACCAAAGACTGCACAGGAAATCTCAGCATTCCCTTAGAACCATAGTAAGGCTATTTACCTCCACATAGAAATCAAACAGTTGGTGGTGGCCTGGCCAAGTCAAGAGCTGAACACAGCCAGTACGAGATGATATTACAGTTTGTGAAGTCTCACTGGTTTTCCATCAGGAGAGAGCTTGCCCAGTGCTGATCATAGAATCATAGAATGGCTTGGGATGGAAGGGACCCCAAGGATTATCAAATTCCAACCCCTCTGCCACAGGCAGGGCCAGCAACCTCCATAACTAATATTAGACCAGGTTGCCCAGGGCCCCATGCAACCTGGCTTTGAACACCTCCAGGGATGGAGCATCCACAACCTCTCTGGGCAGCCTGTTCCAGCACCTCACCACTCTCCATGTGAAGAACTTCCCCCTGATATCCAATCTAAACCTTCCCCCCTTGAGCTTAAAATTGTTTCTCCTTGTCTTATCACTATCTATCTGAATAAAAAGTTGATTCCCCTCCTCCTGATTCCTCAGTGCTGGGCAAGCCAAGCCATATGAAGAAAGGATTTGCCATCAGGCCAAAAGGAAAGCACAAAATTCCTAATCTGGGGAAGGAAGGCAAATAATGTTCAAAACAACTACTTTCAAACTATTACGTACCATTTGAGTATCTGGTCCATACCAGGGTACATACACAGAAACTCACTCTGACTTTCACACCTAGTTTTTTAGACTTCTTCAATCTGTGGCCATTGTCCGTATCCTATTCAATCATATAATGCAAATGTTGGAATTTTTTTTTTTATTTAAGGACAACTTCTTCATTGATTTAATCAGAATTGCACTGGGGTGTAGATTTCTCTGCTGTCTACCAAACTGGGGATGATTAAATATGTTCACTTCCAAAAAAATAGGAAATAGATCTCTCAAAAGGTTTAAAAAAAAAAAAAAAAGAAGTATCTTCTTCCCCTTGCTTCTTAGTCTTGGTTACAAAAACAAAAATAGAATCTGAATGTTTTTTAAAGAAACAAAACAAAACAAAAAAAAAGCCACTCAAAATGTGTATGAAGAGGGGTCTTAAGAAGTTTTCCAAAATTGGAAATTTATTTATTACATCTACTAACCAACTCTAATCCTTATATCCTTTTTTTCCCCTGTTAATTAATAGTTCTTCCAAGAAAAACACTGTGAAAATACAGTGTCACATAACTAGGAGCTCCCTGCTTCCAAGTGCCTCAGTTCTTTACGTAATACAGTAGCAACCTATCAATGCTTCTGTACAAGGACAGCAAGAAAATACTCAAAAAAATAAAGGAGGATCTTTTGGAAAAGGCACTCTATTTTTTCATGGTAACCAGGTGTAGCTTGTTACTTTAGGCTTACACAGTAGTGGATATAGGTGTGTGCAAGCACCCTTGTTGAAACCTGCCCTGCTGACAAGGAAATTTAACACCCATTCATTTTCTGTAAAATGACTGCATTTGTGGTAGACATTTCTATGAGAGCACATGAAACTTTTTATCATTTTCTTCCCCACAAAGGTGAGCAAGAGGAAGAGATGGTTGAAAGTAATATCCATCTCACTGAGCATCATGTTTCAAGCAGCACCTTGCCTTGTCTTGCTTTGTGCTATAGTGCAAAAGGTCTACCCAAAGAAAATATTTTCGTAAGTATTCATCAACGAACAATACTGCATGTCTTGCAGCTTCAACATAACGCTCTAACGCGTGACTGCTAATCAGGATATTTATGAATTTGTGCTGGCATGTCTCCAGAAATAGATTAGACCATGACCCCAACAAGTGACAAGAGTGTGGTATAAAAACCCAGCCAAGCATCAGTTGTTCTGTATGATTTTAAGCCCTCAAAAGCTTCAGTGAACTCTGTCAGAGCAATAAAACATGGCTAAAGGCAGCTGTGCCAGTTCCAGATATGTTCTTGAACACCTTCAAAACTTTACCCTGAGAACTGACACAGTTCAATATCCTTTCAGTTGCAGCTATAAAGCCTGTTGCCCAGACAATATTAATTAACCCTACTTTACTAATAATGGCATAGTTGCTAAGTGGCATTCATAGGTAATAATTAAAATAAAAATTTGTTGAGGTTGTTCAGCTGTGAAATACAATCTTACATAAGACTGTGATGTAACATTGGTGATCTGATCGTATCTTAGAGGAGCTGTTAAAAAGGTATTATTTCCTCTGAATCAGGAAAGTAGAGTCCGTTCCATGTAAGTCAAGGTTGAGATTTCATGACATAGAATTTCAGTGAAAGTAGAAAAAATGCATTTCCAAATTAGAAATTGACTGAATTTTCTCAGTGTCCAATAAAAGGATACAATTTCAGACAGATAGTTGATTGAATACATGGCAAATTTTTATCCACAGAACAATAAAATCAGATTCTTTTCACTATTTTCTAGGTGAAATATTTCAGTATTTGACATTATACCTCGATTTTTGATGGTGAACAGACTTCTTAACATGACAGCAAAGTGGCAGGTTCTTTTATAGATTAAAAAAAGATATAAATTAATCCAAAACAGAACTTGGCATCAATGTATAGCAAATTCATTTAGATATTCTCTATAATCTTCAGTCTAATCTGATAGTGATTTTTCATTGAATTATAAAAGATCTCCTACAATCAGTAGGAGAATAACGGGCCTCTACAGGCACATGGTGAAACTGCATTGGGCCATCCCAGCCCTGGCTAGCATGACACAGCTCTCCTGTGTTCAATCAGAGACAGGGCAGCATGTAGCATTGCTCTGGGAAGATGCTAGCACTGAAACCAAGGGCAGAAGCCTGCAGAGAACAGCAGTAGCTGTTTTTCAAAAGCAGGCCCACAAGTCAGCTCCTTAAATTTTATTTTATGATTGTATTCAAATTATTTAGTTGAGCACTTTATCTCTAGCAGAAGAATAAGTCTGGTTAAAATACTACTTACAGATTATCCCATAACCAACAGGTATTTAGTGTGAATTTTTTGTCTTTATTTTCATCACAGCTGTTGGGTTATCTTCAGAGAATTTTGAAATGCAGATAACTTCAATCTTAATGTGATTCAGAAGTGGAAGAAATATCTCAGTTTGCTTTCAAAATTAGGAAATAGAGCATGAGGATATTTTCCCTAATTTCTGCGGATTGTTCTGTATAACCTCTGAGAAGTGAAAGTCTCTATACCCTTGTTTTGCACTAAATGACTCTGAGGACAATGGACATCCTTTTCTATATGTTATATCTACAGTCGTGTTCATCAAATACCTTCAGACCCTCACAATATCTGAGACTGAGAAGATTTGGAAAAAAAATGCTTGTAGGCCACCTAGGCCACCAGTTCTCCAATCCAGTTATTTGTGGATTTGTGGAGTAACCAAGCGTCAGGACTTCTGCAATGCCTGTTAATGAGGTTACTATATACTATGGCAGATCTCACCTTTACGCCTTTTTGAGAGGTTTCAGTGGCATGTTTAGTGCTTCTTTATTATTTTCTTTTCTGGCTTTGCAGTTTCATTCTCGTAACAGCTTTCCAGATTCTGATAATGCTTAGGCAAGTCACAAGGATTTTTGCATCTCAACCATCAGTTCTCAGCAATGGAGATAGAAACTAGCTCCCAATCAACACCAAGAATGAATCAACCACCTCTCCATCATACCACTTCAAACTCAGCTGCTGCTTTTTCACTTCCTGCATCTCATACTGGATAAAAGCTCGCAAGTCCCTTTGCCTTTGGAGCATATTCCAGGACTGCGCCTTCCCAAGCAATTCACTCCCCATATCATCAAACTTGTGTGCCTTCCCAAAGTAGTTGGTTGGGACACACAGCATTGCACTCTGACACACTGATTTTTTCTAAATAGTGATTATTTTGAAACACAATAAAGGACTCCAATTATCATTCGTCTTCAATATCCCCATCCGTGCTCTGCCTCTGTCAGGGCTGACTAAGTGCTGCCTCTCCAGGGAGAAGATTTTTGTTTTCTCCCAGGGGACAAGACATGCATGGAGGAGGGAAATATCAATTTCTAACATATCCTTTTAGAAGACACTGTTGGCAGGTGCTCCAACCGTCTTAGTGCAAAAATACATTGTACTGGAAACAACCATCAAGACAAAAGCTATTTGCTTAGGGTAGAGTCTTCATGAAGCAGAAGAGGCACAAGAGGTGTGCAGAAGTGTTGTAGTGATTGCAAGATCTCTCAAGACTTCTTAGTGCTCACCTCACTGGAAAAATATGCTGGAAACCTGCTAATCGAGTTCACAATCAGCAGCCTTAGGAAGTGAGAGTCTGTGAGGCTGCATTTGTCGATGGCCATCTGATTTATATAAAGTAGAGGGGAATACAAGTGTTTTTCCACACCAGTAATATGATAATTTATACCACCTACAGCTACCTAGACCAAGTCAAATACCAAGTAAAAATAAATTTTCCACAGCACTACTGGAAATAACCTTCAGAACAGGCTTAGCAAGTCCTGGCAGTAAGCACATTTCCTGCAAACAATTCCAGCAAAAACATGAAAGATCAGTGGTAACAAATTTTATGCACATCTGTGTTTTAATCTGCATTTCCTCCTTCAGACATTTGTGACTGTTCTTAGCCATTGCTCCTTTTCATGAGTTGCAGGGGAAGCACCAGCTTCATCCCACGTTGTCTGGGGAGCACTGGCCTGGCCTCCAGCTCATCTCCTTAGGCCAGGAAGGCTCAGGGCACTGAATATTATCCCTCTGCCAGACACAAGCACTACGTTTGCTTTTCACACAGATGCAAGACAAGTAGGGAAATGGTTAAAATACTGTACTGAAGTTTCAAATAGTTCTTCCACAATTTAAAATAAGAGAAAGGATTTTTTCCTGCTTTTGAGGAAAATCTATGAAGCATATGAACACCCCCGTGAGTGCCAAGTTAGTGCGTCCCATAACTCCAAAGCTAATGCTAAAACTTTTAACTAAAGATGAGCCTTCAAAAAGTGATTCTGCCATAGCAGATCCTGGGATTTCGTCTTCTGCAATATTTTGTCACTTCTGAAAATGTCTCTAGAGATATAGTGACAGTGAAATTTACAGCAATCATTCAGGGCTGTGCCAGAGAGCCAGCAAGAGCTCTATATCATACAGTAAGTAGGTACCAAACAAAGGCTTTTCAAACCAAAACATCACCACAAACAAGATACAGGAAAAAATAAGAGCAAACAATGGCTTACCAGTGAGCCCAGATCAATAATGTTTCGTTCTAAACTGTAGCAAAATAAAAAGTGAAATCAAGCGTTTCTCAAAAGAAGGCTTTGTGAATAGAGAATTAAAATCTCCCAGATTCCTCTTTTTGGGGAAAGATGATTTCCTCTTTAAAATCTCTTTCTTAGTCATACTTGGTTGCAAATATTTCTCAGAACTCTCTTTAAGCCTTTTATGCAAATAGAGAATATTAACCTCAGTCTTCTTAAATACTTGCTTTCTCAACAGTCGATTCTACAATTCCACCAGCTATTGTAATCAAAACTGACACTGTAGAAGTTGCACATGCTTTAAATAAACTGAAAACACCATCTGCAAATTTATACTCTTTCCGAGGAGCGAGGAGCAAGGAGCAGTTATTTTAGCAGTACTTTTAATCTCCATATTCAGAAGGATGGAATGGATAGACAGGTACAAAGCCATTGTTAGACTTACAAGTAATTTGTTAGGAGACAGAAAAGATCAACAGGTGTTATTAAATGTAAAGCAGCACCTTTGGGCTCTCAGTACTGTGAAACAACTTGAAAAATTCTTCTAGTAACTCAGTATCAGATTTAGAAATTAATTTTTAAAAGCAGAAGAGCTTGTTTGCATCTCTGACTTTGCAAAAAATAGACAGGGAAGCTTCCTAGAAAATGTTCCCATGACATTTCTGACACTTCAGCTTTCAGTCATAGTAAGATACTACAAGAGTAGCCTGTACCCCAGATCTTTAACCTCTCACTCCCTAACTGACCAAGAGCCAGAAGGCAGACTAAGCAATTATTTGCTTCAGCATTTTCATAATAGTTGGTTTGAAAAAAGATTTTATTTTGATAGAAAGGATATACTATCTTCCAAGATAGAAAAACTGTTTGTTCATTCTCTGTAATAACAAAATGTACTGGGAGAACTGAAATCCAGAAGATGTAAATTTTTTTAAGTGTCTAATATATATATATATATTTTATTTGCCCCAAGCTGCATTTTCACAGGAATCCCTTCCTTCAGAAAATAAGTTAGATTACTTATGATGCAGTCCATGAATGGGTAGGCAGTATGGGAGATTATGAATAAGATTCCATACTGTTAAATGGCCATAAATGCACCCATCTGAATAAAGCTCTGAAAGAGCAATAAGTCACCAGATTTTAGACTAGTCTAGATTTGCATGACTTGCATAAAGCCAGCCCCACCTTCAAGTTCATAGCCATGCTTGATTCTTCTCACATAAGGTCAGGTTCTCCTTACTCCACTGTTGGTGTCAAATATTAAAGAATTTAATAATTAAATGCAAGCTTTTGTTTCCTTCACAAAACCCCCTCTTGATTTCCTCACTACACTCCCTGTTTCTCACAAGCCTTAGGGCACAGATTCTAAGGTGATAAGATATAGTAAAGTGCATCTGCTTGAAAATTGAATTGCATAAATCATCTTCTCCGAAGATTTTCTATTCTAGCTTGTTTTATTCAGTCAGTTTCTAACAGTTTAAATCTAGCTCATGTTAAATACAACAAGAAGGGATTCTATAGGTACATCAGCCAGAAGAGGCAGGCCAAAGAGAGCGTACCTCCTTTGGAAAATGAGAAAGGAGATCTGGCTATGACAGATACGGAGAAGGCTGAGGCATTGAAAGTGTTTTTTGCCTTGGTCTTCACTGGCAGCCAGGGTTCTTGTATTTCTCACATCCCTGAAGCTTGCATCCCTGGGCTTCTAGGTGGGACCTGGGGGAGTAACTTCCTCCCAACTGTAAGGGCAGAGAAAATTTGAGACCTCCTCATGAGGCTGTGGAGCCGGATGGCATGCATCCCAGGGTCCTAAAGGAGCTGGCTGATACGGCTGCTGAGCCACTCTCCATCATATTTGAAAAGTCGTGGCTGTTAGGCAAAGTCCCTGGGGACTGGAAAAAAGGAAATGTCACTCCCATTTATAAGGAGAGGAAGGAGGACCTGGGGAACTACAGGCTGGTGAGCCTCACCTCTGTGTCCATTGAACCAGAGCTCCTCAGCAGACATTACCTAAGGTCACATGTACGTGTACATGCTCGTGTATGCACCTGAGTGATACAGACGTTTTCCCACAGGCAGGAGCATTCATGTATGGGCAACACAGCAGCACACAAAGCACTGGGGGCAGCACAGGTGGTGGGAAGAAGCCCTGTCTTATTTTTAAGCTATATTTAGTTCTGTTAACTGCCCTAGCAAGAAAAAAAAAAAAGAAATCAGATGCAAAGCCAGTTTAACTGCTTCCTATTTATTGCTTTCTGAAGTAAAAACTTGTGTGTATTACTGAATCTAATTGTAAAAGTTATAACGAACATCTTCAGGTTTTTCTTGTCATAATTTAAAATACTCCAAAGCAGCATGAAATTTCTTTTTGGCTTCTTGTCTAGTTTTACACATGACTGTAGTTAGTATATATATACATACATATATACATATATAGGAAAAAGAACAATTTTAATTTGGAGTAAAATATGACTCAGTAATGTTGTGATGAATGATGTAAAGTTAATGTTTAAAAGAAATACAAACCTGTTAAGATTGTCAAAGCAATATACAGCTTTAGCTTTACTCTACACTGATATAAAATTATAGAATCATAGAGACCTGGAATCACAGAATCATAGAATGGCTTGGGTTGGAAGGGACCCCAAGGATCATCAAACTCCAACCCCCTGCCACATGCAGGGCTGTCAACCTCCATATCTAATACTAGAATGGGCTGCCCAGGGCACCATCCAACCTGACCTTGAACACCTCCAGGCGTGGGGCATTCACAGCCTCTCTGGGCAGCCTGTTCCTCACCACTCTCCATGTGAAGAACTTCCCCTGACTTCCAATCTAAACCTTCCCTCCTTCAGCTTAAAACCATCCTCCCTGTTCTGTCACTGACTACCCAAGTAAAAAGTTGATTCCCCTCCTTTTTATAACTTCCTTTTAAATACTGGAAGGCTGCAATGATGTCTCCTCACAGCCTTCTCTTCTCCGGGCTGAACGAGCCCACCTCCCTCAGCCTGCCTTTGTAGGAGAGGTAAAGAAGTCAAAGCAGGTAAAATGAAATGGATAAATTATTTATTTATGATAACAGGGCTCCATAATGGAACAAAATACTGCAAAAAGGAGTACTAGGGTTCCCCTGGTTGATCATAACACTTACTTACGAAAGCAATGTTGTATTTAACCCTCCATTATTTTTCTTAACGTTTTTCCAAACTACTCATAAATACTTCTATCACTAGCCAAGTTTTAATCCCTCACCCTGTCATCAACAAAAAAATGAAAAAGCACTGTTTGCAGACAATAATCAAGCTGTTGTTTTCAGACAAGGTTGGACACTGCCCATGCAATGGAAATTCACTTGTAATTCTTTTCAAACTTTTCCTGGCCTTTTCCTGATCTCATACAAAGCCATCTTTAATGAGAAGTTTATTTTGCTTAATAATATTGTTTTGAGTCTAGTGGTAGTGAGTAAGAAGTGAACATGTGGAGCCACATTCGTTCAGAAATTGGAGACACCCTCCTTAGAAAATACAAGGTTGTTTTCACCTCTTTGGATTCTGGAAAGAGAGGAAATGTTTCTGGATGGAAATTTTTGGACAATTTCATCCTTTGTTGGAAAGTTATATTTTTATGGAATTGAGCCAATCTCAACTAAACTGTCCTTGGGAAGTATTTCTCAGGTCTAGCAAGGAAATTCTGGTCAAAACACAGCTGAACTCTTCCCCCTCCTCTCTATTTGATTGATCACATAGAGGCTTACTCTGGTTTCCTCTCTCATGGATGCTCTCAGACAAGTGCTCAGGATAAGCTTTTGCAATGCTTTCCTCTTCCTGATAAGGGCATTGGTCACCAATATGTCCTCTATTACAGGATCACTCTTTCCCCACTGATCACTTCCTTGGTTTTTCATTTAAAAAGAAATAAAACTCCAAATTTTCTTTTCCATTCACCATAAAACAAGAAAAATTTTGTAGGATGACAAACCTTTTACTGTCTGGCACTAATCTGTGCAAATGTTTCTCACTTCATAATGGGCCTAGCACTTTAAAAAAATAATAATTTTCTCCTAAAGAAGGTTTCCTGGAAAAGCACACTGTAGAGTCACCCATTTAAGCATGAATGCTTAGATAGGGACTGTAAAGTTAATGAAACATTGCAATTAAAAAATAATGCCATGCTGATCAGTTGTCTCTTAATGAAATGCTCCAGATAGCTGCTGGTTGTTGATGAACATCTCACAATCTCTCCCTCCACAAAATATAACACATTTAGTTGTTGACTGGATTCAGAAGACAGTAGGCAAGTAAGCAAGCAATGCTTCTACTCTTCTGTCCAGACTTGCATTTCATGTGCCTCTATTTACCATCAATAAATACTACAAGCACCTGGAGTCTTTCTGTCCAAGAGGGAACTGCCCTATTTAAGAGGCCTCCAGGATCCACTGGTTTATCTCAGCTTTCCCCTCCCTTTCTGGGCTCCAAGAGTGGAAGAGAGCAGGAAACATGCAGATTGCCAAGCCAGGCTTACCCCTCTCCCATGAGGAGTTGCACTGTGAACAGACGTGCTGAAGATCCAAGTCCAGAGATACACATTGCCAGCCTTGTAAGCTGTCGGGGGGATTTTTGACAAAAAAGAGACTATGAATGCCATGCAAAAAGAGCCTGAAATACTATTATTAGACAACTGGCTGAGACAGCATGCCAGGACAGGACAGCATACTCCAGGCCTAGCAGGTTCTAAAAAGAAGTGCTCCAGACAAAATCACATTGCACTACCTGAATGGTAGTTCTTACTTTACCATAGAAAAAGATGTATAAAGTAGCATATGTAAGTTGTCTTGGGGATGGAAGCATAAGGAAAGGTTGGAGATATTTTATATTGTCTTCAAGTGAACTGGTATATAGAGAAAGCTCTTAAAGTTCACTATACATACAAAATACAGTTGTTGCCAAGCACAAAAAGATATGCAAGAGTAAACATGTCTCTGGGAAGCAAAATAAATTTATTTAAATTGATTAGGAAGAAATAAAATGTGTTTGTTTGTTCTAGACTACTATGACATCCTTTCTTACATAGACTTATGAATGATACAGCAACTGCCCAGCCAGTTGTTTATACCAAGCCCATTTTGGCCATATACAGTACATGGCCAGGGCACTGATGTGCCCAGTGGCCAGGCCCATTCTGAACCAACTCCAGTCACCACGAAGCCAGCCTGACAGTATTTGTTTGATGGAAAATGGAAGCTGCCTGTGTGGCTGGAAGTGATCTCAGATGAATGAGAAACTTGGGAATACAAACCTAAAAATACCCGGCTATGGGATGCTGTTGTCCCTGGGGCTGCCACCAGAGAGCATCTGCAATTTTACAGTATCAGCAGTGGGAGGCTGCAGTCAGAGATCACAGCAGCATCACAATGTGCAAGAGGATCATCCCAACCAATCCAAGGTGTAAGAAAATTTGTGGCATTTCCTGTGCACAGCTCCTCAGACATGAAGCATGGGACACTAGAAGTGAAACCTGCTGAGGCCTGGTAGCAACGGGCCTGACCTCAAGTGCCAGTGCAGTACCATAGTGCTGCTGGGGAGGGCTGCTTGGCAAGTATTCCAAGGACCTGGAGAAGGCAGATGGTTCCCAGCTGTGGTGGAAGAGCCACCACACCTTGTTCCCATTGTACCCTGCTGCTCCTCACTGCCCTCTCCTGCACTGGAGCTCTCTGCAGGCACAAAATCCTCAGAAACTCAGAAGGCACTTGTCGTCACAGCCAGATGTCACCCCTCAGCTCACTGCCTCCTGAAGTGCCACAATTGCTCTTGGCATTGGTGTCAGTATGCACCACCGCAGATGTCAGAGGAAACCCAGAAATCTCTCTTTTCAGGTGGGGACATTTGGGAAGGAAGTTACAGGAAAGGGCATTGCTTTGTGAGCTTGTTTGTCAGGTACTGCCAGCGGATGTAAGTTGATAGACGCTGCTGTATGGAAAAGTACTTTAGCATCTGTAAGTTGTTCACTGGCTAGTGGCAGTGGTACAGGCCTCGCAAAAACCTGGCTAATGCTCTTACTTCCATCCGTGCTGTAGCTCTCCCATCTTTTTTTAGGCCTGCACTACTCCACTAGTTATTGCTATTTATATTGTCCTGGTGCCCAGAGGCCTCTGTGGGGAGCAGGTTTTGTGGTGTGTAATCTACGAAAAATACAGACTTTTATGTGATGGGTTTCCTTTCTAGTATGACAAAACACAGATGAGAAGTAAAGTATCTGTGGTGTGGTATTTTCCATGTGTAGAGGGAAAAAATAGCAGGGGAGCAGAGTCAAGGATGGAGCAAAGGGAGCAACGAGAGGAGTAAGGATGTGATCAAGTAAGGAGGTAGTATAGAAAAAGGAGGGAAAAAAAACAGAGAATAAAGTAAGAATGGCAGCAGAAAGGCAGTCTGGGATGGAGAAAAACCAGTGAAAGCACAGTGTGAGGTGAGGCGGACAAGCCCTGAGTGTGGGCTGTGGCAGAAGCAAGCAGTATGCCCAGCTGTGTGAACAGCCTGGCACATGGCTGTTGGGGCAGGAGGGCTGCAGCCGTGCTGGAGCCTCTGTTTGCATCGGAGGCTGCCCTGGGCCAGCATGTTTGGCCAGCGCATCCACGAGGACATCACGGGCTGGGCATGCCCTTCACATCTCCTCTTTCTAGCACTTTCCCCCACTTTTAATTCCTTTGCCTTTTACTACAGTCACCTATTTCCATTTGGTTCTGTTCCTATCATCTCCCCTTTCACTGGTCCTTTATTTTTCAGCCTTTTTTCCCTTACTTTTTCCCCTCTTCCCAGCAGCAGAGTTGCCCAACAGAGTTTCGATTACTTTTTCAGAAAATTTTCCCCCCAGAAGCTGCCAGCTCAGTTCTGACCAGGAAAGCTGGGCCACAAAGACCTCAAGGAAACAATTCAAAAGTCACTCTCCCAACAGTAGGGGAAAAATATGTGGTGTGCTTTATATGGCAGAGGAACCCTCTCCACCTGGAGTACACATAGTACCCCAGTGCTCAGTGCTTTGTTCCTGCAAATGCTGAGCCAATGGCACTCATTTTTCTCATTACAAAACATTGCCAAAAGATTTGGAGGAAAATGCCAATTTAGATTTTTGAGATGTATTTCTGTCACAGATAGCCAAATGTGTTTCAGATAATACCACACGAGGGGCCTCCAGCATTTTTGACACTTTTCCTGTGAGGAGAACAGATTTTCCAGCTGCTGCGAACAGCTGGGGAGTCCAGCACGTCATCCTCCTTTGGGATGCAGCAGCCCCCACAGCACACACCCACCGGATAACCACGCAAGTCCCTGCATGGAAGGAGCTTCCAGGGCTGATGCAAGGATCTCCAGGAGCATCATACCAACAGGTGACATCTGTAGGCGAGCTCCACGCATTTGTCATCTGCTATGTTACTGAACTGAATGGGCACAAAAACCACAGGAATCCATCAGTCTGTCCTCGTGGAGCCCACTTGCAAATCAGCTGGATGAGACTTGCTAAAGCACGCGGTGAGAAAACCTCACTGGGGGGTCACTGTGCTCCAACATAACACATTATGGGCCACAGAGGATGTGAAAGAGGTTTGCAGCAAGGGTCATACATTGTTGGGAGATGTTTGTCACATTCTGGTCTCCAAAATAAGCTGGAAGAATTACATGGGGGAGCTACATAAGTACACAGAAAAAATCATTATGTGTTATGAAGTGTGAAACCGCATCGAACTGGGAAGACAAGGCTTCTTTCCCAGGCAGGAGACGGGTACAGTGCTGGAAGCTTTGGCTCGAAACAGTGTGTCCTTCTTTGAATTACACTGATTGGGTACTAGAGCCCCTATGGTCACTTTCCACAAGAGGAAGAATTTCGGCTGCGAGCCTTGTATGGGCTGTATTGCAATACTGGCCACCGAAATCCTCCACCATGGCAGGGCCAGCACTTTGACACTGACAAATCCCAGGAATCTTCTCCCAAGGGGAAGAGGCAAACCGTGGTCTACCTCCTGTCCAATCCTTCTTCTCCTGCTTTAGCAATCCAACTTAGTTGTGGCTTAGAGGTCCCAAAAAGGAACCTTTTCTTCTCTGTCTATGAACAGAGGTGTGTACCTACAAAGGATGATTCAGAGCATCTCAGTTGTCTGAAGTGCTTTGATTTTTAGAAATCTTCCTAAAATTTCTGAAATCATAATGCTTGCTATAGCTGCATGATCTATGACTTATACTAACATACAGGGTGAGAAATATGAGTCACTTGGTAGTGATGAAATAAAATGAAAATTTTAGGATTTACCTTTAAATAACTTAGAATAGCAACCTCCCCATCTTTTAGAGGGTTTTGAATGTACAGAATAACCAAAAGATGGTACAGCTCATAGGCAGAAATGATTTCTGTCCTCTCAGATATTAACGCTGTCGTTCAAGCAACAAGATACTGCTCAGAGTAAAGCATTTCATAGAGAAGAGTGTTATCATATCATCATAAACCAGAATTGTGAGAACTCTGATAAAATAAAATTCCTTTGCTTCGCAACCCAAAAGCCTACAACTGGAGACGAGGAAGCCTATAAAAGGCACAGAGGCTTAGACAGCAAGGAGCTGTATTATGATACTTGAAAAGTTTTTCATAGCCATGCCTTCTCTCATCTATCTCTTGAATAGCTGCATAACAACCCACTTGTTTCAGCATTTATTGGAACGGCAGCAATAATTTAAAAAGAATTTTTTTTTCAACTCCCTGGACTCTGACATCGTCTGGTTATTACTAGGAAAAAAAATGATGACTTCTAGAAAAATGCAGCTATGCAGACTAATTGTTTTTCCATTTGCTTCTCTTCTGGCTAGCACAATAGCACCCAGACGTGGCTGAGACTGCAAGCACCAGCGTAGGATAAAGCTTTCAAGCCCATTAAAACAAAACCCTTTCACGACCTTCACTAATTCTATCTGTTTGGTTTCATGTTATATGTTGATCATAAATTTTCACGTTACCATCCCCCTTTGAAACACTGTCTTTCACAAATGAGAATTATCATGTTGCAGTATATATCATAAACAGCACATACACTTTATAAATTAGCATCCAAACAAGCACTAAGAGACTTCTAATGATGACACCTGAAATGTTTTTTAAAACTAC
The DNA here is from genome assembly GCA_016647715.1 of Pavo muticus. Classification (NCBI taxonomy): domain Eukaryota; kingdom Metazoa; phylum Chordata; class Aves; order Galliformes; family Phasianidae; genus Pavo; species Pavo muticus. Next base: position 586,117 of record JACDJE010000376.1, read on the forward strand.
AGCATAGCCAGTTATATATGTAATATAATTTACTGTTGCTGACTCCACTTTATGCACCGCATACATTAATAGTCTGCATTTAAAGAAACTTTAACTTTCAGAGACTGTCTTTTGTGTATCTTCAATCCTGAATTTCTTTCTTTTACCAGAAATAGACATCAGGTCAGTCTAACAGACAGTCTAGGCGTCTGTGGGTGAGTACAGCAGAACAGGGTATGTCTGAATCTAACGCCTGAAAGCCATTCATCAAATATTCCTAGTCTCATTCCTGATGGGAAATGTTATTTCTTTGGTATTTATGCAGTCATTCTGCATGACAATAAATAAATAAATAAATAAAAATCCATAATTGCCTTTTCATAAGCTGAAATCCCCAAACGAAATACCAAATACTGGCTGAATTTTGAAACTGAAGGTAAAGTAAAAAAAATAATGCTTTGGTAGCTCACCAGTTCAAAAGCAGAAGTCATTAGTGACCCGAAGTATTTCATTTCCAGGCCCATTACATGGTCTCTTGGTGCAGTTCTCCAAGTTAGCTGACTAAAGGACGAGTGTTCAATGTGAACCAGTGCAGTTAGGACAGAATTGTTAGAGAATATAAAAGAACAGCATAGTTACAGCTGTTGAATTTCTTCTCATAAGCACAGCTTTGCACTGTACATTATTCAAATATGACAGCAAAACTCAGCACACCACAGAAATTGATCTGATCTTGATAGTTTGCAGCAGAAGACAAAAGGTCTGCGAGGAAGACATGTTCCATGGGAAAAGTAATAGAAGCAACTGGGACCCTTGGACTTTTACCAGTTCCCCATCCATTGAAAAAAAGGATACAAAGAAAAGAGAAAAAGTAAAAACAGAAAGATAAGGATGATAAAAAACAGAACCGTTTCTACAGAAAATAAGCAACATAATGTAAGAGTAGCCAGTTTGGAGGAAATTGGGCTGGTGGGACAAGCAGGCTCATAATGTCTCAGGAGGTCTCTGTCTAAGCCCCATTGTAAAAGCAGGTCAGGTTGCAGAGGGCTTGCTTCAGTCCTGCATGATGCAGGTCTGACCAGATGGCATTCGGAAGGTGTCTAGCTCTGGAGCAGTCACTGATTCTCACAACACAGCTCGATAGCTATTCAAATTACCCAATGCAATTTTAAAGTAAAGGATGGGTTTTTTTCCATAGAATTATAAAATAAAATTTTGCAATGATGTATGGGGGATGCCTAAAGCACAAACAGATTTAATAATTAGTCGCCATTAATAGAAGGTCATTCAGTGATTACTAGCCATAAATAGATGCAAGACAATAAGGTCGTCATTATAATATGAAACCATACCTTATTTTAATATGTGTATGTCCTAATGTGCCAGCAAAACCAGCCACACAAGTGACAGCCAAACATCAACCCTAGGGTGTGAACAAAAGAAAAGTACTGATGTTAAGAACTGCTGGCATTAAAAAAAAAAAAAACAACTATCAAATGCAACTGTCTGCAACATCAGCTGTTCTGACCTCCATTTTCAAGGCAGAGAAGCAAGAGCTAACAGTATCACCGTGCCTGTGCTGTGCAAGGTTTTCGTTTTGCTTGCCTACTTTTTGCAGACAATCCCTCCCTATATGAGACAGCCTCTGTTGTCATACCTGAGGGAAAGTCCAGTTTATCTCATCTAGTCATTATAGAACTTGCATTAGCTTGCATTAGCTCATGCAAAATCTTTAACAAATATATATATATATTTAAGGGCTTAGCACGCTCACAAAAGTATTGTTTATAATGTCTACCTATAAAACTGCAATAACCTGCCAAGGGAAATTTAGAAATATTCTCATCTGAGACATTTCCATTGAGGTCATGAAGTGGAGAAAGCCTTTGAAACGAATTACGAGTTTCAGGGAGGCAGAAGTGACCAACACCCGCCACAAACACAGACCCCAGCAGCCAAATAGGTCTTTCATATCACTTACTATTGTTTTCCTGCTGTTGTTACAGAACCACATTGAGCATTGTCTCAGTCTGGTTGTATTGCTGAGAGACTGCTACATGCAGCACGTCAAAACACAACATTTTCAATTTCCAGAAAATTTGAGCACTTTCAGATTGTGTTGAATTTGGTTTTGTTGCAATCCAAAGATAAACAGGCTTTCAAAATTGGACTTAGAAAATAGACTACAGATTCTGTTGAAAAAGATTCAAAAATATCACAATCAGGAATAAGAAATAGTGACTGGGATCAACTGCTGTCGAAAGACTGATTTCATCATCTTGTTGCTATGGCCATTATAATGCAACTCTGCAGTCTCTCATAACAAGAGTCACTGCAGAAAAAGTAGTACATTTTACTTTCCTGTTCACATTCACATGCACACCTACAGTTCAGAAGGACAAAGTGAGACCTAGTATGCTGTTGCAATATTGAACAAGAAACTGGCTGTTTTTATATGCAATTTAATGTTACACAGTATCATCACAGTTCATCACAAGTCTCCTAATCAAAATAAATTTCAAGCCCCTCTTTACAAAGATACTGAGCCACCTTCTAAAGACATTCCACCAGCCTTAACAGATACGAAGGGGTCAACAAAATTATCCTATTTCCAGTATTTGCACAGTTAACTGTGGACACGGAAATTAGTTCCATTGTGTCACCAGTGAAGCTAACAAGAGTAAGTATATAGGACTATATGAAAACATGAATTACCTTTCTGAGCACTGCATATCATAGAACTCTAAGAAGCTAAATGTAACAAGAGCAGGGAAAAATCTTTAATCCTTTAATCTGTTTGATGCTTGACCACATCCTTCTTGAATGTACCTTCTTTAAATACAGCGGGTATAAAAATATCACACAACAGTAGCAACACAGAGTTGTTTACCTTGAAAAAGAACTTTGCAAAGTTGTGAATATTATCTTCTTAGAGTTTTAGCACTTATCTGATGACTCACTATATGTGTAAACATGAATTAATCAATTATCCTAGAGTGTATGCAAATAATATTTCTTTTTCTCTAGGTTGCCATTAAACATAGCATGTAAAGGTCACTATGGCCCTTGTAAAAACATTCAGAGATCTGCCTGGGCCTGTGGAATATCAACAGCATCGCGTAATCATATAAGAGTTAAACTCAGCCTTCTAGAATAAACACTTTTAAAAACTTTTCTTTTTTGTGTGTAAGCAAAGTTTCCTATGTTTCTTCATTTCTATAAACATCAATGGCAGCTATAAATACTCCCTCCTGGCAACTCATGATTCAGATGCGCTACTCATCCAAATATTCACTTGAATATTTACCAGGCTTAACAGTCAGGTAAGAAGACGAATACACTGCTCTTATCCACTACAAAGAGAAAACAGAAGTTAAAGACTCAGGATTTGCTCTTAGACATAAACACGGAAGGAAATAACTGTCTTTGTACTTTGTTTCTTCTCAAAACTGAAAAAGTGTTTACTCATAAAAAAAGGAAGCACCATTTGGGGATGTATGGCAGCCTCCATCTATCCTGAGGTTCAAACCAAAAAGGATCTGGAAGCAGGGATAAGCTACAAGAGAAGCACTTGGAAACATGGCCTAAGTCTTGCAAGGATGGTGCCAGAAAAGCCACAGCTCACCTCAAGCTGATTCTTGTAAGGGATGCCAGGGGCCATGAGAAGAGTTTCTACAACAACAAGAGCAGTTAAAAAGTTAACACAAAAATGTATGCCCATTGCTAAGCAGCGTAGTTGATTAGATTGGAATAAGGTACCAATGTCTTGTCTCACATCCAGAAAATTCTCATAGGCCCTTGAGTTTTGGAAGAGGATTCGAAGAGGAAATCTAGCAGTAGGGCAAGAGGACCAAGTTAGGGAGTCTTGACAAATCTTGTCCGTACAAATCCAAGGGATATGTCACATACACCAGATCTGAAAATGTTGGCTGGTGTCCTTGCAAGGTCACTCTCTGTCAGCTTTGATATGTCTTGGAGATCAGGAAAGGACAGACAACTGAAAAGGTGAGTGCTACTCGCAGTAAATCCACCTGCAGAATGGACAAAGAGGAGAGCGGGGATAGTATAGGTCAGACATCATCACTTCAATCCCCAGAAAGCCATGGAGTGAGCCCTCTTGGAGCACATTTCTGGGCACATCAGGGAAAACATGACTGGGAACATGACTGGGAACAGCATGGCCTGACCAACACGATTGTCTCCTGCGGTGAAATGCATACACTTGTGAATGCAGGGAGGCAACAGATGTCCTCGTGTCTTAAGGGATCCTTTCCTAGCTCAAAGGTTCCTGTGGTAGGGTACCACAGTGATCTGTCCTGGTCTTTAGTATCTGTATCGATGACCTGGAAGAGGAGAAAAAGTACTTAGCTCACTGAGTTGAGGGTGAGAAGGTGTAGCCAGGCCCTTCTCAGTGGGACATGGCAGAGGACAACCAGTACAAACTAAAAGAAAAGATATTCAGATTGCATTACAGAATACATTTTTTAACCATGAAAGCAGTTCAAGAATGGGAGCAACTTGCCTTGAGCAGTTGGCTCACCTCCACCCTTGGAGGTTTTAAAGACCCAACTAGATAAATTCATGGTCTGAATTCAGTGTTGACCTTACTGTGAGCCAGAGAGACCTCTCAAGTTCCTTATACCTGGAGTAGTTCTGTGAGTTACTGGGCATTCAACATTGTTTATGACCAAAGAAAGCAAAAGCGGTGGATTTGAACTGCAAGATTTACCAGTGCTTGAAATAAGAAGGTTTCTACTATGGTAGATAAAAGAATAAAATCAAGGCTTTATTTTCATTAAGAGACTTCTCAACTCTTTGAAAGCTAATTTTAATTACGGTTCCAGCAAATTTTATTTAAATATACTTGTGGAAAGTTTGATTTTATTTTTTTTTTTGTAAAGTTCCAGCTGCAGAAGCAAAAAAAAACGCATTTTACTTTGAACTGCTTAAATGAAATAGTGAGAATGAATTCAGATAGAAAAGAAACATCTCTAGGCTTTGGAAAGTTAGCAAAAAGAAGTATTTTGTTTGATTGCAGACAACAATTTGACCACTTTTATTAGCAAAGTCTTGATGTCAAAATAGTGTGGAAAGGTTGGGTATTCTGCCAACCAGTACAATAAATAAACAGATAGATAGATAAAATTAAGAGGAACAAAATCAGAAACGGAAAAAATGCAAAACATTCTGCACTGCAGACTGAACAAATTAGCCTTGGCTAGCACAAAGTTGAAGAAATGTGAATAGTTTAGTCCACTGCAAAAAATATTTCAAGTGGATCTGCCCTACTAGTCCTTGGACCAGCAGAAGTCCCACTTGTCCCATTTTTTATTTACATACGTTCTGATAGGGCACAAAGGGTCAAGGCAATCCCAGATAGGAGTACATACTGGGAGAAGAACTCATTGAGCAGCCCTGTGGAGAAGGACTTGGTGGTCCTAGTGGACAAAAAGCTGGACATGAGACAGCAGAGCGCTCTTGCAGCCTGGAAGGCCAATGGTACCCTGGTCTGCATCAAAAGAAGGGTGGCAGCAGGGAGAGGGAGGTCATTGCCCCCCTCTGGAGTACTGTGCCCAGGCCTGGGGCCCCCAGTATGAGAAAGATGCAGAGCTGTTGGAGCAGATCCAGAGGAGGGCCACAAAGATGATAAGAGAGCTGAAGCATCTCTCCTATAAAGAAAGGTTGAGGAAGCTGGACTTGTTTATCTTGGAAAAGGCTCCGGGAGACCTCATTGCAGCCTTCCAGTACTTGGAGGGAGCTTATGAGCAGGAGGGGGACTGATTTTTTTACAGGGTCTGATAGTGACAGGAGAAGGGGGAACGGCTATAAACTAAAAGAGAGGGGTTTTAGGTTAGATGTTAGGATGAAATTCTTTATTCAGAGAGTGGTGAGGCACTGGAACATGTTTCCCAGAGAGGTTGTGTGTCATCCCCAGAAGCATTCAAGGCCATGTTGCACGGGGCCCTGAGCAGCCTGATCTAGTGATTTGAAAGCTTGTCCATGACAAAGGGTTGGAATTAGATGATCTTTAAATTGTCCTTCAACCTAAGCCATTCTACGTTTCTCTGACTCTAAGCAACAGCAGGAGGCAGAAACTGAGGTTAACCCATAAGTCCCTGGCTCCCAGCTCAGCTCCAACTACAAAACAAATGCACTGATCTGCACCAGCCAAGGAGCCAACTACGATCAACATGCTTGCTCATGACTCCAAGGCAGACTCAGATAGCAGTTCAGAGGTGAGAAACTGACTGATGTTTAAGCTGTTGCAGTCTAATTCCAGAATTTGTGTCAATTGTTTCAGCCAAAAATCCTCCAACATTAAATACTTTTCCCAAAACCCAGTACTCAATACTTGCTGTATTTCATTTTTGAAGTGCGTCACTGAGAAACATTCTCCTATGAAAAAAGTCCTGACACTGAAGTTAAATATTTCAAGTGTTTCAACCAAACTCTGTCATACTGACATTAAACTTGAAAAATATTTGTCAGATTAACCTGAAGCTTCTTCCAGCTTTTAAGAAATCCATTTTTCTTCCAACTATACCAATAAAAAGCTTCCAGCGGTAACATCTTGTGTGTATTTTTTGAAACATCTCTATTAGCAAGGTCGCCTATCCATCCCTACTTAAATGTTTTGCCGATCCAAAGTAGGCTTTAGATTAAACTAGCTAATCAAAATAAAACACAATCTCATTCTTGACTGTGCATTTAATACAGTTTGAATAGATTGGTTTATTTAAAAAAAAAATGGCTGAAAACAAAACCAGAAATGTCAAAGCTTTCATAATTTTTTAAGCAATATGTCAACATCATAAAAAGCTGCAATCAGAAGAATGATTTTGACTTTTATTTCATCTCCTTGAGCAATATGTTGTAATGTTTCATTCTGTAACACTTCCTGTTAGGGTTGCTAATATAAATCACCTTCGCTTTGTTTATATTGTGCATGATCAACATTTTTCATAGAAAAAAATTCTACAAAAGGGATGGAAAACAGGTGGAATTCAGTTTATTCCTTGAAATAAAAGCAATAAAACTGCCTCATAAACAAGGATGAGTAAGAATACTTTGCCCATCTCCTTGGTCTTAGGAAATCATTTTTCTTTTACATCATATCTAGGCCAAAGGAAATAAATCAAGCAGTTTTCCTTGAAGACTTTAGCAGAGACTATAGGAATAACCAAGTCCATCTGTGGCCTCTAAATCTGCAGCCTCCTTAAAATAAGATCACTATAGATAAGAAGCATTTTCTAAAGATGCTGTGACCAGGACTTCTTTTAAAGTCCTTTTTAAAATGAACTTTTAATAAAAGTCTGTTTTAAAGAAAAGAAAATCCACTCAAATCTATTTGAGCGCCATAATCTTACCATTCTCACCAGCTTCAAATGAGGACTATTTTCTCTGGAAGACTTGACAGTGAGAAGCAGCAGACAGCTCACTGGCCCTCCAGGAGCTGTTCTTCACTACAGCTCATACTAGTTGGAGGGTTTGTTTTGCAAGAAATGAGATGTCCTTGCCATGGACAGCTTGCCACATACACATATGGGGCAATGTCTGGGTAAGAAAAGGGTGTTCTTGCCTCTGTTTTGCAAGGCAAGAACATGAAAGCAAGAATTTTGACTGGTGTGTTCAAGAGCTATGGACCTTGAAATACGAGACAGAATGGAGCAGAAACAGTATATTCATTTTTTCCTCACAGACTGCAGAACTTGATCTTGAAAAGCAGCTCATAAAAAAAGAAAAAAAAAAAAAAAAAAACTGTCTTAAAAAGGAGTTCAGCCCATGCATCCTATTTCCTGAAACATGGAAAGTCCACGTCCACAAAGCAGATTCCTGTCACCTCTCCTGTTACCAACCATCTGTACTCACCATGGACTTGCCATGGACTTTATCGAGCTTGTTTTTGTTTTGTTTTATTTTATTTTATTCTGTTTTATTCTATTTTATTTTTTCTAACATTTCTGTACAAAACGGATTACCTAACATTCTACTTTATAATTTTATTTTCCTAGGAATTTACCTAGTTAAGAGGCCACCAGAAAAATAACAATGGATTTGAGGCCAAAATACATTATAGCCCCAGTCTGAGCACTCGCTATCAATGACAGAATTTATTTTGGGAACAGATATTACAGTGCAGTTTGGGTAGAAGTGACTAAGCACCACTGCTCATTCTGAGTGGGAGGAAGCACATGCTCACGTTGCCCAGGGAGGCTATCCGGTCTCCATCCTTGGAAGTCTGGAATACCCTATTGGCTCAAGCTCTGAGCAACAAGTTCTGACCCCTGAGGTGCCAAGCTCTGAGCTGGACCAGAAGCCTCCTGTGGTCCCCTTCAACCTGAGCTGTTTTGTGACCCTATGTTGCAGACATGATACTGTCCGCACACATCAGTAAGCAAGCACAGTATGTCATCAATCTTTGACAAAGACTTATTGCACATATGCAATGATATTTCACTGTAGGAGAAATTTGTTAGTATCACCACAATGACCACATGAACCATTTCCTCAAACTTAACAACCAGTGACTTAGCAAATATTTACGCACTATAAGTTCAACTTCATGAACAAGATTCCAGTATTCCTGTATTTTTACAATGACAAAACAGTCCTTGTTTAAATTTGTTAACCCATGCTGTAATACTGACTGCATTATTGTCAGGTAGCCATTAGTACTGTGTTGTGTGTCTATTCTCATTGCAACTGAAGAAAAACAAATAGCTGTACAAAGGTCAAATCCTGCTTTGCAGCATGCAGCAGCTCTGGTCCAAGCAGTAACACTTGCTTCCACTGTCATAGCTAGCTTGATACAGACGTGATCTAGGAAGTGTTTCAATTCTTGGGAAAACAGTATCTGTTACATACCAGACTGTATGCTGGCATGTGTATGTAGGTCCCCATCAGCAGCCCTGCAAATCAGCAAGGAGAAGAATTTCAGTCTCTGGACTACCACAGCCAATATCCATGTAAAAGTGTGTGTGCTCTCATGATCCACCCCAGCAGCCAGCACCAGAGGTATTTTTAGCTACCATGAAATACAGGACTAAGAGTGACACTTGTGGATGCACCATGTCAGCTCCCCCAGGCAGAAGGACAGAGGCTGCTTCATCTCAGCCCTTCCTCCCTCCACGTGATGATGATGGCCAGCCCTCATCTTTGCTAAGAGGAAACTCTAGGCCACTAAGGCGTGCATCCCTTTTGCATCCCTTTTCTTTGCTAGGAAATATCCCCTAGTTTTAGGCTATAGGCTTAAAGCAGACCAGCCAGATCTGCAGAATTCAAAGAAACTCGATTCCAGCCTCACTGAGGTTGCCCATCATCCACCAGCAGTCCCATCAGGCCACACAGGGTTGTTCTCAAGTCAAAGTTACTCAAGAGATCAAGGTACTTAACTGTTCTGGTTTGCATCATAATCCTCGCTCTGCCTTCAGATCACTTTCAGTAAAATGCTAGAAGCTTTGTTGATGGATACACTGTTCTCAACACTGCAGTTGCACTTACTCTGTTTCTAGAGTTTCTGATAAGATAGAGAAAATTGTTATGAAACATTTGGATTGTTTCATAAAACTCAAATCTTTCAATAAGTTCTTCATGGTATTCAGTACAGTTAGTGGATAAGTTTGCTCCTGGAGGCAAGACATGAGACATTAAAGGCTCTCTTTTCATAATATCTGTATTTCAATCAGATTATTCATACAATTATATGTTAAACTAGCACAGCAAGTTCTGCACATTAGTAGAAGTGCAGTAAATAATTTCCTGTATCTCTGTCCTTAATCAGAGCAGGCAGCATAGAGCAATGTAAGTTATTTGGATCTTTTCAGCAATATTTGTACTGTGTGTTTGCTGGTGCTCAGCAATCAAATGCATTATGTGAACAACAGTGTTCCTCCTCTTTTCCTAATGCAGAATATAGAAAGAATCACAGGAGGTTGATTTTATTATAAAAAGCTTTGCTGTCTCTTAAAACGAGGAAGGATCTGCTAATAAATAGACTCCATTGTGAATCTGGAGACAAATAACCATCCAGTTCTCTAAATGTAAATTACTGAATAACTTCACAGGTTTTGAATACTCCCCAGTCCTCCTTGTACATTGCATATTGTAGCTTGCCATTACACAGTGTCATTTTTGTCTTTCCATACTGCTGGCTGTGGGAAATAACAGCAGATACCTGATTGTTTCTACTATCTGTGTCTGCTGCACTGCAAACAGGAGGGCTGAAGCTTGCTTCAATTGGCTAATACAGATTTTAGGATCCATTATCTCCACTCTAATCAAGCAGGAGTTAGAGGTAATGTTTTACAGTCTTGAGGAAACGTAAACAGACCTTGGCTATACAGAGAGCATGTGAACAGTGACTAGAAAAAAGGAGAACCCCTGAATTTCTTTGTCCCACAGGCAGAAAAGGCATGTAGGCTATAAAGGGGCTGATGCAGGATGCCTGAATCACATGCACATTGCCAGTGCACAGTTACTGTGCTATGCAAAGCACTGCTGTGTGCCCACACCTTTGTGGGGCACTTCTGGCGCGTTTTTGTAAGCCTTGTTCTTCCCAGTGAGGACAAGAAAGAGCTCCTTCCATTCACCTTTTAACCTGCTCGTGTACAGCAGACAAAGCAAGCAGTGCCTGCCAGGCAGTGTGGGGCTTGCCTGAGCTGACAGCAGCATTGTGGAATGGTGGGCAAGGTCATGGCATCCGGACCAGCACAGCCATTGCCTACTGCAGCTATCACACATGAGAAACCTGGCCTAAAATACAAAAAGGCCTCTAAAATGGCATAATGTGGACAGATCTCAGCTTAAAAGAAAACCCCTCAGATTAACTTCTTGCATGAGGAAAGCCAACTGGAGAGGCCATTTTGGACATAGCCCCTCAGAGCTAGTGCTACAGGACACAGAGTTGTTATTCCTGCATATTTCCTAGAAATGTGAGCCCTGGGCTGTGCTCCTTAGAGCATGACCCTTTCCCAAAAGGTAAACACCTTTTATTTAGGGCTTGTTTGAGGGGCCACCAAGACAAAGCAGGGCTGTGAACCAGGAGCTCACCAGCAAGTTGGACACATCTAGCACTGCTGAATTTTCACCGGGTCAGCTTTTCACCACAAAGGCCTTCAGCAGCAACCAGGAGCTGCTGTGCAGAGGCCCTAGGTGCACTCTGCAGAAGTTTTCCATGCTGGAGAACTTTCTCCTGAAGGCTGAGGAAGCTGAAGTGGTGCTTTTTGTTAGTCAATCAACATGAAGCTTTTGGCATCAGTTCAGTAGAAAAGCGATCAGAAGGGAAGTGCTGCATCTCTTTCTCTCCCACACAGATGGGAGAGTCCGCATGGCACCATGGGAGCAGGACTCATAGAGGGCAGGAAGCGTCACCATTTTTCATCCAATTTGAAAACATTTTTCATATGAGAAAAATTTTGTGATGTGACTGTCACCACCAAACTTTGCATAAGGTACTGAAGTCATAATTCCAAGCTTTATCTCAAGCTTAAGCCAAAACTCCTGGAAGTTTACAGTAAATATGGGGCAGGGGTGGTTGGAGCAGATACACCTTAACTGACGTGTTGCAAAAAGGAAGGGGAAAACTACTATTAGCAATCAGGCTAATTGTTGGAAACTCCTGTAGTTCATGCAAAATTTTCAACAGAAAGAACAGCCCTTTTTTTTTTTTTTCTTTTAAAAAGAGAAGTCTGGTAGAGCATCAGTTGATATTCTGAAGTCATTCCTCATGATCTCAGTGAAAAACATTCAATATCTAATTTTCAGTCCTGAAAGGAGGTTGTTTTCTTTGTCTCCCTTCAGAAACAGGCTTTAAGGATGCGAAGTGCACAGCAGCTTTCCATGTCTGTCTGTCCTGCCACAGCATGGACAGGACACTGCACAGCTCCTGTATGCTTGCATCCACCCCACCATTTCCCTCCTGGAGATCATTTCACTGATAGAAAAGTTGTTTTTGTTTTTCTTCAGCAAAAAAAAAAACCAAGTTATCTTACTCTTAATAAATGAAAATAAGGTGTGTAAAGATAATGATTAATAAACATGAAAATACACAGAGATGACCATTTATCCAGGCTACTGGCTTTCTGGTGGAGTGAGTCAAAAAATCAGGTAAAAAACTAGTTACTTTAGAAAAATTCTCAATATATTTAAGGAAAGTAAGGGTGTGTTGAATCAATGCATGTTTTCATTGTAGAGAAGGGGCTTGCTTGCTGTGTTTTCTATTTATTAGCATTTTGGCTTGAATCTGACTGTAGACATGCACAAATAGAAATGCACATCAACAAACAACACATTAAGCAGTGTTCAATCCAAAAGTTAACAGCCAAATGTGGATTTCAACCAACAGCTCCCTGTTGCTGATGACAACTGCAACAGCAGGGGAAGGAAGTTATTAAAATGAAGAAAGCTTTTTGGGTTTCATTATCAGTTAGCCTTCAAGCTCCTTGTTAAAACTGTTTCAAAGTTATGGATTCTGAACCAACAAAATCAAAAGATTTTACGTTTGTTTGTTTGTTTTATATATATGGGTCACCATCCATTCAAAAGTGTGCTACTACATAACATCAATGTCACTGAATAAGATCATTACATTGCCAGTCATGGCAAGTGCTGCACAGACATCCACCCTTCCTGGATTAAACAGGAGAAAAAGGATTGGCAATCACAATAGCTCTATTTCACATTCATATTGTCCTCCCTTTCCAGAATTAGAAGCAGAGGAGGAAGAAAAATCCCTTTTTGGTGCCTTTTATCTTCCAACACCACTAGCAATCTGGATTGTCTCCAACTAACAACACACATTAGAAATTGCCTCAGTTCCTTAGGCAGACGTTCGGACAGGTTAAAACTAGTTCTACTCATTTTTGCCTTCTCAGAGAAGAAAAAAGCTTCCTTACATCAATGCTCCTATATGTACCAGCTACAAATGATATTATCCCTCACTGCAAGCATCTGTGGAGCTGCACATTTTGCTTTGTATCTTGTTTCTAATCTTTCAGTTTTTCGTCTTAAATATCAGATGTGGAATGGAGATATGTGGCGACTCTGAAGCCACAGAATTGATGGCTGGTAACTTTTCAGAACAAGACTGAATGCCTGAAGGCCTGAACTAGAGTGTTGGTTTGGGGATAAAATGCTCAGACATAGTGGTCACCCACATATATGCACCCCCAGCTCTTCATTTATCCTGCAGCCTCCATATTCCAGCCAGCTGGCATTCTTGTAGATACCATCAGCTTCCGGTTGTGCTGAAAAAGAATACAATAAATATAATGATCCAATTTGATGAAAACCCAAGGACTAATTATGACTATTCTAATTATGTGATTTGATTCATGTCCTACATGTCCTGCATGTGCAGAGTGAAAAACTCAAGCACTTCTGAGACATTGATCCATCATGTACCTCTTAATCCAAACAGGACTGATTCTAAATTGCTCTGTTTTTGCCACATTTAAACAGTGACTCAAGGTATGGACTTCGACTTAGATGCTGAAAACCTGCAAATGGGGAGAGAGATCAGACAATCCTGTGTGCTGTTATCAGGCTGCAGGCTAGGAACTTCAGTAGGTGGTTTAACCTGGCAAAGTCTCCAAGCAGGAGGGTACTTTGGGCTATCTCCTCATGGGAGACAAAGCATCCTCCAGTTTGTCACAAGCCTTCACTGCCCAAACTGAGCCAGAGCTTCCTGCATCAGGCTCCAAGCTCCTGGTCCTGGGCAGCAAGTGCCATGGACTTCCTTTACAGGAAGACTCAGTCATTTTCAACCGTCAGCATGAACTCTTCTGAGAAGCGGAAACCCTAACTGGTCAGACTGGAAAGCAGAATGGTTCCCAGACTCCTATTCATCTCCACGACAGCTTTCCCAAAACAACAGGCTCTGTTCACTGGAATTCCCAGTAACTCTAAGCCCAAGGGCAAGTAACCAGACAGGTTTCTACTGCAACCCTGGTGGCTTTGGCCTCTAGTCCCTCAGAAATTATGTCTTTCCCTGAAATGTTTTCAGTGTCAAGAACTCAACATCATGTGTCCCTTCTCCATGAGGGATTTCTTGAGATGCACTGTGAGTGCCATTCTTTTTTCTTCAATAGAAGCCTTCAAAAATTTTCAAAATTTCCCCTGAAAACTGAGATATCATTTTTGAAGATATTGCCCTACTCCTTGTAAAAGGAATCATTTTCAGAACTGGCTCATACAGGATGAAAACCAAAATTAGAGAAGAGGAAACTGCGCAACCTGCAATGGGAAATCAGTGTTGAGTAGTTTCATGAAGTCTGAAAAGCAGCTGGTAACAGCCCAGCTTGTATTTCTAACTGACAAAAACCAAGATAAAACTGGGCAGGATGTGGTTTTTCTCTCCATCTCCTTTAAGATGTGGTTTCTCTCTCCACCTCCTTTCAAAAGACATAAACTTTGTAAAACAAAACTCAGAACTCTTACACCAAGGAAAACATCCAAAAATCCCCCCAGATCCAAGGGGATCCCCAAGGAAATGAGATTTTTTTTTTCTTGATGAGATATATGATTTGCAAGTGGCGTGCAACACTCTCACCATATCTGTCCCTGACCATGTCTGACTCAGAGGCACTTTGCCTTCCAGAATTCAGATAAGCCTGTCCTCAGAAAAGTGAAGCAGAGAATTCTGCTTCATGACTGATAAAATAATAGCAACAGTGAAATAACCCTGCAGATGCTAACATGCTCTTTGTCTAGTATTAGCTCAAATTTCCCATGGGAAAGAAGCACAGTCTCATTTACTACCTGTTACCTTTCCTTATTCAGCTCAGTGCAGAGCTAAGCATCTCATCTGTGTACACTTAGTATACAGTACAAACATAAACATGACTAATAATCTAATTTAACGTAACTAAAAAATATTTGAGATGAATGATTTTACATTTTACATCTATGAGCATGACTTCAAACCATGGATTGTGCAGCTTCAATTTCAAAATTTACAGCCTGGTCACTGCTGTATCTGGATGGAAGAACCTTTATTCTCCTACTGAGATTTTGCAGTGCTATGGAAAAGAAAGATAAATACAAATTTAGATACAGACGATTTCAGGTGTCTCGTTTAACTTCAGAGTTAAAAAGAAAATCGTATGCAGATTTTAATTTCAAGTCATCTAGGAACTAATCAGAAAGATAAATAAAAGGTTAAATTCTCCTAGAAAGCCTTCTTAGCAGTTAATAGTTTTTGGATTAGACAATAACAAAAGGGAAAGGACCTTTGATAGGATTTTTTTTTTAATGAAATCACTTTTTTTCTACCATATTACTGATGTTTTCTGTTTCTTGAAATTTATTTTGCCAATTAAACAAAGGAATAAAGTGATGTAGAAAAGGGAAGAAAGAGAGACATTGGAAAGGCTCAAGAAACACAACATTTTCAATTATGTGCTCTGAAAAGTGTTACTTCTTTTATCATTTACTGTCACAGTTTCACATTAAACAAGTCCAGTTTGTCCAGTGATAACCTCAAATAAATAAACTAACTTCCCCCCCTATAAAAACCTGAAATCAAGTTACCATTTGCCACTTCAGTGTATCTTGAATGCATTGACTCCTATACATAAGAGTTCAAGGAGAAAAAGGGGAAATCAATCAAAATACGCAGCATCTTGTGGGAGGAAACTATTTTTGAATGCTAATCACATCAAGTATTAGTCTTAAAATATACAGAAAGAGGAAACTTGGGAGCTGAAATTGCATTTCATTTCAAATTCATATACTTCAAGTTTCAACCATCAGTTTTGGGGGACTTTCCCTCTACTCCAAAAGCAAAGGTAAAAGTTAGAGTTTGCTTTATTTGTGGGCTTGGGTTCTTTCTAAAGCATACTTATGAATATAATTATGGAGTAAAAAATCCCATGGCAAATGAAAGTGATTTTGGTAGATTGAGAGCTGGATGAATTCTGTGTAGCTACTATATACCGAAATACAATCCACCTAACCCTGCCTTAAAAAAACACACAGATCTTTGACAAGCTGCCTTCGCAAGACCTAGATTTGGGCCACAGGAACAAGCAATTTTGCATGGACAAGCACAGAAGCACTGGAAGATCCTACGTATTCAGATGAGTTTTCAAGGTCTATATTATTTGAGACGCTGTTTAAATCCAGTAGAGATACAGTCACTACACAGATAGGAGTAAGAGCCTTACAGTGTCCAGATTTAATTAACAAAATCACTATTTCTTGGCTACTTTGACTTTGTCCTTCCCTGCCAAGATCCTTCACATTTCTTCATCCCATGGCTGCAGGCTCTACCCATGGCAAGAGCAAGCTGAACACAACAGAGGATGCGCCGGAGATGTTGAGCCATGTGCCAGGAGTGCAGCACTGTTGTGTGGGATGGGGCTGGATGCATGAGACTGCTCCTGGAGCTTCATCCCAAATTAGTGAAGGGCTGCTCTCCTCCAGCCCTTCAGCTGCATGGGAAGGGTTTTGGCTTCTGGGCAGGAGAAAAGTTCATTAAGGACCATTGTCTTAGTTCTATTAAGATATAATCAAGCTAGATTCACTGTGTTATTATATTCAGATGCTTATCGCATTTAACATGGTACAAAAGCAAACTTTTTTGCAGCATCTCTGATATTTTGTCTGCACTAGAAACTTACACACACAGTAACTTCAGTTCCCTCCATGCCTCAAACAGAACACTTTTTTCCTGTGAGTTGAGTAAGTTAATTAAAAAACAATCTAAGTGGTGGGTAAGGGGGGACAGATATTTTAATCCACCGCAAAATCAGCTTTCACTCTACAGGAGAGGAAAAGACCAGACAGCAAGAGGTTAACCTTTACACTGTCCAAGTCCAGGGTTCCAGCCCCCGTCTAACATGGTGAGAAAAGTTCACGTCCCCCTTTCCCAGCAGCATGGCCAGCACTGATCCAGGTGATGATATTCAACACGCACTCTTCCTACTGCCCCACCTCTCTTCCCCAGTTTGCCACATGCCTTTGGGCAGACATCTGAAGCCTTCTGCTTTCCTAGAGGTCTTCTTGCCTGAGAGGAAAGGAAACAAGTCCCAGAAAGAAGCACAGGCTTCCCACCATTCTTGAATTAAAAGCACAGAGCTTGTTGCCAGAAGGAGCCTCACAGACTGCAAGATGGATCTCTACAAAAAGATGCGCTATTCAAGCCCCAAAGTAAAGAAGAAACTTCTGTTCCAGCGAGCTAAGTTTAGCTTGTTACAGGCTGCCCTAATTTGTAAATGAAGCTCTGCAATTGCAGTTTTAAGAGAGTTCCCCTGCAATAACTTAAAACATCTCTCCAGTAAGCAAAGTGGCTGTAGTGCTTGGTGCCTGCCGCAAAATACCCAAATAATTAGAAGAAATACGAAGTTGGTAAACACTTTGGCTGAGATTAGTCTCATTTCACTTTATTAGTGTAAAAGTTGAGCAATCTGGTCATCTGGGTTCCATCTACAGTCAGCAGATAAAAGGTGAATCTGTTCAGAGTGAGTCCCTCCACTCAGACAGATAGGTGCTCAAGATGGGTGGTACAAACCTTGTTTAGGCAAGACTTTCTTAAAGATTGCTAAATTTAGAATAAGTTCATTATAAACCAACCATTATCTCATCCCGAACCTGTGAAGTCTTGCCCTTCTTACATTAATATTGCAGGAGATTTGCTCATATTTAGATGTTAGCATTTCATCATCGCTGAGTCATCTGTTCAAAATCCATTGTTGTTTCACATCTTAATTCCAGTCATGCCACACAGCATTTACGCTCTGTGAACTAGTTCTCCCAAAAATTTCTATGGCAATTACCAAATTCCCCTTTTCTATACCAGCACACCCCAAATGGAACAGTCTAATGACTCTAGATTAAGATCTTTAGAAAGCATGCAATTTGTTCAATTCCGCAATTAGCACACATACTAAAATCACTAATAGCCATCAGCTGAATCATCCATGGCTCACCATCATTTTTCTTCTGAAAAAAAAATAAAAGAAAGTTTTAGGAACAGGCCATTTTCAAGACTAAGGTTAGGCGAATGTTTTCATCTAAATTTCTGGCCCAGACAATGACGAGGCTGCAGCATTCTCCTCACTACTTCACTTAAATAAGAAAAAAGAAGAAACTAGGGTTAATTGGTTTTCTGAAAAAGTCTTTTTTTATATAAAATCATTTTATTGAACTCAACTATTTCATGGAAATGCTTAAGTTTAGAAAACTTTTCCCAAAACACAAGCTCTGCACAGGCAGACTCAGAGTTTTGAAGCTTCTTGACTCAGAACAGACTCTTCAAAAGAGAAGAGGGGAGGAACAACCTTGTGGTGAAGCCTTTTCAGTTTCTAGTCCATATGTGATTCTGATTAACATTTTTCTAAGTGCCTAAACTTTCCATGGAGCAGACAGTCTCATGAACACTTTGGTGAAACTGAAATATTGGAGGAGGTTCTCCAGCCTCACCAGGCTTCCTCTGGTGAGGTTTTATCAGGTGTATGAGATTGCATTAGTGCAACTGCCTTAATATAATGCCTTCATAGAAGGCCTTCCACGAGATGAAAGCAAGATCCCTTTTCATTGCAGCTTTTTTTTTTTTTTTTTTGCTTCCTTTCCTTTTTACATTTTCCCTTAAAAGAACATAGGCAGGATGGGAAATGGACTTTCTCAGATGAGTTTTACAGAGCTCAGCTCCCTGCAGGGACTTCTCCCTGCTCAGCTTCCCAGCAGCCAGACCATGATGACCTAAACACCCACAGCCAAAGGGGGTGGGGAGGAACTCCTATTTTATCACCTCCTTTGTCAAAACAAACAAACACACACATCATGAAACTGCAGGTTGAAACTGGCCGGACCCAGCAAGCTTCCCCCATGAGAGCAGCACTGTTGCAGTCATTGGATTTCTGCACTTACGTAATGCCTGCCTGCTCCGCCTTCCCACAACCACATCGTCCCCTCTCCCTAAGCATGCAAGCTCTTGTGTGGCTGCTGTGAGCAAAGAACTGGCGAGACCCCGAGTTTCTCCTGCAGCACAGGCTCCTGAGCAGCAAGGAGTGGTTCTTCTGGAGCATGATCCCCAGAGCTACTGCCAAATAAACACATGCCCTCCCCAAAGCCACATACTGCGCCGAGGTTCCTCAAGGATCTCAAATTTACACTCTGGTGACTGCACCAAGAAGCACCCAAATACTTGCCTACTTCCTCACACAGATGCTCAGGGGTTCACTGTGCCTGTTGTTCTTACACAGACCCATTACAGCAAACCTAAGGGGCTGGGAAGATAGGTTTCTCATGTTAAAACACTATACATTTTCTATTACCTTAACATGAATTTATTTATACTGCATGTTTTGTGGCAAAGCCAGGCTTCTTGATGATGTGTTGAACTGAGCAGGTTCCTTCCCATGCCATGACCACCATACACAGCAAGAGTATTCAGCCTTATAGCAAATTGGAAAATAGGGAAACAAGCACTCATTTTGCAACATAGAAAAGCATCCAACAGGGGAGGCAGTTCATTTCACTGCAAAAAAGAAGAAAAAAAAAAGCAAACCACCACACTCTGCATCACTAGATGCTTAGTTTTTAGGTCCAAGTGAGCAGGCACAGAACAACTTGCACAACCAAGTGGAGACTGAATGATATCAGAAGCCTATGTCACCTCCTATGAGAAACTTAGGGAGAAATAGTGAATGGCAGGCTGTTTATGACTTCCATAAGAATCTGGATTTGGAATCATCAGTCTCACACACAAATCACAGATCACTGCTGTACCAGTCAGCAGATGCCCATGGTCCACCAGTTGGCAGTAACTTCACACCACAGCCTTACAGGCTTCAAGCACAGAATGATGAAGAAAATGCTTCTGGCAGAGAAGTGTATCCCCTCCTTCCTTCTGGACAAAATTAAAGACATGAGAGCCCATTAATTGCTTCAAGTGCTTAAAAAGTCATTGTACACTTTGAATTAAAAAAATTAAAACAATGGAAGAAGGACATAGAAGCTAGGCTTTCTACTGTTTTACAGTCATAATCATGGGGAAAATGAGTATCATTAGATTTCATGGTTGCTAATAAACCTATTTCTGATGAGGGACAAACCCAGAGGGAATACAGCACAAAACCCAAAACAGCTTGCCTCTGCCAAGGTTTTGGGCATGGAGGAGAGCAAGCCGCTGCCAGGAGCCACCCTTGCTGGAAGTGAGGAATCGGATACAGAAGGAAAGGGAATGGTGCTCATCACTCACACTCATCTCAGCACAGAGAAGGATAGTCCTCCTGCTGCCCCAAGCCAAAACATTCCAAGCATCCAAAACATCTCCTCAGGCCAACACCTCACAACATAAGTCCTCCAACAAGCAGCTCTGGGATAAAAGTTAGGAAATCTGCACCATGGCCAGGGCCTGACAACACCATCAGAGCCAAGGACTGATCCCCCTGCAACAGAGCATTGCCTTTCTATTTTATTCTCCATTCTTTATCCAAAAGACATCAATTTTCAGGACTCCACTAAATGGCACATGTGCTTCACACCTGGATAGGGGCCGAAGGGCTTGGCCTCAGTAGAGTCCCAGGGCCAAGCCTCAGTGGAGCCCAGGAACTTGGCAGGATAGGTCCCAGGTATGCCTTGGCATGTGCCACATGTGAGCACATTTATTAGCCCTTACATCTGCCTGCTATAGGTACATCTCAGTATCAGTTCTTCTCAGGATCTGTTTTTTTCTTGTTATAACACCCTATACAATCTTTTTTTTTTCCTTAAAACATCTATAGCACCCACAAACATACTGTAAATTTTATTTGGCCTCTCTTTCAACATTCATCAATAGTGATAATTTAATTACAAAATAACAATCACAGATGAAGAGCTGCAGTTAAGCCAAAGTGAGGCTTACAGAAAACAAAGCGCTGCCATTTAGAAAATGTTCAAAAAAAAGGGCACCAGGAACAGAACACTTAATAACATGCTTGCTGCATTACTATTTACTGTGAGTTAGCCTCACAGGCAGTTTTACTGGCCAACTTTGTATTCAAAGTCTGAACTCACCCTGTGTTTCTAATGGCCTCATAAAACTTCAAGCCAGCATGTTCATATTCTATAAAAATCCAAGTACCTTCAAAGCGTGGTAGGAGAATGTGTTATTCATTATCCTTCACCTGCTTGTGTCCCAAGCTGGCAGCATCCATTCTGCCCATTCTTTTTGAACAGGTACTTAAAAACTTCTTTTGACTAATGGACATCTGCAGCTTCAGTGAGAGCTAGAATAAATCGCATTCAGGCAGTGGCTTTTCTTGGAGGATGTAATCCAAAGTAGTGCTCCATTGCTGCCATGCTCCACAACTATTTGGGAATGTAGTGCATAGACATGACACACAGCGGTGTTGGGATGCTCTTGCTTCCTGCTGGCCACAGCCAGCACCTGAAAGCAAATCGAATGGGACATGCAAAATGATGAGTGATGCTGGGAAAGACACCAGCTGCTATTACAGTGCAAGGTAGTGAAGTGACAGTTTCCAAAATTATTCTGCATCATCTTTCTCTCTCAGACAGCAAGGTCATTTTCCTGTTTTCCTGCACTGTCTCCTAGCTTGGTGTCTCTGGTTCCACTCTGTTACACAGCTTGCTCTGCCCATACCTGGCCCTTGTCCAGTTTTCAGCAGGAGATCTCCCTGAAGCACCGTAAGGAGTGCAGGTCTGCTGGTGTGGCTTTGCATAGGACAAAAATGCATGGAAGACCCTGGACTTATCCAAAAAGTCTGCCTCCCATCTGAATCCAAGGGTAGGCTCATCTTGCTGACAGTAAATTTCTGACATACCTTAATGTGTGTGCCCTGCAGAGTGCACAACTCTGGAGAGACTAAACTGGCAATGAAGGAGGGAGAAGCCCAAATACCCACTTTAGCTAGACTCCATCAGCAGGAATAGCATAAGTGCAGATATAGTCTTCGAGTTTATATGTCTCTGTCTTTATGTTGCAGATCATCTGGTGTTTTAAAGGCACGTTTAAAGCCTGCTTTAATAGAAGTTTGAAATTTGAGATTAAGTTATCTTTAGCAAAACAAAAGTGACTGCATTCAACATCTAGATGCAAGCAGCACACCAGCTAACGCTCTCTGTGGGTATCAGAGCTCCCTTGGTACACCGCAGTTCTCTGGCAACTATTTATAGCTCCTGACTCTGTCCATCTAATGTGTACATCTCTTTCAGAGCTGTGTATATGAGGCAGACTCTGAATCATTTGTTTAATGCTACATTTACAGAGGCTGCCTCACACAACCTAAACAGTGCCACACGAGGGGGATTTTCTGGAAATGGGTGATTCAGCTGAGCTCATGCACATGTATGGAAATGCAACGTGGAGTCCGTTTTTCATCTTCTAGTAACAAAGCTCAAACAAGCACAAGATAAAATGGAGATTTCAGAGACCCTGATAACAAACACATAGTTAAGTGCAAAATCAAATCTCCATCGCTCTTTTTAGCACATAAAGGAAAGAAATAAGTGCTTTGTTTATCCATTCATCATTCCAGCAGCTATTTTTCCCTCTGCTTTTAAAACCAAATGCAATAAGCCCTTGCAACTCAAATTTTGGCTAGCTTCATTAAACAGCTACCAAAACAAATACATCATTAAAACTAGAAGGCGGGGATGAGCAGAGTATTCATCTTGAAATGTTTAAATATTTTTTCTTATAAGCACTTGAATTACTTCAAAAATGGATTAAAATTATGCTTCACGAGAAGAACACAGAGAGGGCAGGCTGGAATACCAAATAATTCTTTATCAATATACTAAATGTTTGATTTACTCACTAAATGTTTTACTTTATAATGAGTGTGGGATCCACCTGAATTTAAGATAAATGTTCCAATGGCAACAGGTATCTGTGAGGGAAACAAACAAGATGCTACTGCAATACAGAAGGCACTGTCCAAAAAAGGTCTTTTGAAGACAGCATAGGCACCAGCAAGGAAAGGGAAAATTACCTACAATTAAATCTATATATAAATTAGTTATGTCAGCCATAAATCCCAAGCAGCATGGCAGGCAAAAGAAGGCAAGCTCACAGAGCAGGCAGTATGCATAGCCCCCAGTGAAATAGCTGCTAGATTAGAAGCAAAGCTGGATGAGGACCCGGGCTTTTGTTTCATGAAAATAATGGAAGGTCTCGATGTTCTCCAGCAATGTGCCTGCACATGTCAGGGCGTGTGTCTGATCCCATTTATGGGTGCACGGGGACAGCTGCACGCTGTGCAGGCAGAGAGCACCTCTCAGCAGAGATGCCCTGGGCGCACTGGAGCAAGATACCCACCTCGAAGCAGAGACACCAACAGCAGTCTCTTCTCTCGTCCTGCTGAGGGAATCAAATGCACCTTCTTATGCCAGCAATCACATTTTTTGAAAACCAAGTATTTTGTTTTGAGCACATCTTAAATGTTATTTTTCTGCAAAACTTTCACTAATTCAAGAATTTTAGCAGTTACTTCTCATAAAAATCCTTTATTTAATTAAAGCCGGAGCGTTGTGCATTGGATTCCAAGGTTGTGAGCCTGGGAGTCTTTTTCAAAACCTCTGCCAATTAAAAACAATCTTGTACAGAAAAATGTTAAGTTGATTGATGTGTTCAGAACAGACCACCCCATCTACAATGCTTTTTCTAATTCCTTACCCTCCCCCCCTTCCAGGAAACCCATACCCACACAAGTGTTCCCTTTTGAAGGATTTTTTTCCATTCCTTCCCCCCAGGCTGCTCATGGAGTACTGCATTCACTCCCCAGAATCCCAGCCCACCACTATCCCCAACTGTAAACCAGGGCTGAGGCACACCTGCCCACCAGGAGCAGAGCTACGGCCTCTATACATCACGACCGCAGCCTTCATCCCCCTCGTGAGAAATTTCCTGAGGACGTTGCACTGAGCACATTTATGGGAACTGAGCATCATTGAAAAATCCCCGAATTTTTTAGCAGAAGTGATGCGCTGCCTGCACCACTGCAATCTACAAATGTCTGTCACCAAAATACGCACAGAAAATGCCCAGGAAAAAGAGACAGGAATTTTTCCAGCTTTCTCAAGTTTAACACAGTGGCTAGTATGAAAAAGGTGAATTTCTTGAACAATGAAAAGGCTTCCTATTCCTAATTTCCTAGAAGTGGCTATGAGGAAAACCCTTCTGAGAAAGACTTTCAAAGCAGCACCACACTCTGGAGAACCTAGGGCAGAGTCCAGGGCCACCAGCAGGGCTTGGGGTACTACAGCCTTCAGCCTCCTTTTGATTAACATTGTGTCCAAGCATGAAGCTGAGCTCAGATCCTCCCAAACACCTCTCTGTGAGCCAAAGTGCATACAGCCCAACATTCTAACACGGTAGCCTGTGGAAGTCCTTCCCAAGAACAGCAAGTGTGATTCCTGGCAGAAGAAGCTGTCTTAGCAATTCAAACCACTGCTTTGCTGTCAGGTCACGCCATGCAGGCAGGCCAACAGCTGTCTTGCTGCTTTCATTGCTACACATGCCCATCATCACCCCTCTTACCACTATAGAACTTTCTCATCATGATTACACACACTGAGCACAGCAGGTGACTTAAAAGCACGTGCCCCCCAGGCTGCCCCCCAGCAGATGCTGGGGAGGATAAAGCCCCCAGAAACCAGGCCCAGGCCTCCTCGTGTCACTCCAGGAAGGCCCCTTCCACTTCCTCACCTCTCAGCCTCCATGCACCCAGCTCATCTGCAACACATGGACATCCTAAATGCTCCTCCTTCAGAGAAAACACATCCCATTCAGAGTAACAAGACAGACCAAAGACAGACATTATGCTACTTGTTGTGTTATTAATGTTTTTCTGTTTATCCAGTTGCAAAAAAGCCACCAGTTAAAAATACAAACAGAAAATCTTAAAATAGTGGAGCAGTTCCAGTTCGTGCTGTTGGCTGACTTCCTTTCTAAAACCTGATCAGATTAAAAGGAAAAGTATTTGGATTAATATGTATGATCGTAATAGTGATATAAAAAATCACTGCTGCCACTGAAGCATCACACAGGAACAGAAGCATAAAAAAATGAGTAAAACAGAACATCGTATCTTCTATCTGATACAGAAGAATATATTTTTTTTAAGATTTTCCCCAGAAGATACATGCAAAAAAAATGCAATTTCATGCCCTCTCTCCCCCCAGAATAGGATAAATTAATCAGGAAAACTTTTAACAAACCAGCTGTTGCAGTAATGAACTTCTTCACTAACTTTCAGGTTAGATTTTCAGCCTGGGACCACCCTGATTTCATCCACTTCCTCCTGCCAACCATGTCCCTGTTGCAATGGAAGCCCTCTGGAGCTGTGGGAGGGCAGCAGTTGCACCCGCGGTGGCTATAATTAAACTTCAGAGCCCCATGATACTGCTTTCTAAGCACGTCAGACAGGAATGCCACCACAGGCCCTGCGATCTGGAGCAGCTGAAATCACATTTTTAAACAAGGCCAGGTATTTTCAACAGAACTTACAGGAAGGCCAGGGCTGCAGGCAGCCTCGCTCCCACAGGGAGCATGTTGATATGCATGGCCTCAGCAACCTCCATGGTTCTATGCAGAGGCTGGGAGGTCAGGGCAGCAATGCTGCAGGTGGAGTAGCTTCATTTATTTATCGTTTCAATTCATTTTCAAATGGAGAGTGTGAGTCTTGAGGGGAACACTGGGTATGATTTGCGAGCATGGAGCAAAGGAAGATGGACAGCCCAATTCAGCCCAGGACACATCTCAAAACGGTTCATAGAGCTATGTGAGGCCACTTGTAATTATGTTTTATGCATTTACATCTGTCTTCCCCATGGTTCTCTGGTTGTTGCTTTTTTTAAGCCTCGAGTGGCTTTGTGGGCAGGTAGATGCAGCACATTGCGCCCTCAGCAAATGGAAAATGCCGAATTTTAGGGACATAAACAGGTGTCAGAGCCAGGCCTCAGCATTACTGATGCTTTCCAGAAAGACCAGAACAGGGGGGGAAAAGGCATTTGTCACCACTTTTCACTCCTAAAACACTCTTTTCTGGAGAGGGGTGACAGAGGAGGGTTCATGAAAACAAGCACACATTTACCAGTTACTTCACCTCCTTCCACATATTAAATACATTGTATGCATTGCCCTACTTTGACCCATTTCTAGTGCTTCTCCAAGCCTATGCAGTTCTTCCTGGACTGCAATCAACCAGGAAGTTCTGTCGAGAAATACCCACCGCCTGAGAGGTCTCAGAATTTCCTGTTCTCTGCTGGACAAACACCAGCCTGCCCCAGCGCTTCTCACGCCATCTCCCTTCCCAGCCTGAGCAGTAAGAAGCCTGGGAAAGTGCAAATTATTGTACTTAAAAAAAAAACAAAAGCGAGGCCATACAAACATCAGAAAAGACATTTTGTTTGCAGATCATGTTTTGAGTTGTAGCTTATGGTTAAATCTGCCCGCTTTATTCCTCTTGAAGGTGTTACCCTGATTAAATGTGGAAATATATAACATGCAATCATTTGTAAGAGAGATAAAATCGCACAAAAGGGGTGTGCTTTTTGGTAAGGTAAAATATTATTTTACATATTGAAATATGTAAGTATTGTATTACAATAATCTATCGTTCAAATACCGATCCTGGATATCCTGCTCTGGGTGTCCCTGCTTGAGCATGGGTTGGATCAGGTGGACCCCGAGGTCCACCCCAGCCTCCTGCCCCCTTGCTTAGAGTGAGTGACACCCAGGACCAAGGATCACAAACTGGTCAGAGAGGACAGAAGCTTCAGGATGCCAAAAAGCCTGTTTCCATACAAGTCAAGTGAAGGAGCATCTCCCTTTATCTATAGCAGTATCACCTATGCCACAGAAAATAAGACATCTGCTTTAGGGGAAGAAACGTCTCGGAAGATGCAGCTTCACGAGTTTTAGTGGAGAGACTGTGCTACAGAAGAGCCACCAAACTCCTCAGAAGATGGACATTTCCCCAGACATCAGTATGTATGGTTGTCATGTCTTGCCCTTCTTCTCTGTTTTCCTTCATTCTTCAGCAATCACTGTCTTCACCTCACCCTCATTCCTTATCTCACTCAGAGCACACCCCTCTTGGACCATCTAGTCTCCCTATACCTCCCCACAGCATAGCCTGTGAATGTATCCATTAACTCAAAAGAATCATTCCTGGAGTAGACAGGAAGGTTTCAGGCAACCCTATTTCTGGATGATAAGTCAAGAATCTGTAGCAAAAGAGTGAAAATTTGCTGCTATCATAACCTAACTCTGAATTGCTCCTCTTCCACGTAGGGTATCAACAGATTTCTGGGAGCTGCTCCAGTTAGCTGCTGGAGGTCCAGCTCATTCCTCCCTACACATTCCCAGCCAGGAAGGCACAGACAAATGCCATCTACTCAGAGACACAGCAAGCTCACAGAATTCACAGAATGACCAAAGTTGGAAAAGACCTCCAAGATCTCCACCTACCACTAATATTGCCAGCTATGTTCCTAAGTACCACATCTTCACATTTCTTGAACACATTCAGGAACAGTAACTCCACCACCTCCCTTGGTTCCAGTGCTTGACCACTCTTTCTGAGAAGATTTTCCCAATTTCCAACCTGATCCCCCCCTGGTGCAACTTGAGGCCATTCCTCTTGTAGTATCGCTGTTAGCTGGGAGAAGAGGCCGACCCCCACCTCACCACAACCTCCCTTCATGGGGTTGTAGAGAGTAATAAAGTCTCCCCTAAGCCTCCTGTTCTCCAGACAGAAAAATCCCAGTTCCCTCAGCCACTCCCCATAAGACCTGTGCTCCAGACCCCTCACCAGTTTTGTTGCCCTTTTCTGGACACGCTCCAGGGCCTCAATGTCTTTCTTGTAGTGAGGGGCCCAAAATTGAACACAGCACTCGAGATGCAGCCTCACCAGTGCTAGTATGGGGGATGATCACTTCCCAGCTCCTGTTAGCTGTACTATTTCTGATATAAGCCAGGATACCATTGGTCTTCTTGGCCACCTGGGCACACTGCTGGCTCATGTTCTTTTGTGTGTCAACCAACACCCTCAGATCCTTTTCCTCCACACAGCCTTCTGCTCCAAGCCTGTAGTGTTGCCTGGGTTTGTTGTGACCTAAGTGCAGGACGCAGCACTTTGTTTTGTTGAACTTCAACCCATTGGCCTCAGCCCAGCAATCCAGCTTGTCCAGATCCCTCTGTAAGGCCTTTCTATCCTCAGGTAGATTGACACTTCCTCCCAGCTTGGTGTCATCTGCAAACTTACTGAGGGCACACTCAACTCCCTCATCCAGATCATCAGTAAAGATATTGAACAGGACAGGCCCTGGTATTGACCCCTTGATCATTCACCAGCTGGATGTCACTCCATTCACCACCACTCTCTGGACCCAGCCCTCCAGCCAGCTCTTTGCTCAGCAAAGAGTGCACCTGTCCAAGCCATGGGCTGCCAGCTTCTCCAGGAGAATGCTTTGGGAGACAGTGTTGAAGGCCTTGCTGAAGTCTAGGTACACTACATCAACAGCCTTTCCCTCATCCACCAAGCGGGTCACCTGGTCATAGAAGGAGATGAGGTTGGTCAAGCAGGACCTGCCTTTCATGAACCCATGCTGGCTCTGCTTGATCCCCCAGTTGTCCCGCACATGTTCCATAACCTTCCCTGGCACTGAGGTCAGGCTGACAAGCCTGTAGTTCCCCAGATCCTCCTTACAACCCTTCGTGTAGATGGGAGTCACATTGTTATGCGCATTGTTTCTCTATTTTCCCTTCCTGCTCAAAAATGGCTCCTGGCTTCTTACCAGCATTCTTTCCTCGTTTCTTTAAGCTTTGTACACTACAGGGGGTGAGGAGATTCTTGATTTCACTGCTTCTGAACAACTAAGAGTGTTTATGCTCCCAATATGAACAAAAGCTTGTTAAATCACATGTACCAGAGTCTTATAGTTGAGGAATCTGCTATCCTTCCCTAGGCACACAGGGAGTACTTTTCACAAAACTTTCCATCATCTTAACTGCTAAAAGCCAAAATGACACTGCTGAATCACGCAAAATAAACTATCTCTTACATAAAATAAGAAAGTCTAGAGGGAAAGCTAGCATGAGTAGAAAGTAAACTTCCTTGTTATGCAACATCTTGCCTAACATTTTGAAGAAAACATTAAGAATTAAAGCTAAAATGACAGATGCCGAATGAGCTTATTTCCTGTTGAGCATTTACCCTCTCCAGCTACATGCACACTGACACACGGCTTGCTCTGCTGCATTGCAGCTCTCAGGAGTGACAGTGGCTGCCTCACAGCATGGAAGGAGGCACTTGATGCACGCACTGTCCTCAAGCATATACAGCCATGTCAGCACGTGTGTTCCCCATGTAATGCCCGTCTTCCCTCCTGAGAAACTGAATAGGCTCTTCTTTCTTCTCTTTTTGTCTTTTTTTTTTTTTTTTTTAATAAGCGGGATATGTTGGTCATATACTTTCTTGTCAAGTCATTCGAGCAAATCCACTTATTGGCTGTGAGGAATTAAATCTTCATTTAAAACCACTCAGCCCATGGCCATACACTATTCAGACACTATTCACCACAGCAGAGCCTCTCCTGCATTGTGCACCCCAAAAAGCATACTGCTGGCACATTCTGTGTATTGCATGGCAGAGCCAGGGCAGAAGCAGGAGTCGTGTGGTTTTCCTTCTGTTCCTTTATCTACAAGAAGCAGTGCTGCGGAGCTACCTCGGACATGTCTGGGAGCATCATACTGGGATGGAGCATCTCCCTGCCTTGCAGACATTCCTCCAGCATGCTAGGCCACTAATTAGAGAGGGGAAAAACACAGGCTGGCTGGCCACCTGTGAAACACAACCCACGCATCTATTATGCCAAAGCTAGTATTTATAGTTTCCTTCAAAAAGGTCACCAGCTACTCTGCGGCACTACACAGCATGGACCTGCATATCCAAATGGGATGTGAGAAAAGTTGCTAAAAAAGGAACTTAGAAAA
Organism: Pavo muticus; assembly: GCA_016647715.1. NCBI lineage: Eukaryota > Metazoa > Chordata > Aves > Galliformes > Phasianidae > Pavo > Pavo muticus. The sequence continues at coordinate 616,043 of JACDJE010000376.1, forward strand.
ATGCAGAAAGCATAGAAAAAAGTTCTCTGCTTTTTTGCCCGTTGCAAAGGTAGCAGAACTGGATTTCTGCAATGCTGAAACCTTCCCTAAAGCTATGAATTTCCTTATTCTTAAATTAAACAACCACAGGATAAATCCTTCAGATCTTCCTCTACAACTCAATCACCTACTGCAACCCTCAACTCGTAACAGAGTCAAACGAAGCCCCTGCAATACAATCGCTAGAAAAAGTTACAGGAATAACAAAATTTCCAGCATGACTGAAGAGGAAAACAGCTTTCCTTGGCACTTCAGGACATATTCTATCACATCTACAAACACATGGACTGTAGGCTGCATGCATGGACTTGCAAGCTGGTGGAAAACTTTTAACATCTAATATTTAAGAATTTAAAACCTTGAATTTAAAGGGCTGAAACTACCAACAGTAATTTGCTAGAAGAGCTCAAAACTGCAGTTCAAAAGATGTGATTTGCCCTTCACTGTGACTAAAGACATTATTCGTATATGCTTCTCAACACTTTCACTACTGCACAAAATGTTCATCCTTGTTTTACCAATGTTTCTCCAAAGACTGCAGCAAGTTAAGACAGGGAATGCCCCAGGCTGGCTAACCCCTTAAAATCTTTGGCCCAAGCCATTAAAACACATAGAAGTGCAGATCTACTTCTGATCATACTTTGCTGTCCATAGGCTGAATGAAAACTGACCTTGGACTAGGTAGAAGAAATGGTGGTAAGACCACATCTCTCCTCTACAAACCCTGTGAATTCCTACAGTGGTTCCCCTCAGCCTCCCATTCCCAAGCTTTTCTGGGGGCAAAATTGACAGGTCTGTCCAAGCAGCAGTTCCCAAATATTCCCCAGCTCCTGCAGGGCTCTGCAACCAATGCCCCTGCACTGGGCCTTGCAGCCACCCCAGGAAGAGTTGTTTCCTGTTGCATCTTCTTTACAGAGTCTCTTTTCAGCTCAGTACAATGGTTTTCTAGCCCCTGGCATTTTTACTTGAACATTAAGGTCAGGAGGGGGGCTCACAGCTCACTACTTCAGCTGCTTCACTGATTCTTCAATTCCTCCAGAAAATTGTTTTAACCATGTGTAAAGAGTTTGAAGGTTTCCTTACTCAGTAGGCAGGGAGCTCTACCAGCCTCATTTTCTCTCACTTTTTGACAGTGCACCAAGGTCACAGCAAAAACAGCTCTGGAAATTTCCAAAGTCTCTATTTCCTTTAAAGGCAAGAAAGTTTTCTAGGAAAAAAAAATAAAATTACTTTTGTCTTCAGAACTTCAAAATGCAGCTGTGCAAACATGGAATCATTTTTCCCAGTCCCCCTCCAGCATGTAGCCCGTGTCAAGAAATTTTTCAGAGCAGAAAATAGTCCAGAAAATTAAATAGCTGTTAAACATATATTAATTGAGATTAGGTTAGGTATTCACTGTTATAACATAGGAAAATCAACCTTAACTCACTGTCCCATTGCTCGCTGACTGATGCTTATTTAGGCAATTATGCTGGATAAAGCAGCTGGGGGAGCCAGTGGAGGCAGTTGCTTTGTTGTTTCTTTGGGTGGTTAATTCAGAACGTTCTAACTTCAGAGGCATTCCCAGAGCTGCTCCCCTATAGCAGGGAATAGGATCTGAAATTCAGAGGGGAAGGCTTGGTGCACCCCAAGGGCAAGCTGGATCTGGCAGAGCAGTGCAGTGGGCCAGGTTGTAGCCACATCCTCAACAAGAAGTCTTGTGAAATATTTAACAGCTCTTCAAAACACATTTCCTCTCTCTGGTTTCTCTTCTGCCTTTGGAATTTCCTTCTCTCAGTCTGAAAACTCTAGTTTGTGTGAAGTTCACTTTTTATTTTGATACCCTGACCTCAAAGTAGGAAGCACAGCAGGGAGGCTGGATGGTGGTACAGTATCCCAGCACTTTCTCGCTCAGCAATAAATGCCTATTTTAACTTAAGCCTTGGCAACTCATTCACACTTGAGTGTGCTTAGCCTGGTTGGAGTACCCAGTAAACCTCCCTGATAAACATCTATTAGTGAAGGGAACTCATTGCACATCTTACTCAAACATTTGGTTTTCGTTGCTATAACTTTTTCTGTCTTTGAACATCTTGCTACTACAAATGCTGACAACCCACTAACAAAACATTAATTTCCATTTCAGAATCAGGGCCACAATGATGGTTGAGGCATGGAGCTTCTCCCATAACAAGGAAAGGCTGAGAGACCTGGGACACTTCATCCTGGAGAAGAGGAGGCTGGGAGTTGACCTCATCACTGTTCATAGATACCTGCAATGCGGGAGTCAAGTGGATGGGGCCAGGCTCCTTTCAGTGGTGTGCAGCAACAGGACAAGGGGTAACAGGCACACATTGGAACACAGGAAATTCTACACAAACATGAGGAAGAACTTCTTCACAGTGAGGGAGACGGAGCACTGGAACAGGCTGCCCAGAGAGGTTGTGGAGTCTCCTCTGATACAAGACCTGCCTGAACATTTTCCTGTGCAACCTATTGTAGGGAACGTGCTTTAGCAGAGGGGTTGGACTATATGATCTCCAGAGGTCCCTTCCAATCCCTGCAAAGAAAGAGAGCAGGCTGTTTTGGGTTGAGTAAGGCCAACAATGCTTCAACGATGCTTCAAAGCTAACATGTCTTTAGCAAATTTTTAGCAAGTTTTTCCATTAACAAGAAGGAAATATTAATGTATCTCTAGACTTTATACACAAAGGGATCCCAGAAGTACATGAGTGAAACCAAAGACAATCATCAGTGTACAAAAAAGAAAAGGTAGGTACCATGCTGAGCAGAATTGGCCCTCCAGAGAAACATACAGCCTTTCTTTCTGGTTCTTCTTCATGTGGTAACATCAGGAAGCAGGTTTACCTGAAGTATTTTCAAGAAGTTACACAGAACACTAAGTTAGCTTTGGACAACGTCAGGCTATTGACCAGCCCATTTCAGTTGTGAAATCCAACATCCAGCAATGATGTTGTTCACATTAATTTCCAGTACGATTTTGAGTTCTAATAATAATATTGGCAATCTTATAAAATGATAGTCTAGAGATTTCTTAGTTGTTCTACCAGATAAACTAAACTGCTTGGCCCTGTCTGGAACACTAAGAAATGAAAATTGCATCCAGGCTTCATAGAGCAGTTCTTAATCTTTTCCCACTGCACTCATTTCCATACATGAGACTTGTATCTTGCCCTCAAAAGAGCATCAGACCCTTTGCTGCTCTCTTGTCACAGATATCAGATATCATGTTATCCAGGACAGCAGAGGCCATGTCACGGAAAGGATGTCATCAGCTGATGTTCTGAAAATTTTGTAGTATTTCTAGTTCCTTCTCCTCTCAGCAACTTTAAGAATAGCAGCTACTATTGCCCTTCAAATCAATTTGGCCTTTGAAAGGTCTTACACTGCATTTGTTCTTCAAATATCCCTTTGGAAGCAGCCCTGGGGAGACCATGCTTTATGTAACTATGAGATGATCTCTCTGGGACATATGCTTTTACGTTTTGAATTCCAACTAAATACAGGAAAAAAAAAAAAAAAAAGGAAAAAAACCCAACCCATAATGATTTTATCAAATCCTCTGCACTGACCCTTGAATACACAGGCCATTAAGGTTCTAGCAAAGACTAAAAACTTTTTTTCATCATTATACACATAGATTTAATTTAAGTGGGAGAATGAGGGAAACATCGAGCCCTCTACCAGCACTTGTCCCCAGCGATCTCTTTACGTATTTATGGTGAGATTGCTACTACAAAAGAGATAAACTTACAGTGTCTGCGTTGTATTTTTAAAACACAAATTCATTCCACTGGAACTTGAAAGTTCTTCAGGGCAAGCTCCTGGAAAAGAACTACTTATTTGCAAAACAACCTGCACAAGATTTAATCTTCCTCTACTTCAATTACATGTGCTTCATGTGAAAAACTCATAAAATTGTTATAATTAATATTAGTTCAAACATTAATTAAGAAATGAAGGAATACTTCTATTTACACTAGTTTTGTAATGCAGTGTCTATCCTATGAAACAAACTGCAAACAATTAAAAATAGAAAAGTGAAACAACTTTGGGGCAAGCATTACCTCTGAAGTATAAACAGCTTGCGGCTTTTATTTAGTGCACAAAATTTCTCTGTTCTAAATTCTCTCTCCTTAGAGTCAAGGAACAAATAGAAAATGATTTCTAGTTATAATCCTTGGAATTCGGGTAGTCAAGCTATTTATTAATACCATCATTTCTTAGATGTTGAATTAGCAGAAGGATACCACTATTCAAGTTTTATCATTATGTCTTTTAATACTACAAAGTACATTAAGGTTTTCCTTCCATTTCCAAAATTATGAGCCAATTAGGATTGCATTCTGAGCGAGGAATCAAGGTGTTCACATAAATATTTTGTCTTAGAGAATCTACCTAATTCAGACCAGACTTCTGAAGAGGTTGCCTCTTCCTAATATATTTACTTAGTGTGAAAATTAAGCAATTGTTTTTTCACATGATTATGTTCTATTTTCCTTGGAAATCTTGTAAAAATTATAGCCTTCTCCCATAACGATTTCAGTTTTCCTTTCATGAAGGCAATGTTTTACTATTACCAACCTTACAATATACCAGTATATTGTTAACAAGGGAGAATCTGTTCCCAGCCACAGTTATTAATTAGAAATGAATTACAGAAATGCAACTTCACAGATCAAGCGAGAAAGTCATAAAATATAAAACATTTTACCTCAGATGAAATATTAGGTTAAAATGGAGCCAAGACTGATATAAAAAGATAACTTTGCGTGAAAGAAGCTACAGAGTTACCCCCAAACTAAGCATAGTAACTAACACAAAATTCACACGTGGTCACATATAGAAATAGAATATATGTACTTAATTACTTAATTATAATTACACCTGTGTATGAGGCACAAACATTACATTCCCAAATCTTACGGACACACATGAAGTATTTTTCCACATTCTCCCCTCTTATAGTATATATTTGGGGTCCTCTTGGTGGATAGACTTCACACTTCCTGGAAAGAAGATATGAAGAAAAAAATTCTTTTGAGAATTTTATGGATCATAGAAATTGCTTGTTTATGGTGAATTATAGCTTAAAAAAGAAGTTTAAAAAATGATTTTAAACTTAAACTAGGCAAAGGATTGCCACAAATTGAACACAGAATTGGAACTGTATCATTATTACTCCACCAGAAATGTTGGCCTGATACCAGGAACTAAATTTCATAAAGTTCATAAATATTTCATTTCAATAAATTTGAACCAAGAAATAATGACTTTTGCTATAAACATGGAAGATTAATCTGCAGCGTTGCTCATAATACAGTATTCCACAGAATCACAAAATGGCTTAGGTTGGAGGGGACCTGAAAGATCATGTAGTTCCAACCCCCCTGCCATGGGCAGGGTTGCCATCAGAAAGCAGAGCCAAAAACAGAATCAGTATGACTGCAGCACAGTGCTCCAGCAGCAGTGGTCAGGATTAGCCATCTGACGAACAAGGTCAGAGTAAGTCCATCCAAAATACTTAAGCAATTGAAGGGGGAAAAAAAAGGCAAGAGATGATGATCATTTCTGCTGCCTGCAGTGTATGAATTCACGTACATAGCCCAGTGGGACCTCTACTGTGAAAAACTCCCTAGAATTTTAACTACAGTGAGTTAGAAACCAAAATATTCCTCTTTTCTGCTAACCCACAAAACAATGATACAGACGTCTTATTTTTCAGGAGACTGTTTGGAAATACCACATTGAATCATGTCAGTAACCAATTTTAATATGATTATTGGTAAGGGAAGTTCATTTCTAATTTCTCCTGTTTAAGACTCCAAATCTTAGTCTAATAGTGAAGTCACTAACAACCATCCAGTTTTGACCAAAGTACCTTTAAGAAATTTCCATCAGCTTTAATGACACAGACATGAAATGTGTAAATGAAGAAGCAAATTTCAAAAATTTTACTTGCTATATGCTCATGATGATATTACTGGTTCCATATGTGGGTCACTCTGAAAGTAATGCTTCCTATTTATTTCCATGGAAACTAAAAAAGATACAAAGTGAACAATAACATTATTTGATAAGAGTAAATTCTCTGCTACAAAGTGCTATTTTTCAATAGTCAACACCATTAGCTATGCATTTCTGCCAGCAAGGAACACAAGCCTGCATGCTGTGCTCATAAAAATCTAGATGAGCATCTGGAACGTGGCTTCTCTTTCATGTAGCTGTCACCACTGCTGAAATATACCATCCACCTCACACTGTGCTCACATCCACTGTTTGGTCTCCATAAATGTTCACAAGCGTCGATGAATGTCAATGGGTGCCATTTTTTCTGCATGGAGGATCTCAATTCCATCCCCTTGTGTCATACACTGCCAGGTCAGATGCCACTTTGTCAGCCTGCCCCTCTGCTGCCATCTGTCACACAGCAAGAAAACGTAAGGGAATACTGTCAGGAATGTTCAACCTCCACTGCCATCCCACCAACATCTGCCCTGACATCATGGGGCAACATAATTGCATGGGAGGCATTACTTTCAGAGCTACTCTCATATAGCATCCCATATTCAAGCACCCATGTACTACCTGCAGCTAGCAATCATCTTTACAATTGTCTACCCATTAAATCAATAGCTACACGAGGTTACCTGCATTGCTTGCACTCTCTTAGGGGAATACACAGTTCCTCTTTGCTTTCAAAACCTTGGCTAAACTGTGCATGGAGCATTGATTAATCCTTGGAAAGGAACACAAGCCCTCACAAAGTTGCCTGCATGTGGCTGCTGAGAGATACTGAATAGCAGAGTTACAAGTCAGCTTACTCAATTGTCATGTTAATAATCTCCCTCTGAAATTTTATCAGAAAATTAACAAAACTGATAGGAATGTTTGTTGTTTTTGTTTTTGTTTTTTCTAAGCACACTCCCAGTCCTGTGTGTTTAAAACTAGATTGGCCAATGGAGCGAAGCATTCAGAAAACACTGCAGCCTGATAACATGGCAAGAAACTTCACCAAACATAGATATTCCCATACTTTGTTGAACAAGTATCAAAAGTAACAAAACAGAACGTCCAGCGTTCAGTGCTATATGGAAAAATACTTACTGCCCCAGGGGTGATACAGCAATGTGGTTTTATTGCCTTATTTGCACAAACAGGTGGATAAGGCAGCTTAGAAAATGAAGGGGTGGAGGAGACATTTTCCAGCATGTTGTTTTCTCAGCGGTGTTTCCGGACAAAGTAAAGGTGCTTGAACTGGTGCCAATAGCAGCTGTTTCTGGGCTATGGGTTCTTTCCCACATTTATGTTTCATAAAGAATCACAGCCCAGGAGCATGTGGATCCACATGTGTATACGTACACCTAGGCCATAAGGAAGGAAAACAGTCCTGGGGCAATAGCTGAGGCAATGCAGAGCAGTGAGGCTCCCTGTAAGCTGCATTCCTAGGAAGCGATGAGACAAGATGAAGTGCATGAGAACGTTCTGCAAAGTGAGCTGCTCTCTACAGGTCATCAAATCCTTGCGGCACATGGCTCTGCACCAGGTACAGGCATGCCTTGCAGGAGACAAGCACCAATAGGCAGCATCTCTCGCAAACAGCAGCAAGAACAATGCTCACTGCAGACAGCGGCTCTCTTTGATGCTTAAAGGGAAGAAAACATTTTGTCAATAAGGTGTTAAATATCTGTAGCTTTTAAAATAAATATTAGGGGAAACAGCTTTACAACTAGAGCTGTGTTAAATAAACTTTGCCACTTTTCCTCACCGAAAAATATAATTGGAGTCATTCAGCCTTACTAAAGGGAGATTTGCTATATTATAGGAAAGGGAATTGAGTATAAACCCTTCTATCCTCGGCAGAGAGATGAATACGAGTTTATCATACTGCTTCATTCCTGTCTTTCCCATATTCTCTCTTATTCTAATTTTTCTAATTTGAGTTTCAGATCCAAATAGCTGCAATAATAGCACAATTTGATCCCAGGCTAAGGAAAACTATAAAACCCACCAGAGTGTGGTTTGGCAGGGCACATTCTGCCTTTAAGCGAGGATTAAAATGAGACTGCTCAAAATGAAATAAACATATGCAGCAGTTAGTACAAATTCCTATAACATTGGATTATTTCTGAGTTACTATTCAACTGAAAAAGGCTAGTTGTAATACCAGTTTTCCTTTTTATGGGTATAATTTAGGACTTCTATTCAGACACTTAGGAAACTCAACCGCTGCTGATACCAAAGCTGCAATAGGATTTTAGTTAGAATTTTAAGAAAAATTAAATCCATAAGACTGTCCGAAAGTTACACTGAGAATCAATCTTAAGGCAAGCAAGAAGGCCAGCAAGAAGGCCATTAAACCTTCTTGTGAGAAGTTCAGCAGAGATCAGAAGGATTTCAGGAAATACAACTTGATACAGACTGAAATTATTAGGAGTAAGACATTTATCTTAATCTTATTTTCATAATAGGAAACAGCCCTTTGGCTGACATTTTCAGAAACCAGGAGCTTCTAAGAAAATCTGAGACATTCTCTGGGAGACTAAGGGTGATTAAAGCCAGTTTTTCTGTGTATGTAGGACCCATTTGTTCTATCAAGGCTATGGCTCAGGGACTTCTAAGCATGGGCTGCTCACCTCAGATATGCTGCACAGCAAGCTTACTGACCTTGGGCAAAACATCAGGGGAACCATCTGATCTGGAAAGCTGATGGGGAGCTTTTTAATATATAGAAGACCTCTGAAGACACCATCTTTTTATCCAATTCTCTTATGCTTACATGCTGGGAGAGGTAGCAATACCCTTACAAGACATTTGCACATTTCCCATGCATTGATAACTGCTTGCATTGCACACTTTGTTCTGGCAGCTGGGAACCAAAGCAAGCCTTTGAGGTGCAGCAGTGACCATGAGCAACACGAGAGCCCATCATAATGGAACACAGAACAACAAAGTACTTGTCAAGCACAAGTCAAGGGGAGAAAAAGAATTGTACTTTCACTGCAGCCAATAATGGTTTTCTATGACATCAGTGCATTGCCTTGCCTCCTATAGCCTTTGCTGCAAGTGTGACGCTTCCTCAATACAAGATTTAAGCGTTCAAGAGGCAGATTTACAGAACTGCTGTAGTTTCCAAGAACACAGATGAATAAACAGACAGTTTGTGTAGTGTGGGTCTCTTTCAGCCTCAGCACCGAAGGTGTAAGCTAAAGGTGGGTTACGGTTACATCTATGACATGATTCCTAAAGCAGGCACAAGCACCCCAGTAGCAGTGAAGCACTATCATTTTGTTCGTTTCAAAACAGAACAAAGAGGTCTGAAATCTAAAGGAATAAATAATTTAAACTCAGTTGTATTAAAGACTAGCTCATCTAGCCAAGTTTAAAGGTAAAGCAGAAGCCAGAGCTGGAAGACCCAAGGGTCCTTTTCTAGCCTTTAAGGCCTCCATTGTGAAAGCCAGAAATTGATCATACTGCAGGGAACCCAACCGGAAAACACTGGAGGTTCACCGCTTACAGTGCTGCTGGACTAACAAGACAAGGACTTGGATCCGTGAAACATTTCTCAATACAGTGAGAAGTTTGAAGATGAAAATATTAAGGGACACATTAAATAAACTTAGTTCCATCAAATACTTTACAGCAGAAAAAATTTTCCTGCCTCTTCATCAGTTACCTTTATGCTATCACATATTTAAACCATTTTCTGCAACCTCATCTGTCAAGTCATTTGTAAGGCAAAATGACCTACAGTAACACATTTACTTGAACTATTGCTGAAGGAGGAAAAAATTTTACCTACCATGCTGCAATGAGGCCAACAAGCCGGCATGAGTAATCTGTACTTAAACACTAATGATCACATTAACTCAATCTATTTTCTTGATTACCACTACACTGAAGTCCACACACTAGTTATGTCCTCTTCCATTTCTGGATATACTGTTCATGTGAAATGAACAAGTTCAAGGCCATTCTCTTTAAATCCTATTACTGGTCATCATCTGGCTTGCTCACTCAGGACTCTTCTGAAAACTTGGAGATCCTTTACATATTACCTTACTAATTCCACGAAGTCAAATAAATTCTCTTTTCTAATGATGATTTCTGATGATAAGTCATCAGTGTTTGGTCCACCATCACGGTTTCCAGGAAGGAAATTACAGCAGCCAAGACAATCAAGCATTGAGTTCTTGGGATGGATATTTTGACACCTTGAATTTTGCCATAGAAATTTCTTCCATTTGAATGAATCAGAAAGCTGGAAAAAAAATAAATAAATGAGTAAAAAAATAATACTACAATAGGCTGTGATTCATGTTTTCACTGTTAAGTGGCTACATACATCCACACCATGTTAGCAAGGAGAAGAAACCCAGGCTAGTATATGCAACAGCAAATACGTGACACATCCACTGGATTTCAAAGCTGCATCACTGACGAAGTGCTTTGACACCATCATGATGAGTACAGTAGGAAAATATGAATGCAAAGTTAGAAGGAGTAGTTGAAGAAATCATCTTCTGGCAGTAGGAATCCTTTCCTGAACATTAGGTAACATTTTAGTGACAGAATCACAGAACTGAAGGGCTTGGAAGGGGCCTCAAGAGAACACCAAGTCCAGCCTCCAGCAAAGGAGGCCCCCTAGCAGGCTGCACAGCTTGGCATCCAGGCAGGTCTTGAATATTTTCAGAGGAGGAGAATCCACAGCCTCCCTGGGCAGCCTGTTCCAGTGCTCTGTCACTCTCACCTTGAATAAGTTCTTTCACATAGGAGTGCAGAACTTCGTATGCTCCAGTTTATGATCATTTCCCCTTTTCCTGTCCCCAAAGACCACTGAAAAGAAGCTGGCCATGTCCCTCTGTCTCCCAGTGATGTTAAGTGTGATGACGTTAAACACACATGGTTCTCAGGATGATGTTAAACGCACGTGTTCTAGAGGTTTTGCAAGCACCATCTGGCATCTAAAATCTTTCATTTCAAGTCTGGAACTTGACTACAGGTGTACCTTGACTTATCACTATGTAGAAACTTCATGTTGGCCAGCAAGATGCAGGGAAGTAAGGAGGCAAGCTGTAGGTAGGCATGGCAGCTAACTAATGGCACCTATGTGTGAAGTGAAACAATTTACCGTTTTCCCCACTAATACCAAAGATATGGTAGTAGGGAAGGAGAGTTTAGAGAACTGCATCGCCATAAAGAAGCAGGCATTCTGAGCATGGTTTGCTTACACAATTTTGAACCTACATATTTTAAATTGACTACTTGTGCAACTTGGCCAATTGTTTCCAATAACAAGGTGGAAATACAGATCACATCTTTACTACATAAAGCAATAAAACAACAGTTGGCAGCCAGTGCTTGCAAACTTCCATCTTGCCAAAACACCCAGGGTAACTGCATCAATCACTGGCTCTGCATACACAAGCTGAGGACTGGTGGTAGCACGGTCTGACAATCAGAATGAATTAGTTTACTTATGAGACAGTGTGCCTCAGTCTATGGAACATAGTCATATCTCCTATAAATCAGCATAACGTCACTGATCTCACCTATCTGGGGCTGAGTTTGACCTGTAATGCAGGTTCACACAGTACAGGCAGGTGCAGCACCTGTAGCTCAGCCATCACACCAGAGATCTGCCTTCTGGATATGCAGCACAGACCTACTTGGCTTTCTCGTGCTTTCCAGCATGTCACAGAGGTGAGCCCTCAAATGTCAGACCTAGTGAAAAGAATGCCAATATAGAACAAGGATGGGCCTCCCAAAAAGCATTAATAGACTCTATGCATAGTAGCATGACTTACACCCTCCTCAGCTCCCCTCCAAGCAACAATATAGAATAACTTTGGGGTGAGAGGAAGATTAAAAAAAAGCCCAGTATTTTGATTTTGATTATCAGTTATTTTCACTTCAAGGGTGAAAGAATGAGGAAAGTTCAACAGAATTTGGAGATCTGTAACTGAGAAGTTTCACTTCAAACATAACAAAATCTTTACGATAAACTTCAAATTAAAAATTAAAACATCCAAATACATCATTAATTTAAATATTAAATAAGACATCTTAGTGTGGCGCTAAGGTAAGCCAAAAGAACTTTTTTCTTTAATCTTTCAACAAAAAGCAGAAAAATGTGTTATTTTGACTCAAATAAGTTTTTTTTTTTCCACATTTTGATTATCTTCTGAACCACATCTCTCTTCTGCCAATCACTACAGAAAAAAGTTGTGTGAAGTCCACACAGCACATAAATGAGAGCAACTCATGTTGCAAATACTGATCTGAACAGGTTTAAAAAAAAAAAAAAGTTTCCATTTCAGAAGTTGTAAGTTAGCCTAGAAGAAGGGGAAGAGAAAAGAGAATTAAGTTTCTTTATTCTTAAAAATTATATGTTTTTTAATATGATTTTATTCAGGAATCAGTCTGGCATGCAAAACTGGGTTTGTACCTAGTATGGACTGCATTTTATTTTCTGAAGATTTTCAACTTTGTACGCACTCAGCAATTTAAGGGATTAAAGTAACTATTCTTGGCCAGAAGAAAAATGCAAAAGATGTTTTCAGAGCATGAGCGCTTCTTTTCTTTCAGAGAATGTATTCATAGCAGATCGGTAAGATGACAAACAAAACCAGAAATTGCTATTTTTCCTTGCACTGGATTCCCAAACCACTGTGATGATGTTCACAAGCAAACAAAGCAGAAAGTTTCATTATTGAAGTAGTACTCCTTGGCTATAAGCATAAAGTTCTCTTTCATTGCTAGTTGGCAATAACAGATACAACATTCACATACAAGAATAATAGGACTAAGAGTTTCTAATTTTATCTGCTGTGTTCAGGCAACTTTAAACCCCTTGAAGGAACAGCCCAAGGAGGAGGAAGGTCCCACAGACATGGCCATCTTCTGCTCATTGCCATGTCAGTACTGACCACAGCATGATGCATCGCCACAAGGCAGACGGGCCACGCAGATGTGACTGGGTGCTGATGTGCTCTGGCTGCTTACGTTCTCGAATAGTATCATGCATGTGGTGCGGAACAGCAAAGAGAAATGGTTGCATTTGACATTTTGAGGAGCAGGGAGGAAGGACTGTGGTTTTGTGTGTTCCCTCCCACCCCTCCTGCAGCAGCCCCCCACAGCCTGACACCAAGCCTGTTTTTCTTCAGTCTGGATATCAGCACAGGAGACGTGAGTACTGGAGTGTTTCACAGTTTTGCCTAGCAATTATCTTTTATCTTTTGATAACATGCTGTACTCTACTCCTTCGCACTCAAGAGCTTTCCTGCCACAGGCACTGTGTGAAGCAGCTCTGGAAACTGCTGTCCACTTAGTTTGGGGTTTCCTATCCTTCTTTTTCAAATATTTATATTAGAACAACCTATTGAAATATGCAAGTGTATACAGCAAATACCTTGAAACAGGAGACAGCCAATTCCGCTGCCTTCATCTACTTGTTTTCTTGCTGCAGCAGAGAGAAGCCAAAATACAGGGCTGGACTTTAAGTTCAGACTTAAACTACTGGAACATGGAAATGAGTTTTTCCATTATCAGATAGAGTTTTATTTAGCCATTTAGGAAAAGATTCTCAAATCACACTGGTGAGGTTAGGGGAGGTCACTAAAAATGAGAGAAAGCCTCTGTCCAAAAAATCCCGTCCAAATTATTTCACTTTATAAAATTCTAAACATGGAAAAAAATACAGGAAAGGATAATAATGGTAATCTTTATGAACAGCTGTGGGATACATTTAACTCAGAAAGGGATAACTCCAAAAAAGCTTTAAGCCATCTTTGTGGTCCCCATGGCTGAGGCCAGATGTGCCTATTCAATCACATAACTTATCTCATAGCATCCTGCTACAGTTCAAACCAGTTATATCTGACCCTGGGGCTGCTGGAATTTATTACAAGCACTGTGTTCCCTTGCAGCATCTCTCTCTGTACCTGTTGACAAGATGGAAAGAGAACAGAGAAGGAAGTTGAGGTCTTTTTAAAGCATTTAGTCTATTTTCAATTGCTTATAAAACTGTGATTCTTTATTGCATTTGAAAAGAACAAGATATATTCATTTTACCGTAAGCCTTCATTTCTCCTTCATCCTCCTTTGTACCCCTTGCATCATCCCTGCAGTATTTCCTTATTAGCTACGCCTCACTTGCTATTTAGAAGTCCCATTATTTGTTGGATATAATTTTATCATTTTTTTCTTGAGAAAAAATATTACTGCATCAGATGTTTCAGATAAATGAGAAGTTTATACATTTTTCATTCGGTGTAACTTCTCCAGCAAATCATTTCAAGGCACTCATTCAAAACACTTGATCCAAGTGATGCTAATACCTTTTCGTTGGATGATATGCTTTTCTTAAGTTCTCTGATCAGAACTATGAAAGTAACTGAAATGTGGCTTGACATTTTCCTTCTGTTCATGTCAGATGTGCAACAGAATAATAGAATATTCTGAGCTGGAAGGGAATTGTCAAGTCCAACCCCTTGCTCCCCACAGGACGACTCAAATCACAGAATCATAGGGATTGAAAGGACCTCTGGAGATCACCTAGTCCAACTCTCCTGCTAAAGCAGGATCCCTACAGTAGGTTGCACAGGAAAGTGTCCAGGCAGGTCTTGAATAACTCCAGAGAAGGAGAGTCCACAGCTTCCCTGGGCAACTTGTTCCAGTGCTCTGTCTGGAACTTCGTATGTTCCAGCTTGTGCCCACTGCACCTTGTCCTGTCATGGTGCATCACTGAAAAGAGGCTGGCCCCATTCATTTGACTCCCACCCTTTAGATATTTATAAGCATTGACCAGATCACCTCTCAGTCTTCTCCTCCTAAACAGTCTCAGTAAATAGTGCCAAAAGCCTTGCAGAAATCAAGGTACTCTGCTCTCCACTCACCTATCCAGCCAGACACAGCATCATAGAAGGCTACCAGATTGGTCTAGCAAGACTTCCCCTTGGTGAATCCATGCTGACTACTCCTGATAATCTTCTTCTCTTCCAATTGCTTGGAGATGACATCCAGAACAAGTTGCTCCATCACCTTCCCAGGAACAGAGGTGAGGCTGACTTTCCTGTAGTTTTCTGGCTTCTCCTTCTTGCCCTTCTTGAAGGCTGGGGTACACTGTCTACCCTCCAGCCTTCAGACACCTCTCCCATTTTGAAGATGATAGAGAGCGGCTTGGCTATCACTTCTCCCAGCTTCCTCGGTACTCATGGGTATATCCCATCAGCATCCATGGATTTCTGTGTGTTGAATTTGTCTAGACAATCTCTGATCAGATCCTCCTCAACCAAATGCAAGTCTTCCTTTCCCCAGACTCTCTCTCCTGAGAATCTCCAGGGTCTGGGGCTCCCAAGGGGCAGTCTTAGCAGTAAAGACTGAAGCAAAGAAGGCATGCAGTAACTCTGCCTTCTCAGTGTCCTCTGTTACCAGGGGCCTCACCTCATTTAGCAGTGGACCCACATTTTCAATAGTCTTCCTTTTACTACTGATATACTTAAAGACAACAACATTCCCATATTTCTCTCAAGTGGTCAGACCCTTTTTCCACATTCCATAGATTTTCTCCTTCATTTGAGTTTTCCATAAGCTCCTTGCTCATCCACGCAGGTCTCCTGCCACCTTTGCCTGGCTTCTTACTCTTAGGGATCCACCAATCTTGAGCTTAGAAGAAGTGGTGCTTGAATGTCAACCAACTCTCTTGGGCCCCCATACTTTCCAGTGCTCCTACACATAGGAATACCTCCAAGTAGGTCCTTGAAGAGGTCAGAGTTGGCTCTCCTGAAGTCCAGGGTTGCAAACCTACTTACTGCCCTGTTTCTTCCATGTAAGATCCTGAACTTCACTATCTCAGGGTCGTTGCATCCAAGGCTGCCCGCAGACTTCACATTTCCAACCAATTCTTCTTTGTTTGTAAGAACAAGTTCCAGAAGTACACCTCTCCTCGTCAGCTCCTCCACCACCTGCATCAGGTAGTAATCTTCCATGCATTGCAGGAACCTTCTGGACTGTGTGTGCCTGGTGGTGGTGCTTTTCCAGCAAATATCAGGGTGGTTGAAGTTCTCCATGAGAACCAGTGCCCACAGTTGTGATGCTACTTTCAGCTATCTGTGGAAGACCTCATCAATTTTCTCCTCCTGATCAGGTGGCCTATAATAAACACTCACAGTGGTGTCATCCACATTTGCGTGCCCCTTAATTCTCACCCATAAGCTCTCCACTTTTTCATTATTTATCCCTCGATAGAGATCCATACATTCAAGTTGTTCGCTCACATAACGAAAAACTCCACTGCCCTGCCTTGCTGATCTGTTTGTCCTAAAAAGTACTTAGCCATCCATGACAGCATTCGAGCTGTTCCACCATGTCTCCATGACCGCAATGAAATCATGGCCCTGCAACTGCACACATACCTCTAACTCTTCCTGTTTATTCCCCATGCTGTGTGCGTTGATATACAGGCATTTCAGAGAAAAAAACTGAGCAGAGGATGCAGGTTTCCCTACAGGGGTGCAAGACAATCCCCCACAGGTATACACACCCTTGAGGTAGCTGGCCTTTGGGCTCATGCAATATTGCAAGACATAATCTTGAGTAGGCTACAGTACTGGAATATAATTGATACAAACAAAGCCCTGAGAGGCTTCTAGAAAAAAAGAGAAGAGCCTTCAGCACAGGCATGTTAACATCGCTTGAAGTAGGCAAGAATCAGAGCCAACAAGAAATGTATTAGTTAAAATAATAGAAAAGGTGAAAGCCCCAGGACAAGGGAAAGCTCTCTCTTTCGCTTAGAATTTGGAATTGGCCAGATTACAATGCTGTCGGGCTAAATGCCATTAACGCCATGTCAGACTAGACAAGAATCCTCCTCGGGCACTGATTGGTAGTTTTAATAAAGGAATTCTTCAAAAGGTTAAATGAGGTAGCAAATATCCAAAGAAACAAGAAAAGGCCAGGGGTCTATTTATAGCCACTTCATATCTTTTAACTTTGCAAATCTGACATACCTGTCAGTCAGGTAAGGCAATTAGCCCATTATTTTCACTGTATAGGAGCAAAGCCAAAGAACATGTTGAAACTACTTAGATAATCAAGAGCTAACACCAAAACTTTGATCAAATCACTATACTTTGTACCAAGAATTTTGAATTCTCAAAGAAAAAACTAATTATGAATCTCACTTCCTTTTTTTTTTTTTTTTTTTTTTTTTTTTTTAGATTAAAAGCAACATATTTAAACAAGATAGCATCTAGCATCCAACACGTGACTGGTGTGTCAGTTGCTCATCCTAATTGAAACAATCTTGTGTTCCACCATTTCAAGAATAAACTCTCAAAATTTTCGTCTCCTAACTCAAATTTGCCCTATAGTGGATACTAATGAATTAATAAATAATTATCCTTAGAAAGTAAGTAAGAAGTTTTCACCAAGAAAAAGAGCAGAGCCACAACACAGACAACACAGCAACTAGAACACAATTCTATGGCAACAATAACAGCAGAAATTGTAGATGACTAGGTCCAGCTGCCTAGACTCGTAGTAGAGGACTGATAAGGTGCTAAACCCAGGCAGGCAGGGAGACCAGATCCAGAACTCAAGAGCTGCCATCATAGCAAGTCCTCAAAAAAGGCCAGAGATGCAAAGGCTGGTAGCCTAGGCTGCTCCTCCATCTCCAGGTCCACAATTTGATCAAGACTTACTAGATGACAAGAGCTCCCTTGGCTTGTTCAAGAATGGATCTATATTATCTTGAGAGGATAACGAAAAACATCATTTGGAAAGCATAATTCATGTCCACAGTATTCTTTTATATTTATTCAGTCTGTATAAGCAGAGAACCTAAGCAAACAGGAAAAAAAAAGCTAGTACCTGATAAAACAAATGTAAAACAACATCCAAAAGACAGAGATGGTTATTTAAACCAAGGAAAATGAATAGTTTGAACATGGTTAAACTTCTACTGTAATTACTCAGTACTTAATTTACTGTAATTACTCAGTTCCTCCAAGGAAACAGAATCACTTCTAAAACTCACAATCTGCCATGTCTAAACGGGTGTGGAACAGGAACATATATATGTATATAGACATATGAGACAATATAAAACACACAAATATAGAAGCCAGACGCTTTAGTAAAAAGCTAAAACAAAGGAAGCACAAACTAGCCAGAATTTCAGCTGCCAGAGGACATTTTCCAGGACTCCTGTTCAGAAAACAAAATTACAAGATTACTTATCCACTTAGGCAGAAATTATGGGGAAGCAGTAAACATGGAACCCAAGCTATTTTTATTGTCATTTTGCAGACATTACATTCCAGTGCTTTTGTTTCTATGACAAGGATAGTGCAGAATCTGTCCAGAAATGAACATAGCATTGGACATAGCAACTGTCTGACATCCATCCAAGGAGGAGTGGCTTAGAATAATTGAACTCTTCCATATGATGCAGGGGAACAGACCTAATGACCAATGAAGTGTTCCTTCCAAACATGTTTCTGAGATTATATGCTGATTAAATACCTGTTTGCATTGCCAGTTTATTTCCTCATTTTGCTCTATTCATCAGTCAGACTTAGATCTGAATCACATGATGACGTGCATTATTATATTAGGACCTATGAATAACTGCTCACCCCCTTTCTATGTCTGCCCCAGACATTCCTAGTCCTCCCGCAACCCTTTTCCCCTAATTTTATGATAATTTACTCTCTCCACATTCCAACCGTAACCCTTACACACAAACCTCCACCTGAGCCTTGCACGCAGAGAGCAAGCACGAGCAGTAGGACATTCCTGTGGTGTATTCCCCACAGATCTGCCAAAAAGATGCCCTTGATATACTGCAAAAAGACAAGATTATCACATGTAATTAGTTGACCAGAAAGGATCTGAACCAGGCTTCCCTGCTAACCACAACCTTCAAATTTTAAATAAACTTTGGAAAAGTAACTAGCCATTAGAAAAAAAATCTGAGATATTTGATAGAGCAAATTCTCAGCTGCAAAACAATTTTTTTTCAGCACAGTCACCACTGTATACTTTCTCCAGCAGTAGACATGAACCACTATGTCACACTCATAAAGATCTGCACCAGCAGAAGTGACCCACTGTCACTGTCACCGCTGCTGAAACTCACCATCCACCTCACACTGTGCTAACAGCCACTGGTCTCCATTCAGTGTTCACAAGTGTCAATGAATGTGAATGAATGTCATTTTTTCTGCATGGAGGAGCTCAATTCCAAATCTTCACTTCATATGCACTTCCATAACATTGTGGGCCAACATAATTGCATGGGAGGCATTACTTTCAGAGCTACTCTCATATAGCATCCCATATTCAAGCACCCATGTTACTACCTGCAGCTAGCAGTTATCTTTACAATTGTTTACCCATTAAATCAGTAGCTACATGAGGTTACCTGCATTGCTTGCACTCTCTTAGGGGAATACACAGTTCCTCTTTGCTTTCAAAATCTTGGCTAAACTGTGCATGGAGCATTGATTAATCCTTGGGAAGAAATACAAGCCTTCACAAGTTGCCTGCACTGGCTGCTGAGAGCTACTGAACAGCAGAGTGACTTACAGGTCAGCTTACTCAATTTGGTTTTAGACTAACCTTCTTCTCCATCAAAATATTTTAAATCTGTTACAAGTGTTCACAAAAGATTTCTGTAATCACAGAATCACAGAATTGTAGGGGTTGGAAGGGACCTCTGGAGATCAAGTTCCATCCCCCTGCTAAAGTGGCTTCCTTACAGTAGGTTGCACAGAAAAGTGTCCGGGCAGGTCTTGAATATCTCCAGAGAAGGAGACTCCACTACCTCTTTGGGCAGCCTGTTTCAGTGCTCTGTCACTCTGACAGTGGAGCAACTTTTCCTCATGTTAATATGGAACTTCCTGTGTTCCAGTTTCTGCCCATTACCTCTCGTTCTGTCACTGCATGACACTGAAAAGAGCCTGGCCCCATCCACTTGACTCCCACCCTTTAGATATTTATAAACAGTGATGAGATTCCCTATCAGCCTCCTCCAGGCTGAAGAGTCCCAGGTCTCTGAGTCTTTTCTCGTATGTGAGATGCTCCACCTCCCTAACTTGTCTTTGTGGCCCTCTGCTGGACTCTTTGTAGGAGATCCCTGCCTTTTTAGAATCCTCACCTGGTTCACGGCAAACAGTGGCACCCCCAAATTGGTGATGTCCTACACAATACCACACAACTCTTGTTGAAAACAAAAATAAAAGTAATAAAAAATAAAAGCAATAAGAGAGACATACATCACTGTTTTGGAAATCTGTACATGCCAGTTCCCTACATGAATTCAGTAGCAGAACTCCATCTCAATCAGAATTGCCATTCATTCAATTTCAGCAAGCAATGGCTACGAGTGACTGTGAGAAACAGAGATCTCTCAACACCTGGCAACAAATCTGTACAGAGATTGTAGGTGCACTACTGAAAAATCCCACTCTCACCCTTTACCCACTGCTCTGGGTAAACAGCAGAAACTAATGGCTGAGGAGAACATTTCTTTGCCTTAAGTAAGAGTGCTCCCTTCTGGTTACAGGTCTGAAGGAAGATGTGAAACACAATAATCTTCTTTTGCTTAGATGTAAATTCAGAAAATTGTGCATTACCATCCTAAACACTTAATTTAAAACAAACAGACAGCTAGGATACACTCAGATGCAAGCAGGGTATTTCAACATATCAGAGCCTCTCACTTCACACCCAAAACACGTAGGAGATTAAAACACTGGAGGAAGAAAGAATATCAGAGCAGGGGCATAAGCACTTCAGCTGAAGATTCCCATTAATACATTTTCAAAAGCAATGGCCGCGCCATATCTCTGCAAACTTCTTATTAACAAGCAGCATTCATAATAAACTTCACAATAAAATGAATACTAAATATTATCCAATTATGGTAATTGTTCTGATTTTGTAGAAAAATAGTTACTCTTTAACAAGCAATCAAGCCAATTAAAGAACACGGTGAATAACAGCAGTGGTTTCTTTGCTCGAGACACTGGAATTCAGACTGTTTTTCAGCCAACCATACTGCTCAAAATCATTTCCAGCTGTCACACCTGACGAAGCAAAGGAATGCTTATTTTGGTAAACAAAGTTTCCATTTATGGTATGGTAGGATTTTCATCCAGCCAGCAGACACATTTCACATTTCTCTTAAAAAAGCATTTAGATGATTACAAACTGCAGCGTGCACAGCCTGGGGGCAGTTTGACATACTTGAGAAAATAAATAAACATGGGGCAACCTATGCCATTCTTACCTCATTTACCACACAAAAGCATATAGAAACAAACCAAAACTAATCATTTTTAACATGCTTAGGTAACACTGGCTATGGTTCATTTTAATAACATTTGAGAAGACAGTCCTTACAAAATACAGCTTTCAAAAGCTACAAAACACATTCATTCATTCTACTCTGCAGACTTCATTTCTGAAAGTATCCTCCATTATCAGAGGCAAGTAGTTCACATGTAATCACTTTCAGGTAGTCTGTTAATATCACAGACAAACCATGGTGCACAGGTCTCAGGATGAAGTGGGAGAGTTTCACCCTACAAGCATGTTGCTGAAAACATTCCACATGTCCAGCCAGATGACTATGTGAAATAAATTTAACACCGTAACTACAGATATGATAGGTTCTCCCTCTAAATGATCCTGTTTAAGATAGATCTGCAAATATTTTATGATTTTTTTAAAAATACCATATTTCAGCCTTTAAATTGTTAGATAGCAAAACTTAAAATGTACTAACATTTGCCTTCTCAGCCATATCTTCCAAGCTCAGAAAGACACTGGTACGTTATTAACCCTGAGCAATCAGTAGAAGCAGATAGGAAGGCAAGCTGCATGTTATATGACAGGCATTAGTGCCTCAGACACACGATCCTCTTCCCTTTCAAAGGCAAACACTGACCTCTATGGGTCAGTATTGCACATATAATGGCGCAAAATAGATTACTGCCCTCGTGTTCAAACCACTTCAAATCTCAGCCCAGAGCAGCCCAGGTTGGAAGAGACCTCAATAGATCAAGAGGCCCAGCCTCATACACTGTGGGTGGCACTGAGCATGGATGGCACCCAAAAATTTCTCAGCTGCACATCAACATCTGAGAAGGCAGGACACAATGGTGACGTAGCCCTTGGTGCAGGGCAACACAGAAGATGCACCTTGAGCAACCAGGGGAGACGAGTGCTGCAGGATGGCCACCTGAGATGAGGATGGCCTGCTCCTTATCACTCTTCAGGGTGCTACCTGTGCATTTGTGGCTCTCCCTGACACAGGGACTGCATGCAGCAAACCTGGGTGACAGTGGAAGAAAAGCCAATATGCAAAATAGAACACAAATGCAAAAATATGAACTGATAGGCAAGGCTGGCCAGCAGGAAGATGGAAGTCTCACTCCAGCAATACGAGAACTATCCTCAGAGAACCTGCATTGCTCTGTTGCAGAGGGCCATTCTGAAAGCCCTCTTTTCTATATATATGTCCTCCTCCATTTGGGCTTTGGAAAGCCCCATCAACTACTTCTTCGTTAAAATGAATTTTGCCTACCTGCTGCTGGCTGAAAACAGTGATATTACATGTTTCTATAAGGTGTGAACTGCTCTTTAAGTAATCATCTTGCTTTTGCCCTTTGAAACACAGCTAGTGAACTTTCAAATTTAATGGGATCTTCCATTAAAAATTAACAACTATCTCATAAGAAGATATTTCAATATCGTGCAAGGAAGCGAAAAATTGAAGTACTTGAAATCTCTGAAAGCTAAAGTATATCAGGTAGGAAATAGCCCAGGGCAGTCTTTTAGCAAATAGAAACCTAATCAAGCAAGAAAGAAAAATAAGTGAAGAGAGAAAGAACAAACGTGTACAAACTTTTACATAAATGCGAGAAGTTGGGGAAAAAATGTCAGTGAACTGTAATGTATAATTTTAAATAGCAATACTGTCATTTAGGTTTCCTCAAACTGTTTTTGTTACATTTCGTTTTAAAACAGACCACAATACATACACAAAAAAATCAGTTACGGATGCAAGCGAGCAAATGCATGAGTTTTGAATCCACTAAGATAAATAAGGCAAAACATATTGAAAAGTAATACAGATTTTCTGGGCTTCTTGATCTACAAGTCTCGACACCTCTAGGCCTCCCTTCAGCCATTAAGGCCCCAGGGTCTCTTATCCAGCCTCTTGGCCTCCCTCTTGGTCACTTGGCCGTTAAGTCTCTACACCTCTAGGTCAGCTTCTATGCCTTTAGCCCTCTGGGATTCCAGGCCTTTCTCTAGGACACAAAGCATCTAGGCATCCTAAATGCCAAAAATACAGCCAGTGTCTCAACTTTCTGCAATTAAATTTGAAGATGTAAGGAAAATCTACAGTGATGCTTTGCTTTGTCTTTTCATGAAGAAATCTCGACGGAAAATTTTTGCAGGTCCCCAACATGCTTCCTTTGTTATTTTTAGGGATGAACCAATCAGAGTTTATTGATACAGTGAAAACTAATTTTTACTATCCTTTTCTAAGAAAACAGCAATCTTGTTTTTCAATATTTTGCTCCAATTCCTTGAACAGTTATACTGTTACTATCATCTCATAAATTAACAACAGAGTAGCTGAGGTTGGAGTCACCTCTACAGATCAGCTAGCCCAGCCTCCTGCTCAAGCAGAGTGCCAGGGCCCCTGCTGGGATTTGAATATCTTCATGGGTGAAGGCTCCATATCTCACCAGGCAACCTATCCCTGTTCAACCACCGCCCATATATATGTATGTATGTATGTGCATATATATATATATGTATGTGTATATGTATATATATATATATACATTCAAAGGCAATTTCCTGTGTTTCAGCTAGCACCCACTGCCTCTTCTCCTTTCACTGGACACCACTGACAGGTCTGGCTCCACCTTTCCACCCCTTCATCATGTATTTGTAGCACTGATAAAGTCCCTCTGAGCCTCCTCTTCTGCAGGCTGAACCCACACACCCCCTCCTCTCCTCACACAACTGATGTTCCAGTTCCTTTCTGTTCACTTACTGGCTTCACTCCAGCAAGTCTGCATCCCTCCTGTACTGGGGAATCCAGGACTGGATGCAGCACCCAGACATGCCTCAACAGCGATAAGTGACAGTGGCCTTGAAGTGGCATCAGCCAGCTTCTGTGGCATTTGTGGGTGCATGCTATCAGGTCCCATGGACTTATGTCCTGTTCTTCTTCCCTAGTTTGATCCTCCTTCACTGCAAGGAGGAGTCATCCCTGAACCAAAATTTCTGGTCTTGGGGACTGTGACTCCGGCCTGCCTTGTAACCCCAAAGCTGCACACAGCACAAAGTTAAAAGCCCTAGCTATGTGCTCTATGCAGAGAGACAACTCAAAGGCAAGTACTGCAGAGCACAGTAAATCTTGTGCATGATGCTGTAAGCCTCATTATTTCAAAAGCAGTTCACAGGGTTTCTTCGAACTTAAAAGGAATTATTAGAATATGTTTTCAAATTGAGTAACATATGAATATACTTAGCACTGACTGAGCAGAGCTTGGTAGGCGATCACCTGTCAGGTATCTGGGTGCTACAGTTCTGCTCTACTGCACAGAGAAAGTAAGACATGAGTTGAAGGGAAGAAGGAGGACTCAGTTAAGGTACCACAACACACACAGCTCATCTTGGCACTGCCAAGGCACTTCCAGGAGACACCTGGGCATGGAATTCCCCTCCCAGCTCCCTGCTGGGGCCATCACTTGTCTGTATTTCCACAGGACAATGCTCCTTAAGCTTGTCTGAGCAACATAGTGGGTGACTGCTGGACTTTTCTGGATGCAGGACATCCAACTGTGTGTGAGCCACAGTAGCAGAGGTTTAATTACAAGTTTTCCATTGAAAATTGCTCCAAATTTAACTGTTTCTTACTGTCACATAGACATTATATTCATAGTTCTTCACAGAGTAAAATTCTGTTTCCTTCCTTTTGCATTCTGAAAGTATATTTTTTACATTCACGAGTAAATAAGTGTAATTTCAATATTAGCACAATCCTTTTTATAAACAGGAGTCCTTTCACAACTCAGAAATATTTAAAAGGCAATTAGAGATGTAGGACAGCTTTCCTGTATACAGAAATGGTTCTCACACTGTGTTTTACAATTCATCTGTATATCTTGATAATTTTAATACACCTTTCTCTGTAATACCAAGGTCTCCATTTGTATCTCTTCCTTAGGCTCAGTTGTTTTTCTCCCTTCTCAATTATATCTATGCACTAAATCCTTTAAATCTCTATCTAGCCTGCAACTTCATTGGCTCAAACTAATGAACAGAATTTTTTAATTCCCTTATGATAATCCTATTACCCGTCTGAAGCTATTTCTGCAAGGGTCATCATTATACAGAGACGTAAATCTGAGACCAGGTCTATCTATGTTCAGTTGTAATCCAGCTCCCCTCCTGGAAACCATCAAGGGCATTTGTCAACGCTTGAAAAAAGAAGAGTCGAGCGACTGAACCTCTCAGGTAGAGTGATTTGTATGTTGATGGCCTTTCAAGCTTTATTTTAGGAAGGGAATAAAAGACGGTTTTTAAACGTTTGCCACAGCTGTAAAAAGATTATTAGTAGTGTATTAAACATTCTAGTAGATAAGCTTCACCAATGCAGTCTGTCAGAAGAACCTCACCTTTGGCATCAGACTGAAATGTAACCGTTCATGCTTCAAATAAATGCAGGTTTTACTCTAGTTTTATGGTAAAAGGTGAATCACTCCAGATGGGAGTAATTTTGGCGAAGAGGAAGTATGTTGTAAATCTGACTCCTGAGTTGCTGCCTGTGCCCAGACTATTGGAACGGACATCTATGTCTAATTTAAGGCAGCTTTTATATTCCTTGCATGGAATTGTACCTCTTTATATTTGATTTTTGTCATCGATTTCATTGAAACTGAAGTGCTTTTTTGTAACTTTCCTTGAAATACTAATCCATACAAAAGAATGTACAAGAGAAATATAAACATTTCTACTGCCTGTACTTGGATTGCATTCTGCACACTGGTGAAAGATGAGTTCAATTGTTTGGGATAATTCATGCAATATTTTTATGTCAGAGAGACTGAATTCCTTATTTTCATAGCCTCCAAGAAACTCTAAATTCTGACTTTAGAATAAGTCCTTCTTACTCAAGTATCTAATTTCAGGCTTGGAATTGTTTTGTTGCACAAGAGTGTTTTGTTAAATATTGATATTGGTATAAAAATAAAAAATGAAACATACTGGATTAGAATGATGCTGGTATAAAATCATTAATTTAAGGCAGGTTGCAAGTATGTAACTAAAATTATAAATAATGTATTATATGAAAATATGCCCCTGTTGTAGCTGCTGAATCTACCTTCTTCGAGGCCACTGCCATTGACCCCAACGGAAAACACGTTAAGTTCACAGCTCAAAGGAGATGCAGAGAAGGTTTTACTTAGAAATCAGTATTTTGCTGTTTTTAAAGGCATATCTTTGTTGTTTGTACTGAATATTTGTACATTACTGTACTGAAGACTTGGATTTGGTAGTGGACTTAACAGGCACAAACATTTTTCATGCGTATCAATCCTTAGCAAATAGCTATGGCGTAAGCAAACATAGAAAACTTAGTATATATAGCAGTTTGGTATGCCTTCGTTTTTTGATACTCCACAGCTGAGCTCACCAAAAGATAAGCAGCTGTGAATTGTACAGTTCTAAGCGGTTTGTTTCCAGTCAGCTTACAGAAGTAACATGCTATGACCTTCATAAGCAACGGCTTTAAAAGCTTTGTGCAAGTACTTGAACATTTTTTAACAGGAGGGAACAGTTTAAACAGCCATTCTTCTGCAGCTGCTATCACATAGATCATTAGACATGAATACTTCATCCTATTTCAAAATGGGATTTTAACCTGATCTCTGTTATAAATATTACTGCCTAATCCTATGAATTCCAATTACAGCACTGTTCAAATCATGGGGAGATGAATTAGGGAATGAGAGATAGTAATAAAAATAATAAAACTTGAGAACAAGTTACACAGCTAAAGATGGTTGCTCTAGACCACTATATGCAACGACTGTATTCCAGTAATAAAGGAAACTCATTACTGGCACCAATATATCTTGACACCACAAGGTTCTTAGCCTTAGTGCTGTCAAAAAATATTATTTATTCCTAACAGGAATCTCACATCTTCAAAATTCTTACAATGCCAACAGTTCATATCCTTATCTCATCTGTATTTCTTTCTCCTATGTAAATTACAAACTTAAAGGACGTTCCTGGCCCCTTCCTTTTTTTTTTTTTTAATAATTTTTTAAAAAAGCAAAGAGAGCATGGATTCAGAAAAAAAGGGCCTGATTGATACAATCAGAACTCCCAGCAGCAGGGAAATAACTTTCAATAAATATTGTACCAGATACTAGACTGGACTACAGAGAATAGTCAGCTCTGTTGGCAACTAACTGCAGATATATGAGGCTGTAATTCTCACCATATGCAAAAACTCTGCAAATGCAGAACACTTTTAGTGCAGAAGATTGAACTTACAAAAAACTTCATCACCCTTAAATTTTCACCCCATTTTTAGACCTACTGTCTTCTAAGGCCTTTTGCAGACAGCCAGTGGTATAAAACCAGAATAACAAACTCATATTCCATGAGTCACGTATGGGTGGAAAACTCTCCAGACACTGTATAGCTGTGTGGTTAGACATTTGTGAGCAAAGAAAGGAAAGAAAAATCAAGTTGCCTCTGCACAATTTGGTCTGTTTAATGTGGCGATGGGATCCAGCGAATTCAGCTGGAGAATGCAAACTAGTTTTCAGTACTAAGCTATGCTGAGCTACATAATGGGCTTCACCTTAAGGTACACAGGTAATAATATCAGTTAGACTGAATTATAACCTTGATGCTAACTTTCTTGAATGAGCAGAAGGATTTAGTCTGAGTCCCCAGCACAGTGAAATGATTCTCACAGATTTAAATGCAAGCTGGAACAACTACAAATCAACACAAAGTATTTCATTATTTTGAACTGAGCATATGCCACAGTTTTTCCCTTTAAGTTATAATGTTCAACACCTACTGAGTTCAAGTGAAAGAGGAATTTTTACAATCAGTATTTAAGTACAGAGCAATTCCCATTCTGCTGTTAGGAAGGAAGGAAGATTTCCAAAAACTATGAGTAGAACATAAAACGAATGAGAGAAATGGGATCTACCCAATACTATGTGGGAACAGCACTGGGCAAGATTAAGGGAACAGCACACTCTGGTAAAAGAACAAAAACTCAAACAAAAAATAATCCTTTCAGCTACTTCAAGTGAAAGACTTTGTGAATTCATGTCAACTCTTATATTAAGAAATATTTCAATATTTCATTGGTAGTTTGACTTTAAATAGGCATGCAAGATGAGGATAACAAGTATGGGAAGTATGATAAACCTAAAAAAAAATAACTCTATATACTTGACTGCCATAACAACAAACTCTATTGAATGACCTAGGACCCCTTCCATTGTAACTGTTACAGATAATAGAAGAGAAAGAAGAAAAACACAAGAAATTGCACTGAGCAAAAACCAAATAGTTTTTCTCACTGCAATCAGCCAGAAGAAGAGAAAGAAACTTTGTGCAGAATGGTGATTGCTGTAGTGAGCTAAGCTGGGTTTTAATGAGCTGGGTTTATCTCAGATATTCCTAACAAAGAACCGGCTGCATGATAAACCTCTGCATGGTCAAAGCCCCTTAAAATTTTTTTTGGACTGTTGCTCTTTTTATTCAAGCTAGCCAACTGAATAAGGCTTTAGAAACAGTAAGAGCAGCAGCAACTTCTAAGTAACCTCAACCATGCTGGGTGGAAAATTCAGGTCTTTTTTTTTCAGTCTCATACAAAACTGCTATTCTTGCATAAAACCATCTGAACATGTCTTAAAAGATTTAAAAAAAAAGAAAGAAAGAAAGAAAGAAAAAAACCTGACAAAAAAAACCCACAAAAAACACAGTATCTTTATTTTGAACACGTTAAAGTAATGAATTAAAATGACATCTTGAAATTAAATTTGTTTTATAATTGTATATTCTTGCCATTTCACTGGTATAGCAATAATTCATAATGACATCATAGTTAAAACGTTCTTAAATTATCCCATTTATGCAATGCCTTAAGGACAGTTGTTTTGCAAGGAACTAAATATTTTATCTCAATTTGAGATGAAAGCATACCATAATAACCGCTTGTCGTTTCTACAAAAGGATCAAATAAAATAATTCCACTGCAGAGACCTACCCTTCATAATTACTGAAATCCTATTTAAACAGCTAGCAGTACTCAAAGATAACCACAGATTATCATTTCTTCTCATAGCAGGATGCTGTCCATGCTTAAACCAGTAAAGATAACAGTTATTCCTTTTCACTGAGATCCCCTAAGGAATGCCTTTGAAATTTTAAATAAAGCAGAATATTTGCAAAGAATGAAAGAAATTATGAGATAAAGCCTTGCATTTCACCTCTTTGAAATCATGCAGTGATGAAATGCCTTCATTGGCAATTTTAAATCCACACATATCAATGCTAAGTTTTATGGTGTTGCCCTTCGAACTCTCATGATATGCAAAACTGGTCCTGGGGAAACCTTATTTCTTTCTTGAAAAGAAA
The DNA here is from genome assembly GCA_016647715.1 of Pavo muticus. NCBI lineage: Eukaryota > Metazoa > Chordata > Aves > Galliformes > Phasianidae > Pavo > Pavo muticus. The sequence goes on from JACDJE010000376.1 coordinate 645,791, forward strand.
TCCTGGAAGGCAGCATTTGATAACTGCTCATCTTCACTCACATGTATGCTGGATGCTGCCTCAGTTTTGTTATATATCATTTTTGGTCACAGATAAAACATGGTTTTGGTCACAGATAAAACATACGTGCAGCCTAGTTAAAAATAAGCTTGTTAAGGCTTCAGTCAAACAGGATGAAGTAAACCATCAGAAAGAGTTCATAGTATCACAGAATCAAGGTTGGATAAGACTGCTAAGATCATCTAGTCCAACCATCAGCCCATCACCATCATGCCCACTAAACCACATCCGTAAGCACCACATCTCCACGTTTCTTGAAAACCTCCGGAGACAGCAACTTCACTGCTTCCCTGGGCAGCCTGTTGCAATACCTCACCACTCTTTCTGAGAGTACATTTTTCCTAATATCCAACCTGTACCTTCCCTGGTGCAACTCAAAGTCTATTGCCCTACTTCTTGCCCTATCACTAGTTATCTGGGAAAAGAGGCCAACCTCCACCTCGCCGCAGCCTCCCTTCAAGTAGCTGTAAGAGGGCAATAAGGTCTCTCCTAAGCTTTCTCTTCTTCGGATTAAACACTCCCAGTTCCCCCTGCCACTCCTCATAAGAGTTGTGTTCCACACCCTTCACTAGCTTCATTGCCTTTCTTTGGACACGCTCTAGGGCATCAGTGTCTTTCTTGAAGCGAGGGGCCCAAAACTGAACACAGTACTTGAGGTGTGGCCTCACCAGTGCCAAGTACAGAGCGACAGCCAGCTCCCTGCTCCTGCTAAAGTCAAGCTGTATCAAATGAGAAAACATGCCAGCCATTTATCCTACTTCTAAATATAGTGCCATTAGACCTTAGGGATTTCCTCAGTGCCCTTGCTACAGCCATGTCCAGGCACTATTTGGTGTCCAGTATGTCACTCCTCCCAATGAAAACAAAATTTTGTTACCATTATCCATGCCTGTATCCTCTCAAGAATAGCTAGTGTGGCGTTCTGTATACAAAAATTGGGTTCTGTCCAAAAGGAATTCAGGCCACTGAACTGAATTGTCTTGGAGATATCAGTAATTTTTGAACTTTATAATTTAAAGATAAGCTTTTGTTCAGTATGAACACTGATGAGCCACCTAAGACTCTCCTACAATGCATAAAATACAGATATTACTCGCTGTCACACAGCCCAATCTAGTGTTTACTGACTGTTAATTAGTTAAATGAATTATCATTCGATTTTCTTCAGAAATCATGTTGTAATATCAATAAATGAGGCTCTTACCAACTGATTCACAGTTGAACTGTTCTATCAGTAGAGTTAATGCTGTAGCAATCATTCATCATGTAAATCCAATTAACTGATGTCATGATCATCAGCAATAGCATAGGGTGGTTTTTTTTTTTTTAATTTATGGTACTCTATGCTTTTGTATCTGAGCTTAATTTTCACAAAGGGAGAGCACTCTAGCATGCATTCACATCTTTAACACTGGCGAATAGGCAGAAAACATTTGAATGCTGAAATCACGTCAAAAAGCTTTTAAACACCAAATCCTCTAGAAAATCAGATTTTATTACTCCTAGAGCTCACAGAATTCTTCTCCCTTCAGATATATAGCAAGCTGCATATGGCTGCTACTCCATCCACCTCCAGTGCCTGATACAGTTAATTCCAAATCTACAGAGTCAGGTACCTACAGCAGCTCATGTTTAACCAAGTGTTACATTCTGCTGCATAATCACATCTGGAGGGAGAAGAAAAAGCATTATGAGAACACTTCTACTATCTCTTGATCTCACATCTTCAATTATCTGACCAGCTGCTGCTACGAGAAGAGATGAGGACCTGGCTGATTTTATCACATCACCCACAGCAGCAATGAAACAGAACTACTGTGACACTTTGCAGAAGGTACCTAAATTCTGCAGCAGGTTTCTGAAGCAGCTGCACCAAACCTATGCATAATGATGTTGCAAAAGTTGGGGATGTAGGACAAGATGCCAGGCTATGGGTTTTATGACAAGGAACATGGTGTTCAGATATTTGCCATTCACTTCCTATTTTACTCACCAGAAACTCATGCCATTCTTCTGTTTTGAACAAGCATTGCTTCTTTTCACATCATGTAGGTGACACGTAACACTGAATTTGCTCCAAATTCTGTCACTGGGAGGTAGACTGGCATTTGAACACCGTATTAATGCACACATTGGGCTGGCATGCATAAAAGAGATTGAAATGAATCAGAGGAATTCACAGTAAGATCTTTTCCAGAGAAGATAATTTTGTGCCCTTCATTTTTCCTTTTCCCCTTTCCCTTATTCTCCCTTGCTCTGCCTTAGGCAAATAAGCTTCCTGACATCTCATGCTTCATGTTACAACAAGCCATTTTCTGTTGATGCTGATGCATCTCAACACAAGAAAGGAGAGTATGTTAGAAACTTTCCAGAAAAAATAAAATACCACTACTAGATCACTGCAATGAAATTAGCTTATTAAAAGGTGAGATAACTACAGTCTGACCATGGCGAAGGCTAAAATATTCAGAATTAATTTCATAATAGGGCTGTGGCAGTTCATATGAATGTCTTAGGAACATCTAGATCCACACAGAAAATTTAGCCCGGAAGTTATGCCCTACATAAATAAATTCAAGTCCCAGGAAAAGAATTCAATCTGCTGTTTATGCAAGCTCTGTTTTTGGGGTAGGATAGGAAAGGCATGTGTTCTAAGTCATCAGTGTTCTCTCCAAATTGCGACATTTATTTACGCATTCAGAGAAAACCTGTGTAAATGCATTAGTTACTATATGTAACTACACTCCCAGTTTCCATAGTCTTGGTCTGTAAAGAAAGCACAAACATTAATTCTAATCTCCAGCAGTTTTATAAGCCACATGTAAGGTTGTTTACAATTTTGCTGGCAAAAGTTCACTGTTTATAATTAAGAATCAATTGTGGGAGCTGAAGAAAAATGTGAAGTCACTGGAATCATACCAATGGTAAAAGAAAGAAAAAAAGGAAAAAAAAAAGAGCTATACAGGAAAGGAATAAACTAAGAAGTAATGTAAACCCTATTGAAATTACAGCTCTGCAGTGTTCTCTGTGGTCACATGATATTGTCTGCTTTGACTCTCATCTTCTGGTTAAAGTAACATGAGGAATAAATTCCTATTCCTGCTTTTATTTCATGCATCTGTAGTTGCCACAGGAATGTCAGAATCATACAGTGGAGATACTCTTATACCTGATAATGTGAGTGAGAAGGAAAAGCAATCAAGCCGAACGCACTGTAAAGCTACAGATGGTTGGAATGGGACTTGGGCATTCATCATTTAATCAAATGCCTTCTAAACAATTATAATTTTCTTTGGTAAATATCCGAGTAAAAAACACACATCTAACTGACACAGCTTTATAGTTCATCAGAGGAAACTTTTTTTATCTTATTTAGGACATGCTGATCCCATTCAGGTGTCCTTTTTGCCTTTACAACATACACCACTTTTACATGCATACCTTCTCAGATAAGATAAATATGGAAATTAACCTTCAAACCAAGAAGCCCTGCTTATTACTTTGTGAAAGGAAAACATTCCACCCTTCAATGCCTGAAGATGTAGCTATTATATTAAGTAAGGACAGAAACAAAACACTTTTGCCTGTCTGCTTGGGTCTGTCAGTCCTAAGGGAACAATTCCAAGGCAGCAAGGAGGACACAAGAGCTTCTTGAAAGCACAGGTCCAAGATGTGTCCTTCATCAATATCCCTCTCTTTAATAGAGCACATTCTTATTTGGTCTGCAGTGCCTTACCTTATGCTAGAATAACCACAACAAAACACACATCAATCTAATAAAACTGACAATAAGTTAATAAATTATCTCAAGAGCAACTGCCCTAGCTTGCCCTAAGTGTTACAAGTTGCACTCTGTTCTTCTTTCTCAGAGGAAATTCCAACTGGAGCAAGTAAGTCCAGCTCCAGAGGAAGGTACTGCTGTTATCCAGTGTCAGAACTGGCAGCTAACACAACTTCTCAAATGATGGGAAGGTGACAAACAAAACCTTCACATATGCCAGAGGATGGTCAGAAATAACCAGGAATCAGGAGATTTGAAATTCAAAGCAGTTGTAAACAAATTCTGTTCAATTGCCTAATTCTATCAAGTTTGACAATAAAGCTGCTTAGGTAGACACAGCATTTATACCAAATCCGATTGCAAGGTCAATCCTGTCTTTTGCAGATAATGGTAACAAAGTATAGCTACGAAAAAAGCAAAAGCAAGAATGCATGTTGACAGACTTTTACAATTACAAATATATATATAAAAAAAAAAAAAAAAAAAAAACAACCTTTAACAAAGCTAAGAAGAAAAATCATCAGAATTAAATATTGTTTCTCGGCCAAACTTATTTTGCTGCTTTCTGCAGGCAACTTCTTGCACATCCAGAGATTTAACAGGCAATCACAATCAAACATTACACCCAAACAGTCAGTGGAGGTTCACTCAAATTCACAAGTTTAGATTCCCCCAGCCTCCCCTGCAGGGGCTCTTTCCTCTTGACAAGAAAAGAGCAGTATGAGCCCCTTTGAAGTGCCCACCAGGTACTTCTGCTTCTAGACCTTCACAATTAACCCCTCAACCAATGTAAGTGTCTTGCCTTTTTCATAAAAACTGCTCCTCGGCCTCTCTGAATGCCTGTCTCCAGTCACTGTCAGAGTTCTAGTCCAAACACAAGAGATTTTAGACAAAACACCCACTGAGCTTGAAAAACCTCTCTCAGTACTGTTATTCAGTGTTATTTAGCAAAAAACTCCAGCATATCTTTCAGGGATATGTTAATTCGAGCAGGCATACAGATGTTTACTTTGAGTTCAGAAACTAAATATATACTTTAACAGCAACTGAAACATTTGTCCTGACTTTTACAGGACAACTCAGGTCAGGCATTGAGGTTAAACATGGATTGAGGCTTGTTACCTCATTTCAAAACGCTGGCTGCTCTCTGAGTAAAAATCCTGAATTTCAGGACTTTTACCACTTAGTTTTTAGTTTTGTGCATTGGGTGGTTTTCTGTGGTTTGGGGTTTGTTTGGTTGTTTGGTTTTTTTTGTGCATTTTTTAAAATCTTGTTAATCTTAATTGAAATTTGATAATATTAATCTTAACTAATTTTCTTTCTGAAACAATAAACCAAGACCAATTTTAAAATGCCTGCCTGCTGCCTCCCCATACAGGACATAGTGATACTACGGAGAAGTAGACTGATGTAAAAGAAGTTGAACTAATTCTCCGTTTCAGAGTGAAATCCAGAAATAAAAAGTTTAATTTTATAAAGACAATCTGATCTGGCAGTTGCATAAGTGAATAATGAAAGAAATTGGCAAACTATAAAACATGATCCATAACACTTCAATTATTTTTCATATGCATAATTATAGGTCTAATTTAGAAGAACTCTTCAAAAAAAAAAAAAGTATATACATTTTTATCCTGTGATTTTAAACCTAATACAGTGCTGTGAAGCCAGGGCACATTGAGAATTTATGGAATTTTCTTACTGTCAAAGCCTTAAAGATAACTGAAACATTGAACAGCACCTGTTTCAAATGTTTCCATCTCACAGATAAAGAACAACGTAACTGCCCCAATGCAGATAGACCAAATAATCCAATAACCCTCTCATCAGTCACAGTAATCTGCAGTGAAGCTGACAGCTTTCTACGTCAGCCCCTCCTGGGTTTCTTCCTCTCATAAAACCTCTTCTTTAAGTTAATAAGGTTTCACTCCAGCATTATGACTTTCTTTTTTCCCTCAGACACAGAGATCTGTAACACTATGTGATACACCACACCAGCTAAGCCCACAAAGTGCTCACCCACCCATCTGAGTCCTCATTCACAAATCTCAGCAACTGATCACTGCACTGGTGCAAATGATCACGTGGGGTGACCAAAGGTCTGAAGGTCGGCACCAAAAACAGAATTTACCCACCTAAATGGAAGCTATCAAGCATCACTGAATATGAAGGGAGCTGCAAGTATTAAGCACTTCTGGCTAGCAGCTATCTGCTTTGGTGCCTGCCACCAGTGATCTGGTGATTAGAGGTGCTTAAGGCTTTCCGCTCCCTCTGCAGTGCGCTGGCAACTGGTCTGAAATTTTGTCCTCAGACCTTGACATTGCCTTTGCTTACGTAATGATGTTAATGCCACTTGCAAATCTAACTGCATATATGACAGAGGATGGAGTTTTTTATTTTATGTTGTAGGGCTTTTTTATGTTTTTATGACAGAGGATGGAGGGTTTTTTTGTTGTTGTTTTTTAAGAGACCAGCTGGTTCATACAATACTGATGTGCTTTCAACCTCACCCCTCCAAGTTTCTTATTAAGCAAACACGCGTTCTAACCAACAGAAAGAACTATACAACATACAGAACATTGAGCAAAATACAAACAATCTGTTGCAAATGTAGTAACTGTATAGTCTCTATAGTAGCAATAAGTAGGTCATGTCCAGGGCTAAAGCACATGCATCCTAACTAACCAAACTGTGCAAGTATAACCTCAAACACACAATTTGTATTCCATGCTACAGATCACATCCTGCAGTGCTCAAAAAATGCACTTACTGTGAAAGCTTCAGTGACACTGGTGAGCTGGATTAGGCTCTTTGGAAATCTGTCACTATTGCTAGCATAGAAGGATGCCTGCTGCCTCCAGTCCCAACAGCAGGTACAGTCTCACACATGAAGGGCTCTTGATTCTGCTATACTGGAAAACTGCCACTGCCTACATGGGACAGATGATGCTGTGTTCCAGTTACAGTCAGGATCTCTTCCTAGAAACTGTCTGGGAGCAACATTTGAACACAGTCTAGAAGAGGAATTTCAGATCTCACTATTGGATTGCACAGAATTTAATGAGAACAAAGTCCTTCAGATCTCACAACGCAAGATTTTCACTTCTGTCTCTGTATTTCCACTATTTTGTCATGGACAAAGACCACAAAAAGGTAAACACGTGCATGAAAATACATATTGACATAAGAAACTGAAGTCGTAAAATTGTAAGATCAGAGCTGCTATAGTACTACTGCCACCCTATTTGGAATAGTGTGCAGACCATGGTTTTTAAGATATTATTCAGCATATATTATTTTACTTGTTTCTTCTAAATTCAGCCTGATAAATTCTATCACTATTAAGTGACAGAGGCGACGTGCCTCACAGGGGAGAAATTCTGCCAATGGACACCAGGAAAGTGGAGTAGAGAAGAGATGCAAATCAGCATTTGGATTCAGGGAAGTGTGGTTGAAGTATTTTTTCCATGAGGCAAGAGCCTCACTGGACAATTCGGGTGCACATGCTGGCTAACCAACCATTCACACATAGCTCAAAATATAAACATGCAATTACATCTCACTGACAAAGATCTTTTGGAGACACCGTTTACTTTTCATCCTTCCATTTCCACAAGTCCAGCAAATTTCATAGTTCATAGGCAATTTTTCACTAATTGCCAAGGATTAGCAGCGTAATGCTGGTTTATAATTTGTAAATAGATCAGCATTTTTAGGAGGACTTGCACATGTGGAGAGCAGGAAATTTTTGCCTAGAGCTTGTTTATATTTTGAGAAAAACATTTATTGTGTTTACTTATTGGACTACTAGCAAAAACGTTTCATTTAGGAAGCAAGTTTTGTTTGTTGGCTTTGTCCTTTACATTATGCATCCTGTCTTTTACAGTTTGTTTAGAGATTTTTTCCCCCTCTCTCCTCTAACTATAAGTTACCACTAAACAACTCTATTTTTGTATTTGCAGCAGCAATATATTACAAGGATTAAATAAGCCATTTTTACACATACACAGGTTATAGGCTTTCTTCCTGAGCTGCCTCAAAAACTCAATACGCATAATACACATCTCTTCTAAATAATTTTTTTTTCCCACGAAGTTTTTCTTCATCTGGCATGTCACACACTGTTAAAATGTTGCAAAGGGAATAATTTTGATCAACAGCAATGCAGTTGGCCTCCTGAGAGGTCTACAGACACTTCCTTAGAGTTCAGTGACAACAGCTTTAGTAATGATATTTTATCACTTGACTATCACTGCACATCATCTCGTGTTGCTGATTTACTTCACTCCCATCTCAGGATGCTCTGGCTCTCACCATGTGCTCTCATACAAAGCAAATTCTGCGATAGTCTGAAATGGCACATTTCCAGAAAAACAAAAACAAAACAATCAAACAACAAACAGGTTTAAAGCAGAAAGGAGTTGGCTGCAATTGGCCAGCGACATGTGTTCTCCAGCACACAAACCCATCCCTATAGAATGCAAACAAGAAGAAGCTTTTTCAAGAACTATATTACCTATAAACATCTGATCAACACATTTTCACATACTTCGATGCCTTTCACAGCAGCCTGTGTCAAACACGGGATACTGAAATTAATGGGCTATATTGTGGCAAACACAGGATACTGAAATTAATGGGCTATATTGTGGCAATTCCTAGTTCTAATAGGTTCCAGTGACCTTGTGACCCAAAAATAAGAAATGTAAAAGTAGAGAAGCTCAGTAATTCTGTAGGCTTATGGGAGCAATCATTCTAAAAACAGTAATAGAAGATACGTGAAATTGAACTTACAGTTCTTATATCCCAAGCCCAAAGCTACTCGGTATTAGTGTGTTTGCCAGCTTCTGCTCAAAAGAGATCACTCCTGTGTAATCACTGAAAAGCCTGGAGAATTACACTGCTGCAGAGCAATCTGGAGAGATGTGAACAGCGGCTTTGCCACTGCGCACAGCTGTGCCAAAAAGGAACAAGGGAAGGAATTCCCCAGTGATCATATAATTCTCACCTGCACCACTCCCATGCAACTAACCACTGCCTTCCTGCTCTGCAATCCACCAGGCTGTAGGGTCAAAACAGGTTTAAGGGGACTGTGTTAACAGATGACCTTAAATTCCTGAAAAACAGCACAGTTAATCAACTAATTGGGATTCACTGACAGTTGGGAGTGTGAACACAAATGTTCTAGTCCGTCCATGTGGACTTACACTGTTTGCTTTACTGTCTCAGCATCCTGACTTCATGACTTTAAAAATTTGTACAAGTAATGGCTGGGCATATTTCTAGCCAGTGGCACTTGAAGAACATGCTTTAGAGGTGGCAGAACTCAGCTACCAGCATCCTCATATTTATCCAAATATTAGGAACCCAGTTTTAATTTGGGAAATGCAGCATGCTCATGTCACAAAAGACCCCTCAGGGACCTCCCCCCCAAAAAACCCAACAAAACAAAACAAACCAGCAACAACAAAGAACATATCTGAGTACCTCACTAAGACACAGGAGAATTCCCTACCCTCATGATTGCTATTTTGGAAGGAGGAGAATGTATTACAGAAGGTACAACTGATCCAATAATGTAGCTTCCCATGGATCTCTTTGCAGTTGCATGTTCATATGCCTGTGTCCTCGGGTGCCTAACTGGGAAACACCTGGCTTGGATAGCCTGATTCTTGCCGCATCAAGCTAAAAACTATAAATATTTATAACTTCATTGAGAGGAAAGAAGAATAATTTGCATGACTTGCTCCAGGCTCACAGTCTGACTCCGTAGATGGCTGTGCAGTAGAATTTAGCAGTTCCCAACTCCCAGGCCTATGGTCAGCTTACCAGTCTGCATATTGCTAGGATCATTGCCTCATGTCACTTCAATAGAGTGGTGAAATGCAGCTTTGTGTTGCTATTATTCATCTAATCTTTTCAGCTTTATCAGGCACAACAGATCACTAATGTGTGTTTTAAAGAGAGCTTTCATTTGTTAAGCAATCAGTTTCCATAATCAAATCCTCTCTTTCCTCATGGAAGAAAAAAATCCTCAGCATCAGCACACAGCACAGCTTCCTGTAGATACCAGTATAAGAGTTGAGATGGATTTCCAAGGCTTTGAGCTAGCATGTCCACAGAGCTTGTATATTACTGACATAGCAAAGATTTTCAGTTTTGCATACGTGAGAAGGGATTAGCTTCATATTCCTATTCAAAATCAACTGAAAGAAAATTGGTCCAGTAATCAGGATTTATGCACAGTCAAAAACCTACTCACAGATATACCTACATAAAGAATTTCTACTAGTTTCTTATATACTTTCATCCCAAACTAACTTTGATTGGTTTGATTAATTGCCAGCAACATATGTGTGGAAGGACTTATACTCACATTTACTAATTAGGATTAATCTCAGTGCACATGAGAATCAGATCCCTTGTGTCTTGCTCAGCCACCATTCCACTTTATCCTTTGACACTAATTGGTAAAAAAAGAAGGTGTATATCCTCTTGTGCACACTTGCAGTCACGCTGAAGCCATTCAGGTCTAACTCATCAGCAGCTTTCAAATATGCCATTCTTAGCTTTGTGGCATTTTAGGATTTGCTTTAAGGTTCTACCCTAACACATGAACAGCTAAAACTTAATAGACCTAGTCTAGACTAAATGGGTACACTCAAATCGTCTGCCTTAAGACTCTTGTGGACAGTGACATTTGATCACATTAGAATTACCATATTCAACTACAAAGGAAACTTCTTTTAAACTTCTGACACAGAAAATTGATCTGCTTGTGGAAGTTGCAGAACCCCAAGAACACTAATTGTGACTTTCAGGAAATAGCAGAACACCAGCTTGACCAGATGAGTATGACCAGACCAAATGGGACCCTCATGGTCCCATGGGTACCAAATGGGACCTCGTGGTCTTAGGGACCAGATGAGTTGACCAGACCAAATGGTCTGGTCAAATCCCGCTGCTTCGTAATGCTCTGGCACTACCCAAAACTCATCTTCTGAATTCTTCACACACAGAAACTTCTCTCTTCCCTTAAAGAGCAGTGGTTCTACTTCACTCCTCAAAAAAAGGTGTTGCCTGGGCACTGCTGTATCACAGTATTCTATGGTTGGTGCCTTGCTCTTGGGTTTGTTCTATAGAACAGGTAGAAGAAAACAATTTATATAATTGTTTCTGTTCCTTAAAAACCCAGATGAGCCAGTACAAGCAGTCTAGCTCCAGGATATTCTGAAGTCCCATGCCCAACAGGTACAAATACTTGGCTTCATGCTCTGTTTGAGTAGTTCAGGCAATCCTTAAAAATGAACACATAGGCAGAATAGAAAATTAAAAGGTTCCCACTTCCAAGGGGAAAACAGTCCCATTGCAGAAAGGTTTACAAGCACTATGTCTGTGCTATATTCGGAACACTATGCTCTGAATATCCTATGATGACTATGAAGCAGCAGCCCTGGCATTTTCAGTAAGGGTTTGTCCAGAAATCTCTAAGAAGAGATTGTCATATCATCCCAATTGCTTTTTACAGGATGATAATAAACTCTACAGATATGTGTATTCTGACCTTCACTGACACCTAACTGCTACAGGAAACTACACATCGCATGCCATCCTGCTGTAAACATATCCCTTTTCTATCCTGTTTTTGTTTTCTTTTTTGAATCTGCAGCATCTCCTATTCCAGTCACCAAAATGGAAGAAAATGCAAACACCAGTTTGGAAGAAGATTTTGAAGGACAAGCTACACACACAGGCAAGAAAACTGACTATACTTGTTTTCTAAAAATAAGCAAAACTTCTTCTGATCACTAAGGAAGCCTAGAATCCATCTACACTAACTGGGATGCCAAACCCCTTGAACAGAAATGTAGGCTCCAAATCCAATGGGAACATATTTTGGATTAAGTGATGGCCCTCACGGAAAGGCATGTAATACCAAACCAATTTTTGTGACAGTCCTCCTCATATCTCAAACAAATGACAAATGCAGACACTTGAAGAAGCCACCAACAGCAACTGCCCAATGCAGATCTTGTTGGTTTATTGTTTCAGTCACAAACAAACTGCCATTCTTCTTTTGGGAAAAAAAAAAAAAAAACCAACAAGAATCATACTAACACTAGAATTAGGTTACAAGGTTCCACAATAAAGGCTGAATTATTTTTTCCTTCTTTTGGAAGGAACATTCAGTGCTAAAATTGCATCTATACATCCTTTTGGCAAACACAGCATAGTATTTAAAAGCTTTAAAAGCATTCTTGTTTGGAATCACAATTCTTTTTAATCCAGCCCTCGATAGCTAAGCCTTTTCATGAGTACTGACACTGCACTCAATTCTACGGACAGGTATCGCTGCATCCTATCTCCCTAACTGGTAACTATATGCTTTAAGACAAGCATTCCTCTCTGTGCTCTGAAGGCTTCTTTTCTTGTGCTGTAATAACACTCATAGCTCTTGTAATAACTGTTTTTTAGGGTTCTTTCCCAAGAAGCCTTGCTGCTGTTGGCTAAGTTGGTATTTTTTGGAGACTCAAATGTAGGGCACTATATCCATGCTTAGGTTTCTAAATATTTTTTAAAATCAAGTCACTGTATACTTAAATCCTTATCGCTATGCCAAGACTTACAGGTTAATTCCTGTCTTGGAATCTTGTTTGCAAAAGATAGTTCACCTTTCCTTTCCATCTAGGGGGTGTACTGCTTTTACCTGCCTTTCAAGATGTCAAAATCTAATCCAAAACAGACTCTTAGCAACTGGCAACACTACTCTCTCTCATGAGTGGGAGAGCTTCTTAATAACCGCTCCTGAATTTCCACAGAAGTAAACTTGATCTCTGAAAACATTCAAATATTCCTTGGTTTTACTTTATGGTGCAAATTTAAGTGTTTTGTTTTGACAAAAACAACGTACAAATTTTGAACTGAACATCATCTTTTCCTTTTCCACTCCAAAATTTAACCAATTCAATCAACCAGTTCCAAAAGCAAGATCTGCATTACAGTCAGAGTTACTAGACCACTGCCTTGTAGGTTACACTTCCAGTGGAACATATATGGATTTAAAAATAAATAAAATCTCAAGGGCTCCAGGATCTTAGTTTTACAATGAATGCCAACTCCTTAGGCCTGGTATGCATTCAGACCCTGTCCATAAGGAAAGGCAAACGTACATTTATGAAACACTGGCTTTGGCCAAGATACCAGTTTTAATAGGTTTCCACATCCTCACCCTTGTTAACTATTCACGTAGATCACTAAAATATTTTTTATGATAATGATATAAACCAGATCACCAAAATGATCCAGGTTAGAAATAAACTCTCTTCTGGAGGCTAATGAATACATTGATTATAAAGCTCTGGTTCTCAGCCCTCCTGGAAAGTACTCTGAAGGGAAAAGGGGTGGATAAACTGCAGCATAGTTAGGCAAGCCAATAAAGGGCAAACTTAAGGAAGCTTCTTGTTGCCACCAGTTTCTCATCTAACAACTTCTCTCTTAGGGCCCAAAGGTGTGATCAATGACTGGAGAAAGTTTAAATTAGAAAGTGAAGATAAAGACTCCTTACCCTTGAGCAAGAAAGAAATTCTTAGGCAAATGTCTTCACCACACAGGTCATTCAGTAAAGATGATAAAGATACCAGAGAGAGATTCTGCCGTAAGGTAAGAGAAAAAGAAAAAAAATATATATTTTGATTCTATATAAAACACACAATTCTATAAACAAGAAAATCCTGAAATCGCCAGCCTTAATTCCTCTGCAGCTTAGCAGAGGTCATATCAGACAAACAAATCAGAATTACTGACAGTAACTTTACTTCATATTTATGTTGTAAATATAATACAAAGCATCCTCTTGGGCACAGATCACATCACTGTCACGAAGTGGCATGCACATACATAGTGCCACTGAAGAATAAGAGCATATTCAAAGAGAAAAGACTGACTTGCCAGGAGAATAGCAGCATCTGACCTAAAACACACATCCAACCATTTATCTAGTGCTCTCTCCAGAAGGTTTTAACCCCTGTAAAATAAGCAGTATACTTCACAACAAAATACCACACAATTCTGAGAGCTTGACCTTTCTTTCTCCAGTCCCTGCCTTAATACTATATCTTTGGTTAAGGCAACTGAAAAATTTTTAATATGCTTAAAAGCCAGGGGATGGGATCTTCATATCCATCTCTTCAGGAGGCAATAAAGAAACTGTAGGAAGTTGATCTTCTAGCTAAGCTTTCTATGCAGTGTTCTTTGGATAGCAACTCTTATCTTCCTGTTTGAGTGTCAATAAACAACCAGTTATTCATATAGCATTCTCTCAATATTCACAGATGAGTATGCAGGAGTATGAATTAATAAATGATGAGAAAGAAGATGAAAGTTGCCTACAAAAATACCGTAAACGCTGCATGCAGGATATGCACCAAAGGCTGAGTTTTGGGCCTAAATATGGCTATCTGTGTGAGCTGCAAAATGGAGAACAGTTCCTGGAAGCCATTGAAAAAGAACGTAAAACTACCACCGTCATCGTTCACATTTATGAAGATGGCATCAAGGGCTGTGATGCTCTGAACAGCAGCTTAACCTGCCTTGCTGCCGAGTACACTACTGTGAAGTTCTGCAAGATCAAGGCCTCCAACACTGGGGCAGGAGACCGCTTCTCAGACGAAGTGCTTCCCACTCTGCTTGTCTATAAGGGTGGAGAGCTTCTGAGCAATTTCATCAGCGTTTCTGAACAATTCAATGAGGAATTCTTTGCTGTGGATGTGGAGTCTTTCCTAAATGAGTATGGGTTGCTACCTGAAAGGGAGCTTCCAGCACTGGGAAATGTCAACACGGATGAGCAAGATGTTGAATAGGAAGCCATAGTCCTCGCTGCCTTCCCTTTCTCTCCTGCACATTATATATCAATCTCAGTAATACCCAACTCATTTAGAGAAGGCTGTCATTGATTCCTAACATATTTGTAAGATATGCATATATAAATACTCCTTAACTATTAGCATGTGAATTTTTAAGTAAAACGCATACAACAGCCAGCAATGTACATAGTTATTTCACATATACACAAGGCACAAGTAACAGGAAGAACAAGAGATGATACTGGTGATCTGTAAGAAACTAGGCATGCACAAAATTAAAAATCAAGGGCCTGAACAGGTCTCTTCTATGCACAAGAATGACTTCATATCAACAGGAACAGAACTGATCTGTCCCTGTGCATACAAGAAAAGCCATCTCCATCGTCAGAAATTATGGAGAGTCCTGGCTCCACAGATTCAGTTTTTCAACTACTTTCAGTAGGAAAAAGACTTCATTGATTCATTTAGTTTTAAGGGCAAACAAATAGCTTGAAGCCCTTGCAATCTTAAATGGCTTAGGTACCTAGGACACTATTTCATGTTTCCGCATTTAAGTTTTGGTAATTGTGAAAATACTGAAGTTAGCACAGTACTTCTATTAACTCTCTCAATCATAACAGCTAGCACAAGCAAACAACCAGATAATTTCAGTTTATCATTGCTCCATGTTTTGAACTGTAATATTTAAAATATTTGCGAGCTACTGAAAAAGTATATTGTGCTTATGTAATAACTCCGAATAAAGCTTAACAGCTCTCAAAAACTGCCATGAGAAGTGCAAAATATGTTTTTAATCTATGACATTAAAAATGTGGGAAATATCAGAAAGCACTCATTTATTCAAGTTTTTAGCTTTAGAGAAAAGGACACCACTGAGAACAATTTTAAAATTCATTTGAGGAGGACACATTGTAGATTCCCTACAGCTCTTGCTCACTGTTTCTCTGTACATGTGAAGACATTCAGCTTTTGCAGCAAGACATTAGTAATGTTTCAATAACTTCTTTTGCTCAGTGGCAAATCTGAAGGCTAAACTTTACTCTGAAAACAGAGATATCTGCATCTTAACCACATAGTTTTGCTGATAACGTCTGATATTATCAAAATCTTAAAGATTATTTCTGGCACTCATCTGATTCACTTACCAGTTCTTATTTGATTTGCTAGCTTCACATTTTGACCACTTTAGAGTGAGAGATTCAGTTTTTCTTCAGGTCAGGATTCCATCATGGAAATGTCACCTTCTGAGAGCCTGAATATGAGTCAGTATGAATTTATAATTCAGACATCAGCATTGAGGAACTATTGCTGTGATCTAACCCACACAGCCGAACTTCCATGGCTTCGTTAAAAGCAGGCTCCTGATCACTCTTTCAAACACATTTTTTTTCCACTTTTCATTCATATGGAAAATTCACAGGGTAAACAAAAGCTACACCACTTTCCAACAGATCTGCACAACAAAATAATTATACTCAAAAATAAAAATTTGCCCTGTAAAAACCTGCTGTAGGTCTCACAAGATAGCATTTCAAATACAATGGTTAGAACAAAACTAAGGCTTCATTTAAAAAAATGTCCACTTTTAATGGCTATCAAAATATTTCTGAATTTATTTTCAATATTGTTTTGCTATGGATTTATGTTTTAACAGAGCATTCAAAACCTCACCCTCCATAAATTAAGTAATAAGAATGAAGTTTCATATCTTAACAACACGTCAGCTCTTTTAGCATGTAAAACAATGCAGGATTTTATTCCCCCAGGAGGTCAAACAGTATATTCTCAAAATTCCATGAGTTCTGTGTCATAAATTTCAGAAGAACCAACAAATACAAATGCCATACATTTTTCCGACAGACCCCCTGATGGGATAAAACTGGCAGCAGCCTTTTTCCTTAGACCAGACCTTTTCTCTCTCCATCAAGCATGACGCTTACTCCTCAGTTACTAGCATCTTCATTTCCTCTTAATGTTTCATTTGCATCAGCACGTCGACTTTTCAAAAAGCTACCAATTCCAGATACATCTAACAGTATGAAAATCACATGATCATATAGAAGGTTATGCAGAAAATAATCAATTATCTTTTGTCCATCACAAATACAGCTAGCTTCCCGAGTAGCAAGACATTCGTCTTGGGTTTGGCTGTTTTTGATTTTTTTGTGTGTGAAATATTTGAAACAGGAGGTATAAAAGATCTTTGTACTCTACACACAAGAAAGCCTCCAAATAACTGGTTGGAACTTAACACTCTTGAGAATTCTCCCTTTTTATCAAATTTAATTCAAAAGCTAGTAGGAGATGAACTTAAGCAGTCTAATCACGTAAGCTTCATTTCTTTGAGAAATCAGACTGAAAACAAAACCCCTTTACAAACAACAACCATCCCAGAAACTGCATTAATAGCTAGCTGTAAGAAACAAGCTGACACTCCAATTTAAAAGACAGATTAAGCATGCTTAAGCAGGATTTCCTTCAACCTGTAATTAAAAAAAAAAGAAAGAGAAATGCGACACCAAGCCTTAACAGCTCATGACTAAATTTCAAATAAAGCTCTGATCATATCCTTATTTCTGCAAGAAAAGAAAAAAAATAGAACCTTGAAAACATAAAGCAAGACTTGACTCAAACCCCACCCTACTGCAAAGGTTCTTGAACAGCAAGAAGTAAATGTTTTAAAAAGCACATGGGAGCACCCTTTTTGCTTCCTTAATGTAAAGTTATTCTTCCATTTGACTCAAGTGACAGAAACCCTACATGTGTTCAGATACACTGATACAAACAAAAATGAAGGTGGGGAAACTATCAGTGGTGTCTCTGCTGACTAGACTAAGGACAGAAGCTCTAGAAGCAAGGAGCACATCAGTTGTTGGTATCCAGAATTATACTGTCTAAAAGTGAAGCATCTAGATTTAAACAGTGTAAAAAAACCAAACAAACAAAAAATGGAATGGTAAGGACAAGCAGAGAAATAAAGTTTGTATAAAATTATTCCACAACTTCAACTTTACAACTAACAACTACACTTAGAGGAGACAGACATTCAGACATGGAAGTCTCAACAGCTCCTCTAGACTCCTGCACATTAAAATAAAAATATGTTTTTATCCAGGGATAGGAGTTAAACATCTCAGTTTCAATCACAATGGAATTTTCACAAATTGTAAGCTTTAGAAGCTTACAGTCAGGAAAAGGACATGCTTATATAAAACCCGAGCAAAAGTTAAGAAACAGTCAATTAATAGACTTGAAAAGTTTGCTTTTAATTTTCCTTTACAAAAAAGATCAGTATCTTAGGTTGTCAATGGCTAACAGTGGAAAAGGGATGGGAGGTAAGAAGACAGTGAAATCATCTCAGCTAGTTCTGCAATTTTTAAACAAGCAAGAACCAGCTTTCTTCTACATCCACTGTTTCTCATGGCATGATGACTGGAAGGTTCAATCTGTAAGATACAAGCCAAATTACTTCTTTTCTTTGACAGGGCTAAACTGTTTTCTTCCTGCAAACATGAAGTCTCCTGTGATATAAAGCACAGAGCTTATCCAGAGCAATTTTGTTCTTTGCGCTTCAATATGAAAGTGCAGTATTAGACTTCCACAGATCCTTGATACTTAGTTATAAATTAAAAGATTCATTTGATGGTCTGTGATAACACTGTAAAGGGTATTTACAATACCTTGAATAAGTCTTCATGTGAAAAGGACAATAGAGTTCTTCCCTAGGTGATCCACAGAACACCTAAACAAGCTATACTTCTTACACAACCGCCAAAAAAAAAAAAACACTGGAAGAGCATTTCATTACAATTTTCCTCTTGGGTGTAACGTAGCATATCAAATGTTGTTCTTCCCTCCCACGGTGGAGTTGTGAGTAACAGCAACTACAGAAGAACTGCTTTGTAGTTTTACTTCCATGGAGGCACTTTGCAGTTAAGAACACTTTTGTTTACAAATCAGATGGGCTGTCTGAGACTGAAGTAGAAAAGTTTGAACAGTGTTACAGAAGCAGTCCCTGTCTTGGCTTTCTTTCATGGTGCTGCACAAAGAAATCGCAAGTAAACCTGGGCAGGCAAGACAGGCAAGAGCTCAAGCAGAAGACTTGCAAGTCAGTGACTCTGTTGTTGTTTAAGTTACAAATATTCTACCTCATATAGAAGTGAATCAGACAAATAGTCACACACACACATAAGAATACCAAGCAAATACAAGTTTAAAAGCATGACAGTTTACAAAAGCAAGATGTTACTTCTATGCAATCAAGCTGGAGTCCTCTAGAGATCCGAGCAAGAATGAGGCAAATAGGACAAGGATATTAAAAAAAAAAAAAAAAAAAAAAAAGAGAAAGAGAGGAAAAAAAAAAACAAACCTTTTTTCTTCCCATTACTTCTGTTCCCTTGCAATACCTTCTTTTAGAGGCTACAGCAGAGTAACTTTTAGACCAACCATATTATAAAGCATATTGGTAAACTCATCTCATTTTCTGGGCAGCACTCAATTTCTATTTGCTCAGAATATAATTCATCTATAAACTATGCAGCAGCTGATGGACTTACCTGAAAACAGTGTCTCCAATTATTGCCTTCACTTTTCCCTGAGAGGCCCTACTTGACAATACTGAGCACAGAAGAGCTGTATTCCACAATACAGTTACAAAACCAAAAGTAGATAATTTTACTAAACATGTGAAAACAGAATACACAGACAAGGTAAGAGGATTTAAAATGCATACTTTCCATTGTTGCCTTTTATTGAAAGTATCCAAATACATACTTACATACTTGATTATGCTTTAGAATCTAATCTTTCTTTAAGCGTTCCTATGGATTTATGCTAAAAAGAAACTTGCAGTGATAATTTAAGCATGCTAAAATCTGAAATTCTATTCTACTATGATTCAGATCCAAGCAAACATCACATTTCATATATGAATTACCTTTATTAACTTTACAAGAACTTCTCCTTCCTTGTATTCCTCATGTCAAGTTTATGATAATGGTATTGCCCACTATACCCAGAAGAATATCTTATCATAGAAAGCTATCTACTTATGGTCTAAAAATCATGACTAGCAAACAAACAGATTTTGACAGCTTAGTTATCAAAAAAGATGGTCTTTAACAGCTGCCTAGATACAGATTTCTGTCCTAGCTCAGGACAGAGATATTGTCATCAGAAGTTACAGGGTAAAAGGCAGCAGATCCACAAAATTCCATACATTCTACTGATTTTTAAGTTCTCCAGGTCTTAAACTAAGTTATTTACAGTCTGAATGGGCCCACTCTTCAATCTACTAGAAATCACTTCCATAACTATTAAGCTAGTTAAACCAATATTATCTAAAAAGTGCATGTGGTGAGACGTTGGCTTCATAAAATCTAATTTTCCCTTAATTAAGTTTAATAAGATGAGATATCATTTAGCAATGGAACTCCTGAAGTAAGAATTTTCATACTAAGTAACTCTGCTAATATTATCAATAGCCTGAAAAACACCAGCAGTAACATTTTACATCAAAATTGAAAGCTAGAGGAAAATGGAGGTTCTGTGTTGGTTTAAGGACACTTTCTAGAGCATAATGTCATTCATTTACATAAGACTAACATAACTAGTTTTGTATAAATTTGATTCACTTGCTACTTGGTCTATTAACTGCATGCTGGAACAAGATAACCGAAAATATCATAACAATTTATATTGCACATCTAACTGGTGGTTTTTAAGCAACAATCCTCAACTACTGGTATATATTAAACCCCGATATTTCCATCTTGTATTAATGTGATTACCGGTCAGTACTTCAGTAAGGCTGCTTGTGCTCGACTTTAGTCGCTGAAGTAATTGAAAGAGAAGACTGATGCAAAGACTGCAACAGCAACTGCTATTACCACACCTAAAAACAACAAAGGAAATGCTTTTGGTGAATAGCAAGTTCAGTGAGTGACACAGTCAGCAGCTAGATTGTGGAGGGTAGGATCAGTATGAATGACAAGCAAGAGAAGATACAGTAAAAGCCACCCCAAAAGCTATGCACACCACCGCTAAGCCTAAATTTAAAGCTATGATCTCAGATAATTAAATTACAGAAGCTTCTCATAAAACCTCTGATCAGAGCAGGCTCCTTCCAAAAACCAGCTGACTGCACCTTGGTCATGCCCTGCCCATAAAACAAGGCAGTGACTTCACACTACTGCTTAATTCTAGGAATACAACCAGCAAAAATAACAAAGAAACAAAATCTACTAAGTTTTTCCTCAGTGGCACCAGGGTTAGGGTTTTTCTCTGTGGCACTGCGTCTATTCCTTAAGTCTCTTTGTACCACAACAGCAATTTTCTTATTGATTAATAGTGTGTTACTGATGCAGTTGAATAGAATACACCAGGGTGGGAGGAAGGACTGATGACTAGAGGGAATGATACATTGTTACATGCAAACCTAACAGACATTTATACTCTTCTCCCTTAATCTTCCAGTTACCATGTTCTAGAATTAAGAATTAATAGAAAGCAAATGTTACTGTTGACTAACGTGCAATTATTGTGATACAAAAAGACAGCTAAAGCTCACAACACAGAGAACTGCAATAAGTGCAGACAGGTGTATGAGAGCTGGAGAGCTGAAGCAAGCGATATAATGGAGAGACTGCAATTGGAAGAGCTCTATAGCTGCTCTTTCCTGCATTACTGAGGCTGAGAAACACCGCCCAAGCCCATATGTATTCATCAACAACAGAAGAAGCTTAGTGAGTCACTAGACAACTTAAGGATGCCTGTTTGACAAAGCTATCCAGATGTGGGGGTTTTTTTCCAACTACAAAATTATGGAAGTGATGGCTCTCCAACAACTTAAGCCTTCTGTATTGATTTATAGGCTGAATGAACTACAAGCACTGGGTTTGTTCAAACAGTGAATTGGGGTTCTTATTTCCCCAGAAATACCCTGCATCTACAACAATGAAATTCTAGAAAAGCTACTGCATCTCTTAGCAGAAGGAATTAAGAGGGTTTGTTTTTGTTTTTGTTTTGTTTGTTTGTTTTTAATTAATCTCACCAGCTGTGAGAATAGTAATAATGCTGTGGAAGTAAATTTTATAGGGAAAGGACCTATCATAATCTCTACATTGCCATAGCAGAACTAGGGAAGTAACATACCCATATTTTGTTGAAGTTTCAACAGCAATGTTGCTTTCATCAGTTGTTTCTGTTGTGTATCATCCATGTTCTCAGAAAGTGGACAAATACCAACTGCATGGAAATCAAGTAAACAAGTAAATACCAGGTGAAAAGGTAACATTTGCATTTCAAACTTGAATTAATTACAGAAGACTGTGAACTTCCTATCAACTTCACAAAGTAGAAAAATCAGCTTATCCCTGTAGAAATGGTGTAGTAGCAACTGCACAGTGCTGAAAGATTTCCCTTCAAAGCCATTTGTGCAGCATTTAGGGTACATGCAAAACCTATTGCCACTAAAAGAGAAAGGCCAGCATCATTCACCTGTCGCACAAAAAAAAATGTTCTTTTCAAAGCACAGAAATTTCTTTTCAGAAGTCCCTTAAAAATATACTTCCAGAACAGGAATAGAGGATCTATTCTCTTTTGGAATAATTACTAAATTCTTGGGCTGCTCATCCAGGATGAGAAAGAGCTTGACTACCTCCAGACTGATGGAATTCAAACCCTTATCTATTTCCTTTCCAAAGATTTGTCTAATCACTTTGATATAACCAGCACGTTGGAGAGGAGGGAGTAGAGAAAAAAGACCTCTACATGAACTTGTTTGTTTGTCCCACTCAGGGTGAGCACGCTTTGGACCCTGCAGCCTAAGGATAAGGCCACTTAGTGATGGCCATGGGCCAAAGGCCTTCAGTTGCCATTCCTGTCTCAAGCACAGTTTGTTAAGGCATCAAAAGTTTTAATTACAGTTCAGTAATTGCTACTGCATTTCTGCTGTGGAAAAGTACAAAGGAAGTGGGAGAAAGTGCTTGTGCTATTACAGTGAGACCTGCAAGGGAATAGAAACACAGATACAAAAGAGAGACTAACAAACTGTTCCTGTTCTGAAGACGAAGGAAAAAAACACAGCAGTGCCAGATACCAAGTCTACAAAATATTGATCTAAATAAAAAAAAATGGATGTCTCATTTTCAGAGTGGGATTGTTAATCAGCTTTAATTACAAATTACATAGCTGAGTAATACAAGGCACATCCCATTATGATTCACGTGCAAATGATTCATGGAAATGTACTTTATCCCAAAGTATGAGGGAAATGTATAATCTAAGTGTGTGATCAGATAGGCTGTTTCTGTCATCTAAGATGAGTCGTGTACCTATCTTGAAAATCTTAAGTCAAACTTGCATAAGATCTTACTTTTCACAAAAGCATTCAAACTAGCCATTTACAACCTGTCTTTAGCCATTTATACCTCTTAATCCACTGGTTTTGTATAAAGTGTACTACAGGGCAGCAATTAAAAACTGCCTGATACAAAACTTAACAGGGTATCTTTTAATTTACACTAATAAGTATGCATATACTAAGCATAAACATGGCTGAAATCTGCCTGCGAGCTTCACATTATGTAAAATAAGAATGAAAACATTCAATGCATGGGTTGCTTTCTTGAAGAGAAATCATCTTAACTTTAACATCCATCTGAGGCTGTTGTTTCATCATTATTTTTTCTGTGCAAAGGAGAACACAACTTCATCTACCTAAAATATGAGCAGAAATCTGTAACTAGTGTACAAAAAGTAAATGACTGTTACATTATAGCTTTTTAAGTAAATACTGTACCCAGTGTAGTAAGAGCACCACATTCTCTCCAAATTACATAGAAGAGTTTTCAGTTCCCTAAAATAACGTCTTGCTTTTAGAGAAGTTGACTGCATTTCTTGGGTCCTTTTTGAAGTCTAGATCCAGCAGGTTACTTTCTGCTTTAACTTTGATGAGCAAGTAGGGCGGTTGGTGCCCTCTAACTTTACATTTCTTTTCACTGTTGTAAGAACAGCTACACATTTCTGAAAATCATTTTGAAGCTAAACATCAAGGCAGCAATGCCCGCTTATTCATGAAAATAAAGAGAGAGAAGAAGCAAAAAAGAAATATCCTCAAGCTATTCACTTACTGAAGGCATTTACGCCATTAAGTGATGAAAGACCTATATTTGAGGCAATTGTATTATAAACCATTTAAAGAGTTTTTGAAAGCAGAATTCTGTGAACCAATTATACGAACCCTTAATTCCTCAGCAATTCTTCAATTTGCTAACAAAGATGGAGAAGAGATTACCACCACTGTCTCATCTACTCAGCCTACTTAACACTCTTATCCTGAGGAGGAACAGGGATTTAGAAAAGCTAGTCATAAATGCAGACCTTTCAATTGCTTGTATTAAAGTACAAAATATCTTGAAACCACAGTGTTAGAGCTGTTTACATCTTTCAGTTACAAATAGTTCTGGTTTTGCTTTTTATTTTCCATGTAACAATTTTAAAGCACGACCCCAGAGCGACCTCACTGGAGAGATGTTCATGTGATTAAGAAAATAAAGCTGCAGAGGACAACAACGAATATATTGTCAGCACATGAACTTGGCCTTCTCCAAATATCACATGCACTGCCTATATGCTTCTTAATCATAAATCTTTTCACTGCATTGATTGGATGGTCTTATTTATATTTTAAAGAACATCAAAAAGACACTATTTGAAAAGCCTCCTTAAGTTCTTGAATTTTAAACAGGTTTTTTTTGTAAGCAAATTTTCTGCATAACTTTGTAACAGATATTATTTCTCTCATTAATTCAAGGTCAGTGTCTAAAATAACAGTAACAGCGGTACAAACAGATAGATGTCAACATTTGCAGCAAATCAGTTTTTATATCGTATACTGAGTACTAGAAATATCTTTAGTAATGACAGTCAAACTTTGAGAAACAACAAACGCTACCCCTATTAGAACGATGCACTGGGAATGCACAAGGGAAACTCCAAACTCCCCTGTCACAGAAATACGTTTACAGCAATACATACAGGCTAAATCTCAAAGTACCAATAAAAGTCAAGCTGTATAATTAATGCTTTCTTTACAATAAGGAAAGTAAACAACACAGCTAGCAGGTCTAGTTTCCAAAATAGCCTTCTGGCGCTAATAAATTGAAGAAGCATTTTAATAAATCTCAAGTTAATAATTTCCTAACAGTAATCATCAAACAGCACTGCATGGATAGCATAATTACCACCAGCAGCATTGCAAGAACCCATTCTTATGGGCAAACATTTTGATGTTCACTGGGGCGAGGTCAGTCTCATCTCTTTTCTAAAATCCTTAGTATGTTTTTCCTTTTCCTCTTTTATGCATTTACTTTAATTCACATTTTAAAAATTCCCACGTATCTAGCTCTATAACCAATAAGTTACAAGAACACAGATCTACTTTGTGAGCTATCCAGACATTATTTTACATGCACTAGCAGCTCCTAGTCTTTTTGATGCGCTGCTGTTAGACGAAGTGCTGCCTTTCTTCCTACCTCTGGATCCTACATCCTTACGTAAGCAGTAAAGCTGAACTGAATAATCATCTCTTCCCACACCTACCTTCAGTGCTGCATTAATTTACTTCCATAAGTTACACTAATTGCTTTAAGTTACTAGTTAGTTTTTAGTAATAACCAGATTTAAGATTATTAAAAGGTACTATCATAATAAAATAGAGATTTTTATTGCCTTTACTGGTTTTTTTCCAGGCTCTTACACTGTGCACATCTTTTGCTTCTCAATTCAATGAGTCAGATTCATTGCTAAGTTTAGTTAAAACCTAGGAAATCCAATAAATTTGGAAAGATGTAAGAATTTATAGTTAGTTCTGAAATTAAGAAATTCTAAAAAAGCAAATGAGCAAGGGGGTCAAGGAGAAATCAGGAATCACAGTTCAATTTAGAGAGCATGTTCATGGATACAATTTTTTTTGTATGCTAATGCCAATATCAGGAAGAAGTCACTACTGTTATCTAAGAATTAGTGCTAATTTTTTGTACTTAAACTACAGAACTCTAGCCTGCAGCTCACAATGGCACTGGGGTGGCAATTTCTCCCAAGAGACCACAGGAAGTATTACTAGATACATTTGAAATACAGATTTGACTCCAAGACTGAAATCAAACTCTTACAGAAAAAATATGGTACAATCTAATTCAGATTATACAAGAAAAGAAACCAGTAAAGTTTCAGAAAAAAGAACCAATAACTAGATTGTAGCAAAGTATCTGTATTAAATAGAGAATAAGAGCTTCATAATGAGACCATAAACTTATAAAACATTCAGTAGAAAAAGGAGAGATCTGTCCGAGTGAATCACATTCCTTCCAAGTGGATCACACAACTTCACTTTTGAGCACTGCATTCAGTACATAAGTAAAAACACTCAGAACAAAGAAGAGACTTTATATTTTTTAAAAAGTCATGCTAAAAGCATTTTTAAGGTTATTTTTTGTTGTGGGTTTTT
Organism: Pavo muticus; assembly: GCA_016647715.1. Lineage (NCBI taxonomy): Eukaryota > Metazoa > Chordata > Aves > Galliformes > Phasianidae > Pavo > Pavo muticus. The sequence goes on from JACDJE010000376.1 coordinate 672,003, forward strand.
TTTTTTTTAACATTTATTCAGAAACCAGATCTGACTAGAGCACTCAACTTCTTTTTCTATCTAGTACTAGAATTACTCTGCTCTTGAACCACAAAGTTGAATTACTGTAAAAGTAAGCAGAGTATAAAGCTTTATGGATTTTTCTCATAGTTTATCCACAAATATAGGATGAATATATATAAACATTGTTCAGCTATATTCTTGCATATCTACTATAGCTCATGAGCTGCAACCATGGTTTCATAGATAATACAATCAGTAAGGAAGTGCAATATAACTGACAGTGCTCTGTTACAAGTCAAAAACAGAAGTGCAAAAAAACATACAATTTTTGAGAAATATGTTTAAAACGTAATTAGATTGATATAAACAAGCTTCATAAATCTTGATATTAAGTAAACCAACTTTAAACATAGTAAATTCCCTGTCGGGATAAAACTGGCCTTTGCAATTAATTAACACTTTGATAATTTCTGATGCACTCTATCCTGGCTCTCAGATACTCTATTTACCTGTGTTAACTTCCTCTGCTATATGGATATCTTCAGCTTGCACAAATTGGTCCAACATCTCAACAAAACGTTCCTGAATTTCTCCAGCAGCCTCATCACCAAACTTATAATCACTGAGCATCACACTGGATCCAGCAAAAGGAACAAACAGTCTTTGAGGTAAGACATGATATACTCCCTCAAAATCTAAAAGAAAAGGGGGAAAAATATCATTCAAATAAAAGCCTTGCTAGTTAAGATTCCCAACTAATCTCTGACAGTAATGCAAAGCTGTTGCAAAAGAACTGCTCAAGGTTTCTATGTAAAAATCCTGATTTCAAACATGGCTTGTTTAGATGTTACTATTTTATGAAAATAGTATGAAAATTCGGCTGCTATTATGCAGATGTTTTTACTCTCTCCAGAAATATCTGAGAGACCTCCAAAACAGACCACAAATGTTTAAAAGACCTTTTATCATGTTTAGAATGACTAGCAGAAGAACCCTGGGAAAGACTGCAGATAAGAGCACGCACAGGAGAGCATATAATTTCAACACCACAAGGCTGCAAACACTTGACTGCTTCATTCCCTACCTACAGCCACAAAGTAAGGGTGCCACCTAGAGTGGAAACTGAAACTTGCATGCAACTGAAAACAGTTTAAATTATGGAGTTGAGATAAAGTTGGCTAACAGAAATGCAGAATGCTGTACAAATAACATAAGAACGCACGAGGCTGTGTCCACAGCTGGTTCTTTTAATCTTGCCAAATTTTATCATATCTTTCATTTTTATATTAGTAGGAAGGAATGCCATAGAGAGAATTTTTAAAAAACACACACTACATATGAGGAGTTTAGTTACAGTTTTAACTACAGAATTTTAAAAAATTATAGAATTCAGTCAATGAGAAAAGGGTTGAAATTGCATTTTGTGGCCATAAGAACTGAACACAAATTCTGTGTGAAAACTGTGGTACTAAAGAACATATCTGAACTTAATCAAAACTCTCCTGACTTAAGAAAATGTCAATGCCGACAAATTGAAATTTTGCAATTTGTTTTGGTGTTTTTTTGGTTGTTTTTCTTTGCTCATGAAGGACTTCAGTATGGCAGCAGAGCTTTCTACAAGAACAAAAATGCATTGCAAGTGTCAATGGATTCTTCTCTGAATTCCTACTTTTTTTACAACGTCCTTCATTTATTATGAGATCCTCAAACAGTATTTCACAACGATCACTCAGTGTGTTTATTATGTCTCTCTTCAAAGCCTGCAAAAGGAGAAAGCAAAAATATGAGCAATACAAAAGACATTTGCAAACCTTTCCGTTAGTAAGAAACGAGAACAGAAGTGCCTCATAGGTCTAAACCATGTTGAAAGAATAGTTCTCCAGAAAATAAAAAGCTCTAAAGAAAATTGAAATAAAAGATAATCTTATCAGATTTTAAAATCTCCAGTGAGAACTAAAAGTTCAATAAAGAGAAGCTAGCATTACAAGAACTAATATAAAATAGAAAACAACAAAGATGAAAAGCAGAGAAAAATGTCGGTATTGCTAGAACTGATGATTTCTGGACATTAATATTAAACAAAAATAATGACAAGGCATTGACTCAATAAAGAACAACAAAAACCACTGATCAAAGTTGTTATTTTACCTTCTAAGTGCACAAAAATACAGTCTGCAACATTTTCTTAATTTTAAGAAAATTTGTCACAGTCTAAACACAAATTATGCAAAGATTCACCAGAGAATAGTTTTAACAGAAGAAATACCCGAAAAAATGAAAAATGAACTGAATCCCTCACACACACACACACAGATGATTTCAGAAACTAATCTATATGTTCAAAGGGTGAACCCCAGTTTAGACCACACCATTTCAGAGAAGAAAAAACTGTGTGATAAATTTTATGCATTTTGGAAAATTATTTCTGATGAACTAGCCATTACCTGAATAGCTTCTTTCACTTTTGGCTTGTTGTTATGTACATAGGCTCTGCACTTCACAGCACCTTTGAGATTTATGGAACCACTGCAGATCTGGACTGTTGCTGTTGATCTATGATTTGAACCCTGGGACTGAAAAACAAATGTGTTTCAGCTTTATCTTGTTACCTACCTTGTTACCAGCACGAATAACAAAAAACAGAGCTAGGAAATTAAGAGCATACTTTAAGATGTTTACATGTAACCTGCCTTCCCTCATAACTTCTCTTTTCTTTTCTTTTTTTTAGTTTTGTTAATTATAACTCAAAATACCTCTCCTTTTCAATTATTTAAAACTTATTCTTGTGGTTTAAATATTTGTGTATGTGAGACTTCCAAAACATTTCAGGAAAGAGGTGGTTAGTACAAGTACTGCCATCTAGCAAGCTTTTAAACATTTTTTTTTTAGTAATTAAGTAGTTAGTTTTACTGTATAATAAGCATAACCTAGAGTATTCAGAGAGCCATCCATCAACAAGCAGTAATTATATATCTGGTCATATTTAGAACAGTATCAACCTGTTCCCTAGAGACAGTTTCCCTAATTACAAAAACAATGAGTGCATCCTAGGAAGCATTTTAAGACACACCTGGAAACACGTGGATGTGTAACTTCTGCAGGAACTGTGTAATCAACTTATGTTGGAACTGGAAAAAGTAAACATAACCCTCACTTTTTTAAAAAGGAAGGAAGGGAAGATCCAGAGAACTGCATTCAGTCTCACCTCTGCACCTGGCAAGATCATGGAGCAAATCCTCCTGTAAACTATGCTAAGGCACATGGAAAGCAGAGAAGTGGCAGGTGACAGACAACATGGACTCACTAAGCGTAAACTGTGCCTGGCAAATTTGCTGGCCATCTACAGTGTTGGTGGATAAGTGAAGAGCAACCAGTGTCGTGAACTGGGAATTGTCCAAAGCATTTGATAATGTCCCACACGACATCCTTGTCTCTAAAATGGAGAAACACAGATTTGGCGAATGAATCACTCGATGGGTAAGGAATTGCCCAGATCAGGCACATAAAACCTGCAGCCCAATCCAGCCTGTCCTGCAGCCTAGCCCCTGCCCTGCACCATCATGGCAGTGGCTCTTCCCACTGAGCGGCCCCGCCCGGCCCCAGGTGCACACCCACTGCTCAGCAATGACCAAACATCAGTGTGCAATCAGCGCTGTGTCAACTAAAACCAGGGCATGGGGAGGGTGCAGTGCAGTGCTATCTCAAGTTATGGCAAATAACTGTATGCATTTTGATACACCGGCTAAACACAGTCCTATGAACAGTGAAAAATATACAGCCTTGCTTTCCATTGTGATAAAAGAATTTGAGAACAGGTTTCAAGAGTGCTGAAAAAAATTGATTTTTTTATTTTTCTTTTTTTTATTTTTATTTATTTATTTATTTATTTATTTTGTCTGAGGCCAATGGGATAAAGTTCAACAAAACCCAGTATCAGATTATGCATTTCAATCACAACAACCCCATACAGTGCTATAGGCTTGGAGCAGAGTGGCTGGAAAGCTGCACAAAGGAAAAAGATATGGCAGTGTTGGTTGGCTCGACTGAACATGAGTCAGCAGTGTGCCTCGTTAGCCAAGATCGCCAGCGGCATCCTGGCTTATATCAGAAATAGTGCAGCCAACAGGAGCAGAGAGGTGATCATCCCTCCGTACTCAGCTCTGGTGAGGTCGCACCTCAAGTGATGTGCTCAGATTTGGGCCCCTCACTACAAGGGAGACATCAAGGCCCTGGAGCATGTACAGAGAAGGGCAATGAAGCTGCTGAAGTGCCTGGAACACAAGTCATGTGGAGAGAGGCTGAGGAAACCGCGATAGTTCTGGAGAAGGCTCTGGGGAGACCTTATCGCTCTCTACAATTGCCTGAAAGGAGGTTGTGACGAGGTGGTTCCCCAGGTAAGCAGCAACAAGGGTAAGAGGGAATGGCCTAGAGTTGTGCCAGGGGAGGTTCACGTTGGATATTACAAAGAATTTCCTCTCAGAAAGAGTGGACAGGCATTAGAACAGGCTGCCCAGGGAAGCTGTGGAGTCACTATCCCTGGAGGTGTTTAAGGAAAGGGCAAATGTAGTATTTAGGCATGTTTTAGTGGGCAATATTGGTGATAGCTGGACGGTTGAACTAGATCATGGGTGTCCAACCCTTTGGTTTGCCTGGTCCACATTTTGTGAATAGAAATTGTCTTGGGCCACAGATATGTAGGCTGCTCCAAAAGTAATGCCTCCTATTTATTTCCAAGGAAATAACAATAGATACAGAATGCACAACAATATTATTTGAGAGCAAATTCTCAGCTACAAAATACTATTTTTCAATATAGTCACCTGCATCTCATACTCATAACAATCTGACCCACAGTCACCACTGCTGAAACATACCACCGACTGTTCTCACAACCACTGTTTGGTCTCAATAACAATTAAGAAAGCTTCAGTAAATGTCAATTGGTGCAATTTTTTTTGCATGGAGGAATTCAGTGACACACCGCTACTTCATACGCACTTGCACGTCAGACGTCACTTTGTCAGACTGCCCCTCTGCTGCCATGTGTCACATGGCAACAAAACGTAACAGAATATTGGTTGTAAGGTCCAACCTCTACTGCCATACCACCAACATTCGCCTCTGATGTTATGGGCCAACATAATAAAACAGGAGGTGTTACTTTCAGAGCAGCCTTCACAAAACACAGAAGGCTATTAATATATTACTAAGTAACAAAACATACTAATTTAAAATATTTTTCTTAAAATATTAAGAAGAAAAAAAGAGAGAGGAACAAAAGGATAAAACTAGTGGGATATTTGACCTTGTTTTTGTGAAACTAACGCACCAGACCGGTTCAATGGCGGCGGTGGCAATTCATAGTGAGATATCCAGGTGTTCACTGATTTTTGATAAAATTTTACTCCTCCTGTACTTCAACCTTAATGGTAACTGTTCAAAATGCGTGTACTACCAAAAAGCAATGACGTGAATAAGGTGTGACTGTGAAGCGAAGGATACTTTTTTCTCCTAAGATAGGGATTATGAGAGTCTGGTAAAGAGACATGATCAGCGTTTTGAGTTGAATACCTGACTGCAACTCTATACGTTCCATTTGAAAATTTGCAGGTTACGTACTGGTATCAACTGAAAATGGTCTCACAAATGTAAACTGATGATTTTTTTTTTTGCATCCAAGAGACAAGATGCCTTTCAGAGTGACCTAAACAGGCTAAGAAGTGGGCCCAGGACAACCTCATGAGGTGCAATAAACCCAGTGCAAAGTCTTGCAGCTGGGTTGAGGCAACCCCCACTACCAATATAAGCTAGAGGATGAAAGGCTGGAGCACAGCCCTGACAAAAAGAACCTATGGGTGCTGCTGGATGGGAAGCTGGACATGAGCCAGCAATATGTCCTCACAGCCCAGAAAGCCATCTGTATCCTGGGCTGCATCAAAAGCAGCGTGGCCAGCAGGGCGAAGGAGGTGATTCTGCCCCTCTGCTCTACACTGGCGAGACCTCACTTGGAGTACTGCATCCAGATGTGGAGTCCTCGGTAGAGACACAGACCTCTTGGAAAGCATCCAGAAGAGGGCCACAAAAATGATCCAAAAGATGGAACACCTCCCTACGAGTACATGTTGAGAGAGCTGGGGCTGTTCAGCCTGGAGAGATGGCTCCAAAGTGACCTGCAAGCGGCCTTTCAACATCTAATGGGGGGCTATAAGAAAGAAGGGGACAGACTCTTTAGCAAGGTCTGTGGCGATAGGACAAGGGGAAATGGTTTCAAACTAAAAGAGGATAGATTTGGGCTTGGTATAAGGAAAAAGATTTTTACAGTGAGAGTGGTGAGGCACTGGAACAGGTTGTTTAGATATATGGTGTAAGCCTCATCCCTGAAGACTTTCAAGGCCAGGCTGGACCACACTCTGAGCACCTGATAGAGCTGTGGATGCCCCCATTCATTGCAGGAGAGTTGGACCAGATAATCTTTAAAGGTCCCTTCCAACTCTAAGGATTCTATGATTCCATTTTCAAATTCCTTTATCAAAATGGAAAGCACAGCTGTATATTCCTCACCATTCAAAGCCCTGTCTTTAGCCAGTATACCAAAATGCATACAGTAATTTGCCATTGCTTGAGTCAACACTGCACAGCGCTGCCCCCCCATGCCCTGGTTTCAGGTGACAGGGTTAATAGCACAATGACAGTTTAGCTCTTGCTGAGAGATGGGTGTGGGGCTGCCCTGTGGTGAAGAGCCGCTGCCTTTAAATTGCAGGGAGGGGGTGGGCTGCACTATGAGCCGTGCTGGGCCGCAGGTAGGACATGCCTGGATCTTAGTGGCCTTTTCTTTAATGATTCTACATTATACATTTTATATGCGTCCCAAGACAATTCCTCTTCACTCAAATGTGGCCCAGGCAAGCCAAAAGGTTTGACATCCATGGCCTAGATGGTCACACTCGAAGAGTTACAGTCAACAATTCAGTGTCCAGGCAGAGACAAGTGATGAGTGGTGTTCCTCAGAGGCTGGCATTGGGACCAGCACTATCTAACATCTTTGTCAGTGACATAGGCAGTGGGACTGAGTGCACCCTCAGCAAGTCTGCAGGCAACATGAATCTGCATGGTGTGGTCAATGAAAAGGATGCCATCCACAGACATAGACAGACTTGAGAGGTGGGTCCATGCAAAGCTTGTGAAGTTCAACAAGACAAAGAGCATGATCCTGTACATGAGCCGGAGCAATCCCAAACATGAATATAGGCTGAGTGGAGAGTGGATTGCGGGCAGCCCTGAGAAGGACTTGGAAGTGTTAGTGTACAAAAACTGAACACAAACCAGAAACGTGAGCTTGCAGCCCAGAAAGCCAAACACACCCTGTCTGCATTAAATGCAGTGTGACCAGCAGGGTGAAGGAGATAACTGTCTGACTGACCTCTTCTGCTCTGCCCTCATGAGAACCCAACTGCAGTGCTGCATTCAGCTCTAGGGCCCCCAGCACAAGAAGGACACAGAGGTGTTGGAGTGAGTTCAGTGGAGGCCACGAGGCTTATCATATGTCACATGCCCACTGACCTACTATAGGACATCTGACCAAGGGGAGCCTGCTGATGAGGCCTTCTCATTTCAGCTCCAAGAGGTGTTGCGCTCCCAGGCTCTGATTCTAATGGGGGATTTCAACCACCCAGATATCTGCTGGGATATCAACATGGAGAGCTGCAAGTGATCCAGGAGACTCCTGGAGTCCATTAATGACAACTTTCTGGTTCAGGTATTGGACATACGAAACAGAGGGGAAGTGCTGATGGATCTGGTGCTCACCAGTGCAGAGGAGGTGCTTAAAGAGGTTAAGACTGGAGGCAACCTGGGCTGCAGTGACCATGCCCTGGTTGAGTTTGTGATCTCAAGAAACGTGGGCCAGGAGAAGCGTGGAGTCGGGACACTGAACTTCAGGAGAGCAAACTTCAGTTCCCAGAATTCCAACGAATTGTTGGATGAGATCCCCCTGGGAAACTCTCATTAGGGACAAAGAAACAAAACAGAGCTGGCAGCACTTTAAGAACACATTTCTGAAAGCACAAGAGCTCTCCATACTCCAGAATAAGATATCAGGCAGAGAAGGCATCATAGCTGAACAAGGACCTGCTGGTCAAACTGAGGGAAAAGAAGGAAAAGTATAAGCAGTAGAATAAAAGAAGGGTGGCCCAGGAGGAATACAGGGATGCTGTCAGGGTGTGCAGGGATGTGATCAAGAAAGCCATGGTGTGGATGGAATTAAGTTCAGTAAGGGATGTAAAAAACTAGGTGGGTTTCTTTGGGTACGTTGGTCACAAGAGTCAGGCAAAGGAGAGTGTACCCCCTCTGAAAAATGATAGGGGAAAACCGGCCTCCTCAGATGTGGAGAAGGTGAAGGTACTCAATGAGTTCTTCGCCTTCGTTTCCACTGCCAGTCAGGCTTCCCAAGTCTCTTGCATTCCTGAACTTACAAGCAGAGGTTGAGGGAGCAAAATCCCTCCCAGACTAAGAGCAGAGCAAGTCTGAGACCACCTCATAAGGCTGAATGTGTACAAGTCTATGGGGCCGGATAATATGTATCCCAGGATCCTGAAGGAGCTGGCTGATGTGGTTGCCAAACTGCGCTCCATCATATTTGAAAAGTCATGGCTGTCAGGTAAAGTCCCTGGTGACTAGAAAAAGGAAAACATCACTGTCATTTTTTAAGGAAGAATGGAAGACCCAGGCAACTACAGGCCAGTGAGCCTCAGGTCTGCGTATGGGAAGATCACGAGGCAGATCCTCCTGGAAGAGATGCTAAGGCACATGTGAGATAAGGAAGTGATCTGAGACAGCCAGCACAGCTTCACTAAGGGCAGATCATGCCTGACCAATCTGGTAGCCTTCTATGGAGTGACAAAGGAAGGGCAACTTATTTCATGTACCTGGACTTGTGCAAGGCCTTTGACATAGTTCTGCACCACATCTTTTTCTCTAAATTAATGAGATACGGATTTGAAGGGTGGACTGTTCAGAGGATAAGGAATTGGCTGGATGGTCATAATCAGAGGGTTGTTGTCAACGGCTCTACTTCCAAGTGGAGGCCAGTCATAAGCAAAGTCCCCCAGGGGTCCATCTTGGGACCAGTGATCTTCAACTGTGGCAATTCTCACTTGGAGCAGGTGTTCGGGTAGCAAGGACGTGGGAAAGGGAGTGAAAAAGTTTGTGAATAACTCTAAAGATGGCTGCCAAGAACATGCAGATGATTTAATGTGTGAACCAAGGACGAAAGGAAGGGAGTGAGTGTGGGTAGAAACAATGTTAAGATACTAGTGAAGCATCCGTCAAACTGACTGCTCTGGGTGTTATCTCTTGAAGTATGTCTTTGTAGTCACTTAACCAATCGAATCCTTGTTATTGTGTAATCAGAAGCACGGCTCAGATAGCTTAGGTACAACCAATTATGTTATAACGCTTGTGAGCTGACCAATCATGATTCACCATGTTTAAAGCAATGTATTATGTAAACCTATATAAGTAAATGGTAAAATGAAATAAAGCTGAAGCTTCTATCACTCATATTGAGTTAGGTCATGCTTCCCCGCGTCATAGAGTACCAAAATCTCTGTTCCCGACATTCAACATCTTTATCAATGACTTTATCAAGGACTTAGACTGTGGGATGCAAGTTTGCAGATGACACTAGGCTGAGTGGTGCAGTCAGTACCATAGAAGAAGGGATGCTATCCAGAGGGACCAGGATAAGCCTGAAAAGTGGGCCCACGAGAAGCTCATGAGGTTCCATAAGGCTGAGCGCAAGGTGTTGCACATGGGTCAGGGCAATCCTAGATATGAGTACAGACTGGGAGACGAACTCCTAGAGAGCAGCCCTGCTGAGAAGGACTTGGGGATCCTGGTGGATGAAAAGCTGGACATGAGCCAGCACGTGTTCTTGGAGCCCAAAAAGCCAATGGTTCTCTGGGCTGCATCAAAAGAGGGATGGCCAGCAGGGAAGGGGAGGGGATCGTCCCTCTCTACTCTGCCTTTGTGAGGCCCCATCTGGAGTACTACGTCCAGGCCTGGGGCCCCAAGCACAAGAAGGATGTGGAGCTGTTGGGAGCGGGTCCAGAGAAGGGCCATGAAGATTATCAGAGGGCTGGAGCACCTCTCCTATGAGGAAAGGTTGAAGGAGTTGGAACTGTTTAGCTTGGAGAAGAGAAGGCTCTGGGAAGACCTCACTGCGATCTCCCAGTACCTGAAAGGAGCTTCCAAGCAGGAGAGGGACCAACTTTGTACGCAGGTAGATAGTGATAGGACAAAGGGAAATGGATCCTGAAAGAGGATAGATTTAGGCTAGATGTCAGGAAGCAATTCTTCACTCAGGGTGGTGAGGCACTGGAAGAAATTACCCAGAGAAGTTGTGGATGCCCCATTCCTGGAGGCATTCTAGGTCAGACTTGATGGGTTCTGGGCAGTCTGATCTAGTGGTTGGCAACCCTGCCCACAGTAGGGGGTTGGAACCAAATGATATTTGAAGTCCTTTCCAATCCTAGCTAGTCTATAATTCTATGAGCACCTCTCTTACGGAGACAGGCTGAGGGAGTTGGGGCTTGGTAAGTTAGAACAGCTTTCCAGTATTTAACAGGGATCTACAGGAAAGATGGGGAGGGACTCCTTCTCTGGGAGTGCAGTGATAGTACAGGAAGGAACAGATCAAAATTTTGAGAGTAGATTTAGACTAAATATTAGGAAGAATTTTTTTTTTACTCACAAGATTGTCAGGCACAGGCTGCCCAGAAAAGCTGTGGATGCCCCATTGCTGAAGGTCCTCAAGGCTAGGTTGCATGGGGCCCTGGGCAGCCTGATCTGGTGTCCCTGCCTATGGCAGGGGGCTGGAATTAGATGGGTCTCTTTCAACCCAAACCATTCTGTAATTCTATAATTATGCCAAAATAAAAAGTTGTTGTTGTTGGTTTCTTTTCCCTTTTCTCTGCAATAATTAACCATTGCAACAGTATAACAATGAAAGTAGCTTAGATACTCCAAAGTCTTTAAAATGACCTTTTTAAGTTTATAAATGTTTTGCTAGACACAGCTTTACGGAACCAAGGAATTACCTGTCAAAACAGAATGACCTGTGTTATGAAGGAAGACTACAAAGCAATGCCTAGGCACAAGACTTCATGACATGACTGGGGCACCTAACTCAGGAGTCATTTCAGCACAACCTCTGCTAGAGAGGAAACCTCTACCTTAGACCTGGACAGCTCCAGTTTTTGATTCAGCTCACAGGATCTGTATCTTAATTCAAAACTACTGACTGAGCTTCTGATGAAAGTATTCAAGGAAATGTGCATAGCTACCCATTACAAATGGGGTTCATTCTGAACTTCAGAACAACGCAGTCACCGTGAATTCAATGTAAGTGGGGATACACAAGTGCCTTACTATCAAGTGAACTAGTTTGTGGGACTTCATTTCTCAAGCCAATGGTTCAAATTTTCCTCACAACTATATTGTGCAATTCTTAGTCAACATGGCCATCAAGAAAAGAGCTCCAAAGACACAAAACATGCAGATCTGTCCACAGTCAGTTTCACAGTCAATATCCAGAGGAAAAAAAAATATCCTAGGATAAACTAAGGAGGATTTCTAGACTAGAATCTTCTTTCATTTTTTACTGCATTTTATCAGATAGCACTACTTACCAGCTGTGTCAGAACCTTGACATCAAAAATCTGAGTACTGGAATGAGTATTTCCCCTTAACTTTTTCTGAAAGAAAATGAACACGTATCATATGAAGTATTTATGTTAAGCTACTTCACAGTCATCCTCACTATGGCATAAAACGTGCCATAGTTTATATTTTAAGAGAAAAAAAAAAGCTAAATAGTCGTGAGACTATAGTCACAAAACCAAAAGGAGAGGTGACTGGGGCAGCTAATCAAGGTTTTTTCACTATTTTTTGAACATTTAGACATATATAGGTCTTAGAAATCATCACCTACATTTACACCTAACTTGGGTTCTTTAATGAGGCAATAAGGCCAGAGACAACATACAGAATGTTTTTTTCAGTCAGACTTCATTTATACACATTACTTTCACTATTGCAGAGGAAGAAGAAGCGATTTGCAGCAATGAAAAATGGGAAAACTACAAGTCCTGTGTATTACTTGAAATAGGCCAATTACATCAACAAATATTGTACAGAAGACCTTCTGTTCACTGTTCTATCACACTGGAGGTTCATATATTAGTTTTTCCTTATTAAATGGCACTCACCTGCCCTTCCAACAGTTCTGTATCATTGTCTTTAACTTCCCCATTGATCAGAAAAATACTGTCTTCTATCTGCTTTGACCATCGATTTAATCCATTCTTTAAAAAAGTGAAAACAAAAATGTCATTATAAAGAGAATTCGACTAAAACAGTTGGACACTATCATGATGAACACTACCAAAATATATGTTTCAAAAGGTACTCTGAGAAAAGTTTTAAAATCTCTGAAATATCTGTCTATGTATCTTCCCTAAGTCGAATTTTAAAAACAAGAAACAAATATTTTAAGATAGTTAAGTGCTACTCCAGGGATACAACAAGGGATTCTATCTTTGAAAAGAGGGTATATTTATGAGAGCCTATAAGACTTTTTTTAAAGGCACCCCATAGCCCTATTCTAACTGGATGCAACCTCTTACCAGGTGAAACAGAAAGACTTTAGTTGAGATCAAGTATTGATCTGCCTTGGAGTAGGAAAGCCCTTCAAATGGATCTGGACAAGATGGATTGCTCAGCTGAGGCCAATGGGATGAAGTTCAGCAAGACCAAGTGCTGGATCCTGCACTTTGGACACAACCCTGTCCATCACAACAGGCTTGGGGCAGAGTGGCTGGAAGACTGTGTGGAAGAAATGGACATGGGAGTGTTGCTCGACACTCAGCTAAACATGAGCCAGCAGTGTGCCCAGTTAATCAAGATGGCCAACGGCATCCTGGATTGTATTAGAAATAGTGCAGCCAACAGAAGCAAGGAAGTGATCATCCCTTTGTACTCTTGTGAGGCTGCACCTCAAGTGCTTTTGGTTTTAGGCCCCTCACTACAGGAAAGACATCAAGGTCCCGGAGCATGTCAAGAAGGGCAATTAAGCTGGTGAAGTGCCTGGAACACAAGCGTTATGGGGAGAGGCTGAGGAAACTGGGATTGTTTACTCCAAAGAAGAGGAGACTCAGGGGAGACCTTATCGCTCTCTACAACTGCCTGAAAGGAGGTTGTGGCGAGGTGGGGGTCAGCCTCTTCTCCAGCATAATTAGCAATAGGAACAGAGGAAGGGCCTCAAGTTGTGCCAGGGGAGGTTCAGGTTGGACGTTAGGAAAAATTGCTCCTCTGAAAGAGTGGTCACGCACTGGAATGGGCTGCCCAGAGAGGTGGTTGAGTCACTGTCTTTGGAGGTGCTCAAGTAATATTTAGATGTGGTACTAAGGAACAAGGTTTAATGCAAAAATATTGGTGGCAGGTGGACGGTTGGAATGGATGATCTTGGAAGTCTTTTCCAACCCTGCTTATTCTATGATCATCATGATAACTGCTAATAATTTTGAGGAAAGGAAACCACAAACTCTAAGCACAGCAAAAGAAGAGCTATGAGCATTTTCTACACTAGCAATGTGTCAAAGTAACTTTAAATAACATTTAAAAGAGGAAAAATAACAACAAGTTTGATGCTATCAATACCAAGGGACTTACCTTGGTATTCTTCTCCAAGTCATAGTTGGCTGAAGTTGCAAGAAGTGGAATGTGGATGTTAACATTTACCGTGCAGCCCAAGGATAACCAGGAAGCAGACAGAGGACTTTGATATTTCCAGTCTGCTGGTTTAGCTGAACCCTGAGGGCAGAAGTAAGCAAGAAAACACTTATATAAAACATTACATAATTCATATATGAGGTATTTTTAAAACATGAATTGTCATGCATTAAAAGCTGTATGCAACACAGGGCAACAAACTTACCTTTGGATCTTGTACATCATAGGTCCGGCAAACCATTCTTAACTACTTAAAGAAAAAGATTCAGTGGAAAGCAAAAAGCAAATATAAACAATTTGCAATTACTTTGTCCTTTATAATAGTAGCTTCTTTTTTGAGCTAATTTGTGCTCTGAGGAAGTTCTCAACTTTCATTAGTGTAAAACTAAAAAAAATTAGTAGAAAAATATTTGACTCTAAACTCCAGTTACCATAGTGATGCTGCGTCATCTATATTAATATCAACAGGTACTCACAAGGAGAACCACCAATGCACAAATCTGCAGTTTGACAGTCTCCCTCAATTTGCTAAGTAAAACCTTGCCCTCTCCTCTTGCATTTATCTCACTATCAACAAAACCCAGACTTTTTCTGCAGGACTAGTATAGTATAGATCCCACATGCCTGGCACTTTCTTATTTCCATATGAGTACCACTTGCAAGCTTAAGTTATGCAGTACTTACAGATTTTCTTATTTTATACAATTTTTCTTTAATGGTGAAAGGCATAGCTTGATGCCACCACACAGACACAAATCTAACAGTAAGAAACTGGGGAAATTTTGCCAAAGTAAGAGGGCCAACTGTCTTATTATGGCTAATCAGAAAACTCCATGATTTCAACCTAATGGTCTATGTCTATCTCAACTAAAAAATAACTTCTCCCTCCCAATTCATCTACTAGCCAAAAACTTTGCTCCCTGCTCCAGAAACAACAGACACATCTATCAACTAATGATAACAGAAGACATGGTATTGTCTTGCAGCTTCTACATTAGAAGTACCATCAAATTTAGCACACCCATTCATTTTAATTCACAGAAAACTATAATTTTAGTATGAGCAGTCTGATACTTTACTGTAGGTACCTGTACACAATACAAAAAAAGAGAATATAGATGCAAGCTAAACGTGCTGTACAAAGCCTTATGACCAGTTACACTATGCAGAGATAGGATAAATGGACATGGTGCAGTGAAATGAGCAAATCAGAAGAGACTGCTTTTTAAGGTTTGTACAGTAAATTAACCCTGGGAATCTTTCCAAAATCTTGTATTCAAAAACAACTACAGAAACCAGATTGGGGATAGCAGTCTCAATCAACATAGCTTGCTAAAAAAGGATACTTTTTTGTAGCAGAACAAACTTGAAGAGCTGCTCTGTCTGAGACATCCTCATCAGCAGGTTTCCAGAGCCATCTTTTAGTCAAGGACTTTTCTATGGAAAAGATTAGCTAAAGATTTAAAGGAAAAAAAAAAAAATTACAGATTTTTCCAGCCAACTGATTTATTACAAGTTCTGGAAAACAGTTTTGCACTAAAGTTGTAACTCCAACAATATTGTGATTATGGATAAATAACATTTTCAAATACGTCACCAAAATTTCATATTAAGAGAACATTCAGCAAAGATTCATAGGCTAATACTCCAAAGCGAAAGTTGCATGTGCAAACTTAATTCTCCTTCCATATAAACTGAAGCAAGCAATACACATTCACATGTTCAACTTGTAAGACCTTCTCCTACAAAAAATATTACAGCATTACACCTTGGACCAAAGGCTGCAAATCTTACACATTAAAATCACTTACATTTGTCCTATGAAAACAAGATAATGAACCTACATCTAAAGAACTAAAACTAAACGCAGCACTAAATGTTTCAATACTACAATGATGCATTTTAAGCCTGTCGGACATGATAGAAAGTAGTTTTTAAATACAATCCCACGCACCTAAATCAGATAATAATATTTCTACACAAAATATTCCTTTTAAAGAATTTAGAGCTATAGATCTTTCACTATTTTAAATGCCTCTAAACAATCAAAAAACTAATAGGTTCCATTGCAAATGACTGTGCCACAAAGATTTAATAAAAACAGCATTGAAGAGATTTTCTCTAAGCCAAAGTGTCTGTTTTTAGCAAATGCTGTAAGATAGTATACTCGACCATTGTAGTGCTTCGAAACACCACAAGAGGCAGAAAGCTAGCAAATTCACAGGACAACAATTTCGGAGGTTTCAATCTCAAAACTATAAATCAAACCAGAATGCTTTTGCTACTTTATCTTTTAAAAACGCACAAACAACCATATATACTAAAGACAATAACATATTACTCAGTTACACGCCTAAAAATACCTTAGCCTTTTCCCCATTTTTCTCTACTTACCCTGCGTAAAGCATTTTGACTATCTTTTGATAGTTCTGGAGTTGCAATTATAAACACACCAAGAACTAATAAGCCTCCAGGAAGCATTCTAGAAACCTTAAAGACAGGAAACAACATGTATTAATACAAATCATAGCAGAGGCATAACACAGTGCATCAAAAACTTCTAATGAGGTGAGTACGAGTTGAGAGCAGATATAAGCAAGGCTGTTTCTCACATACAAGTTACTCTAAAATAGAGGAACAGACTATCTTGCAAATTTTCTCGCTTCAGCGCTATTACGTTTCTGTTTCATCATAAACTTTGAAAGCAAAAAATAAAGACATTTTGGTTTAATATACCAAGGTGTGCCTAAGAAAGTGTGTTTCTTTTGGAAAAAAGGCTAGAGATTACAGAAGTGATGGTAGTTTCCGTATATTCCATCTCCTTTCTGTTTTTCCAACCCCCTTCAGAAACTCAGATTGCACTACCTGACTGGCATGTGCAGTGATCCATTCTTCATCAATGCAATCCAGTTTTGAAGGACTGGTGTTGCCTTCTTTCTGCTCTTCTTTTGGAGGCGTTCGAGCAGCTCGAATTATGTAGTCTCTTTGCAGAGAACACTTGCAAAAACAACAATGGGAGCCAATAGTTTCAGGCTAATACCAAGTCTGGAAACATACATACTATGTAACACAGCACCTGTAAGCATTGCTTTACAACACTTAGGGCTAAATTGTATAATAACCTGCTACAAAACTACTTCCCTCATGAACTTTTCCAGCCTTTGCCTTAAAACACTGCTTTAGTGTTAGATTTCACCAGTAAGATTTTTCTTTTCCTTTTTTTAGAAAGCATTTTTTTAGAAAACTTGAGTACTCAGCTGATGCTGCAAACGCTTTATGGACCACCCTCCTGTACTATAGAAGCCCCACGGGACGGCAACAGACAATACAGATTATTAGAGCCAATTGGGTTTTCTCCAGCAAACACAAGAGTACAGAACAGGCTTTGCAATCCTTCCCCACGCGCTTACCTGCCCTATTAACAGCCCAGTGACATAAGGCTTAAACTTCACGCTGAGGTCTGAAAGGTACTGCCCAACAGCTTCCTCAACAAAATATGTTCTGCCCATTGCTGCTGGTTCAAAACCAGGTATTTCAGTTTCAGCCTACAAAACAAGCCACATATAAAGACAAATCAATTATACACTGGTAACTACATTGGTTACATGAAAACAAGTATCAGAAAAAAAAATCCTAAGCAGGTTAATTTTTATCTGTCAAGAAAAGCTAAGTATTTTATGATCTGCAATTGTTTTTCAATGAAAAATATAACTCTGCAGGCTAGAAAAAAGTACACACTAGCCTTACCTGAAAGAGTATTTTACAATACCCACTTCAAGTGCCCACCACTGAAATGACACAGCAAGTCAAGTAGTAAGCATTAAGAAAATCACGCTTCCGAGTAACGACTTCTTGCTGCATCACGCTGCGCCCGAGCTCACGATGCGACGTTCCTCCTACGTTCAGACCCCTTCGAGAGGAACTTGCTCTGGTGCCCATTTGCATGTAACCGGACCGCTCAGTTACCAGCCCGCGGCACAGCTAGAGCTCGGCACCAGAGCTCGGACAGCTGCCACCCCCTCACCTCACCGCCGCCGGCGCCCGCCTCGTTTCAGCCGGCCCCACACCCCCTCTGCGCTGCTTGCTGCTCTGCTGCTGCACCTCAGCGCCTCGGGCCGCCGCCGGACTCCCAGCCCGAGGTGCGCGGCCAACACCGGCCGCACAGCAGCCGCCAACACCTTAGCCCCGCCTCAGCGCCGCAGTTCGATGACGCCCAAGAGCGGGAAAAAAGCGCGCGGCGGGACAGCCCGCCGCCACGTTTTGTGTGGCCGAGGCATCAGCACCTCCTTCGCACTGCCCAGAACACTTCGGAAAAGGGAGCGACTACACGACAGGTGTCCCCGCAATGAGCCCAAGCCTTCTGGCGCCACACCAGCCACTCTCTCTCGTCCAGCAGCAGCTGTCGCCTCACCCAACATGGCGGAACGAGCTGCTCTACCGGAAGTGAAAGTGCTATTCAGCGCTCCGCCCGCCCCACGGAAAACTACGCTTCCCGTGGTTCCGCGGGGCTCGGCCCGTCGGCCGCGCCGTCGAGAGCGCTGCGCCTGCGCCTTGCGCGCGTCGGGACCGGTGGCGCTGTGCGCAGCACCTAAGATGGCGGCCGTGCTGCAGCAGGTCCTGGAGCGGGCCGAGCTCGCTAAGCTGTCCAAGCCGGTGCAGGGGAAGCTGGAGCGTTTCCTAGCAGACCAGCAGAGCGAGATCGATGGGCTGAGAGCCAGGCATGAGAGCTTCAAGGTGGACAGCGGTGAGTCTACGGGCAGAGAGGGCGGGAGGCGAGCGGCAGTGGGGCCGGGGCGCCGTGAGGGGTCGGAGCGAGGCGCTACCCGGCAGTGGCTGGGCGGAGTGGCTCGTCCTGCTGCCCGGCGGGGCCCCTGTCCTCTTCTCTCAGCCGGGGCTCGGGCCGGGGGCTGGGCCGGGGCAGAGGCTGAGGGGTAGTGGCTGAGGGGTAGTGGCGGCGAGGTGCCCTCCGACGGGATTGTCGGGACAGGAGAATGTAGCGCTCGATGTCTGCTGGGGCCTGCGGGGTGCCCAGGTCCCGGGCCCGTGGGTCTCAGCCGGGCCCTGCCGGGGTCTCCCGCTGCAGGGACTGCGTGCTGCGAGGGAACGACGCGTTCTCGTGTTTCTGTGAAGCCATGTACCGCTTTAAGACTGCCTTCAGAATGGACCTAAGGCACTGCTCTTTGTCAGGCTTGTATTGAGCCCTGGGTCTGCTTTGATCTTTGCCATGGAGGAGCGATAATTGTTCACTCAACCCTCAAATAGTTTTCCTTCTTGATTCTGTGTTAGAGATCATAACGTTTCGGGATAAAACGCACCCAATAGAAACTAAAGAAACTAAATATTTCTATTGATTTGGAGATTACTTCGTCACAGAAAACTTGATGGCTGTAGAGAACTGGAGCAGAAGTGCAAACGGAGGGGAGGAGTGAGAGCACTGGGCAGTGTTGGGAAAGTGGGTCTAATTTTTGGGGGCTGTGAGCTGCTGCCTCCCCATCAGCCTCTGCCTTTTTTTGTGGTAGAAGTCTTACTGTAGTGCGTGAGTAAATATTGTGAGTTAAGTTGAGGTAACTACATGCTGTAGCGGGTTATTCTCTTTCATGTCCATGCATCTCTCACGTAACTGGAGGACACTATTACTTGAAGCTATAAAATATGCTATGAAATATAAAATATACAGAAATCGCTCAGTGCTTCCTCAGAAGTCTACAGTGCCTGATAACAAGCCAAATGCTGGTTTGTGCGCTGTAACGCTGGTTTGTGCGCTTGTAATGCAGTGTCTCAGATGATAAATCAAAATGTCAGTCTAATTATTTTTTGAATGCACTTGGAAGTGCAGCGTAGAGCTGCACAGAGTTAGTTTTAAGAATTATTATACATCATCCAAATAAAATCTCGCAATATATGTCTTTTATTCTGTACATGTAGTAGTCTACACATGCAAGAAATTTTAAGGTGACGTGACTGAGCCAAGAGTGTATGATTGTGCTGCTGTAACACTTTAGCTAAACCAAAAATGTTCAAGTCTAACAGTTAATTACACTTTATTTGTTGATGGGTTTTGCAAGCGTATCCTTTTCGCATATTAATGAAATGTCTAAAGCAATGTTAATTCAATATGAAAATTCAACTTTTTGGCTTCAAAAGGACATTTTTATTCAAAATCTACTATAGTGTTGTTATTCTAAAATATTTTATGATTAAATACTGTTTTAAACTAAAGTCCCTTAATATGCATCCTCTATAAGGAGAAGAAAGAAGAAAAGTGGATCTGAAGTAGGACTGAGGTATAATGTTGTTAATTTTGCAGAACAACAATACTTTGAAGTAGAAAAACGTCTGGCTCAAAGTCAGGAGAGACTTGTAAATGAGACACAAGAATGTCAAACTCTCCGTGAGGAGCTTAAAAAACTTCGTGAGTATTACTGCGTGTTCATGAGACTGGACAAAATTGTCACTCTTTAGACCAATGTTGTGTTGAAATGTCTTAAGTTTTCAATAGGAATTAAAATCCATAAAATACATTTATTATTTCTGCAAATAGAGACTTTGCTTTTAGTGAAATTTTCTGTTTTAACGGGAAAAAAAACTAATAGTACTAGAGCGGTTTACATTTTTTTCTTCGTTATAAATGCCTCTGGCCCTATGATGGTTTTAGTTTGTTACAGTCTCCCCAGTCCATTTACTGGATTTTTATTACAGATGCTTCACAACTATTTGTTTTTATCTAACAGATGAACAGCTGAAGTTGCTGAATGAGAAAAATAAAGAGCTTGAAGCTGCTCAGGATCATAATGCAGCCATTCAGGTACTGGAAGAACTAGACACAATAAACTGAAAGAGTTGAGTTTACCTGTCTGATCCAGCGAAGAGCACATACAGTCCAACTTGAAATTTGGTTCAATATCAGCACAAATATGTATTAATGTACATATTTGCGCGTTTTTGTGGACATGTGAGCAAGATAGCTGCGTGTCCTTTTTTTTTTTTTTNGGTTGCCCAAGGAGGTTGTGGATGCCCCATCCCTGGAGGCATTCAAGGCCAGGCTGGATGTGGCTCTGGGCAGCCTGGTCTGGTGGTTGGTGACCCTGCACGTAGCAGGGGGGTTGAAACTAGATGATCATTGTGGTCCTTTTCAACCTAGGCCATTCTATTTCTGTTAATCTCATATTCAACTTTTACCCCTTACTTGCTGGAAAACCCATGAATTGGATTTGGGCGCATGATTCTATTTTTGTAGTGTAATAACTTACACAGTAACTCGCCGATAGTGGTGGCTACATATGTGATGTAGTAGCATATTGTAGGTGTAAAGAATGGGCAGTCAGTCGCTTGCTTAGGAAAACACACGACTTCCCTAGCAACATGATATTGTTCTTAGATTATATGGTCCTCTGCTTTGGAAAGCCTTCATTCAGTTGTAGCCTTCAAAATTTAAATTATTCTTTCTAGTGTCTGGTATGTTGCCAGAAGAGATTTCTCTTACATCTACTCCAAAGCGCTCAAGTATACCTCAGGCCATGTCAACTCCTGCTCCAGTGTCAGTGAGTGAGTCAGTGGAGACTGCGGAGGCTAAGGCTGCGCTTAAGCAGGTATTATTTTTTCAGAAAACACTGCACAAAGCTATTATTGTTTGGGTTTTTTTTTTTACTTTTATAAGCACATTAATGTCTGTTCTTTGATGCAGTTGCAGGAAGTTTTTGAGAACTATAAAAAAGAAAAAGCAGAGAATGACAAGTTGCTGAATGAACAAAATGAAAAGCTTCAGGAGCAAGTCACAGAATTGAGGTCACAAAATGCAAAGATATCCACACAGCTGGAGTTTGCCTCCAAACGGTAAACTGGCAATTTAATTGCATTACTTTATGTATGTGTTCTTATCAGTAGAATCACATGGACTGCTTGATATAGGTTGCTCTGGAAGAGTTACCAGTTAAACATCAGTATTATCTATTTTGTTAAAAAACACAAAATCATGATTGTGGGATCAAGAATATACCTCGTCGTTGAGTGCAGCAAATACAAGGCTATCTGATAACTAGAGCTTATCAACATGAAATATATCTCTGTGTACATTTTAAATTTAAATAAATTTTATGTTTAAATTTAAAATTAAAAAAAAAAAAAGGTATGATAGCAAACCTACTTCGTTTTGTTGTTCTTTGTGAAGTTATGAAATGCTACAGGATAATGTTGAAGGCTATCGTCGAGAAATAACATCTCTACATGAAAGAACCCAGAAACTCACAGCAACAACTCAGAAGCAAGAACAGATCATTAACACTATAACTCAAGACCTGAGAGGAGCTAATGAAAAACTGGCAGTGGCAGAGGTGAGTGATACAATGGATTAAGCTTCACATATTCCAAGTTAGTGCCAGAATTTTTCTTAAAAGTTGTTAAAAATGGATGTGTGATAGTTTTAAATGTCAGCTACTATATTTATAGTAGTATGTATACTTGTGTATTATTGAATTTAATGGTGTTTATTTGCAACTTTACAGAAAATATCTCAAGTACTGAGTAAAGATGGAGTAAGATTTCCAAGGTGTTTCAATACCCGTATTTACGTAGTAAGCAGAATGTGATAAGTGAAACAGTTATGTTATTACTGTTCTTGGCCTATTCATGTAAATCTTGATTTATAACCTGTAGTTTTAAATCAAAAGCTTGCTTCAGTAGTATTAACTGTTCATACTAGTACTGTCCAAAGTAAAAAATAATGGCCAGATTTGGGACTGATAACAAAATTCTTATTGTTTGCTATCTTAAAGGTGAGAGCAGAAAATCTAAAAAAAGAGAAAGATATCTTGAAAATGTCAGATGTGCGTTTGACTCAGCAACGTGAGTCTCTACTGGTTGAACAAAGAGGACAGAACTTGCTACTTACTAATTTACGAACTATTCAGGTATGGGATGTTACTCATGATAAATCTCTGTCAGTCTTCAGTAAATGTCAGTTGAAATTGACTTCCTGAGTCATAGAATAGGGTCTGAAAGAGGATTGTTTGTTTGTTACATGACACTAAACATAAATTATTTGAGCAACTTTTTTAAGATTTTTTTTCATTCCTGCCCTGAATTATAGTATTCAAGATTTTGCCCATGTAGATAATAAAGAATTTTGAAATGATAAGCAGGGTTTTCGCATTAAGATGGAGACAAAACGTGAAACAGAAAAAANTTTTACTAATTGGCGGTATTATGTCTTCAGGAGCCATACTGTCTGAGGAGGAGCTGGCAGCCATGTCTCCCACTGCTGCAGCAGTAGCTAAAGTAGTAAAACCTGGAATGAAATTAACGGAGGTAAGTGAGAAGAAACTTGCCAAGTTTCAAGCCAGCAGAGAGATACTAATAATGGAGGAGTGTGGATTTTCATTCAGTGTCTGAGAACTGGTGTAATTCCCAGCTGAAGTAAATGAAATCTTGTGTTTCAGACAGGCTTGACTAGCTATAATATTGGCAAGTTTATGCAATATACATTTCAGATTCAACTTGGTATATCAAAACATGCAGAAGTTTTAGTTATTTTTTTGTATTCCTGAAGGTGGTGTTGGATTTTTTGTGTGTATGTGTGCATGGCTTATTTTCTGTATTTTTGACAGGACATTTTCCTTTGTTAATGCATATTTGTGTAATTTGGGTATTTTTTCTACTGAGGGGTTTGCTTATGCTTGAAGGAAAAAGTGAACGTAATGGTACATAATTGTGTAGATTTTTTTTCTTCTGTCTTTGGAAATGTTGTTTTTGTTTTGGTCATTCTGTTCAGCCATAAAATTATATTCCATGCTTGCTATTTTCTATTGTGATACTACTTTTTATATTTCTATCATCTTAAATGCTTAAATATCATGTTTAAGATTTGTCACTTTTACATGGAATTCTTTTATTGCATACAGTTGACCTGTAAAAGTTTGCATTTCTAAACTGCTCCGCCATGGTGTGAGTCATAAGAATAGTTTTTTCTTTAGGTCAGTCTGGTTTCTTTGAATTAATTTGTTTACCACTATATAAACCTACACTGCTCTAAGATACAAATTGTGTAATTACCAGTGGGTCTTTGATACATCTGGAGAGATTTGTATGTAAAAAATAAATAAAAATCTTATGTTGCAGCTCTACAATGCCTATGTAGAAACTCAGGATCAGTTGCTTTTGGAAAAGCTGGAGAATAAGAGAATCAATAAATATTTGGATGAAATAGTGCAGGAGGTTGAAGCCAAAGCACCAATTCTGAAACGTCAGCGTGAGGAATTTGAGCGTTCCCAAAAAGCTGTCGCTAGTTTATCTGCAAAGCTTGAACAAGCTATGAAGGTTAGTATAAAAGGAAAAAAAGCACAAAAAATATGAAAAAAAAAAAAAAAGATTTTGACTTCTTTAATCCTAAGGGCTGCTAAAATATGTATAAATTGGGTTTTTTATTCAACTGTTCCTGTGGGGGAAACATCCACTGAACTTTCTAGCTTGAGATTTATTGGGCTATGCACTACGTTTTACAGAAACAACACTTTTATTACTTTGAAGGCTTAGGTGTGATTTTTGTGGTGGAAAAAAATATATAGACTTTGATGTTTCTATTAATACACACTCTAATAGAGCATTATACGTCATGGCTTCTGATACCTAAATACATGAGGTTTAACCTTTAACTTGAGGAAATAAAGCTTGAGAGTTGCACACTTCAATTGAAAAAGTAGAGCTACTGGTTAGTCTTGAAGTAAGCAAGAAGGTAAGTAAAAATTGGGAACTATTATGCATATTTAATTCACAGTGCATACCTCAGTAATTGACATCATCTCTCTCAAAAAAAAAAATTTCTTGAGTGAATTACTATGTATTTCTTAACTGCAGGAAATCCAGAGATTGCAGGAGGATGCTGATAAAGCCAATAAGCAGACCTCTGTGCTTGAAAGAGAAAACCAGAGACTGGAAATACAAGTGAAAGACCTTTCACAGCAGGTAGAACAAATGTTGCTGTAGTTTTAAAATGTGCTGTTTACAGTTTGTTTATTAATATAGTGCTGTTTTTCTGAAGTCTACTTGAAAGTTGTGTTTAGCTATACTCATTCTTGGGTTGTCACAAGAACTATTAATAACATTTCCCTGAGACAATATGGTATTTACTTTTCTGCTTACAAAACTGGATTAAGTTTGTGGATAGAGGAGAGGCAGCTTTAGCGTAGTACTATTCAACATCTGTCTGGAAAACTAAAGTATTATTTGTTTTTTGTTTAGTTGGAATGCCCTGTGATAGGTTCAAGGAATTGAACGCCAGAAATATCTACTTCTGATTTTGATGTGGTTTTCTTTCTGCCAGTCTGTCTTTTTAATAATGCAATTACCTCACAAGGATGTGTTTATTGTAACAGCTCGTGTGTTGTAGGAAAAAGAAAAGATTTGAAATTATTTTATAATATTGTTTTTAGTGAGCAAACTTTTAAAGCTATGTGCAGTTCTTATGCTAGAATGTTCTCTTTCAGATTCGTGTGCTGTTAATGGAACTTGAAGAAGCTAGAGGCAATCATGTGATTCGTGATGAAGAAGTGAGCTCTGCTGACATCAGTAGCTCTTCCGAAGTAATATCTCAACATCTAGTGTCTTACAGAAATATTGAAGAACTTCAGCAGCAGAATCAGCGTCTCCTGGTGGCTCTTAGGGAGCTGGGAGAGGCTAGAGAAAAAGAGGAGCAAGAAACGACATCATCCAAGTAAATACTTTGCTCTTTCTAGTGAAGTGTTTATACTATGTAGTAACAAGGATTTACCTGCAAACTGTTCGCTTTTTTATTCTTACTTATTATGTGTATATAACTTAATATATGCTCATGAGCAACTACATAATTGTGGTTTAACCTGGGAGAGGAAGCTCAGCACCACACAGCTCTTTGCTCATTATCCCCAGTCCCAGTGGGAGAAGGGAGAGAACTGAAAGGAAAAAAAAGTAGAACGTAGGAGTTGAGATTAGAAAAACTATTTACTAAGGCAGAGAACAGAAGTGGAGAAAACGTTAATAGTTGTGATAATTATATATATGTACACACACAAAACTAGTGATGCACAAGTAATTGCTCAGCACCTGCCAACCAATGCCTAGCCAGCTCCCAAGCAGTTGCTGCCCACCCTTGACAACTCCTCACTGTTTTCCAGTTCTTGATTTTTTTTGCATGATGCCATATGGGATGGAATATCCATTTGGCCAGCTTAGGGCAGCTGTCCTGGTTCTATCCCCTCCCAGCTCCTTGTGCCCCCCCAGCCCCTCACTGGTGGGGCAGTGAAGGAAGCTGAAGTACAGAGCCAAGGACATTCTGTTTAGCACTGCTCAGCAACAACTGAAACGTTGGTATGTTATCAACATTGTTTTTCTCGTGAAGCCAAAACACAGCATCATACCAGACACAGTGAAGGAAAAATCCGTACTGTCTCAGCTGAAACCAGGACAGTAATATATAAGGGCAATTGTTACTAAGCAAATGCTGTATAGCTTTATATCTCATCATTCCCCTTCAACATTGTTTATTTGACTAATGAAAATAATTTTTCTTCAAATATTCTTCCTGAACTTTTTTTTTCAATCCATAGATACGCAGGTCTGAGAACATACACTGAAATGACAGCCTTTTATAATAGGAGTAGTCTGTGTGAAAATCCTTTAAACCTGTGACATTCAAGAAAAATGATTGTCAGTCTTCCACTAAATGTGATTCCACACAGAGCTGTTATTCAAAGAAAAAAAGATTAATTTTTCATTTCTGCTAAGAAAAAAAAGTGTATGGGCTATAAAGTCCACAAATAATGTAATTCTATATTAAACATTCTCAGCATGATTTTCTGTTAATGCTACTGTTTGAAGTTACTCACATGAGCAGAATTACCTCTATTGTGCCTTTTATGAAAGAGGAGGCCTACTTTCTTTCAGTCATCTACAAAAATCAAGACCTTATGCCATTCTTCCCATGTTTTCTCAAAAATCTCAGCTATGCTTAACTTTCAAAGGTAATCAGTGTACTCTTGTACTTGTCACAAAATCTGAGAAGTGCGTAACTTTGGTAAGCCTTGCTATTATATTACTAAAAACAACTGGTCTTGGTTTCAGAATTTCTGAGCTTCAAAGTCAACTTGATGAAGCTCTCAATGAACTAGAAAAACTGCGTGAATCACGTCATCATCAGTTGCAGCTTGTTGAGTCTATCGTTCGTCAGCGTGACATGTTTCGCATATTGTTGGCACAGACCACAGGAGCTATCATTCCTTTGCAAGGTAAGTTCCATGCTTCTGCACCAATTATTATGAGCTTCCAGTGATTATACTAAAATACAACTAGTAATTTTTTGATGGATTAGGAATTGGCTGGCTAGACGCAGCCAAAGGGTTGTGATCAATGGTTCTGTGTCAGGGTGGAGGCCAGTCACAAGCGGTGTCCCTCAGGGGTCAGTCTTGGGATCGATGCTCTTCATCATCTTCATCAGTGACAGACGATGGCATCGAGTGCACCCTCAGCAAATTTGCAGATGACACCAAGCTGAGCAGTGCAGTCCATACATTCGAAGGAAGGGAAGCCATCCAGAGGGACCTGGACAGGCTGGAGAAATGGGCCCATGAAAATCTAATGAGGTTCGATAAGGCCAAGTGCAAGGTGTTGCACTTGGGCTGGGGCAATCCCAGGTATTTATACAGACTGGGGGAAGATCTCCTTGAGAGCAGCCCTGTGGAGAAGAGCTTGGGTGTCCTGGTGGACGAGAAGCTGGATATGAGCCAGCAGTGCGCACTTGCAGCCCGGAAGGCCAACTGTGTTTTAGGCTGCATTAAAAAAAGGGGTGGCCAGCAGGGAGAGGGAAGTGATTGTCCCCCTCAGCTCTTGTGAGGCCCCATCTGGAGTACTGCGTCCAGGCCTCGAGCCCCCAGTACAGGAAGGACATGGACTCTTGGAGCAGGTCTGGAGGAGGGCCACTAAAGGTGATCAGAGGGCTGGAGCACCTCTCCTGTGAGGAGAGATTGAGGGAACTGGGCTTGTTTAGCTTGGAGAAGAGAAGGCTCCGGGGAGACCTCATTGTGGCCTTCCAGTACTTGAAGGGAGCGTATAAACAGGAAGGGGAATGGCTGTTTACGAGGGTAGATAGTGATAGGACAAGGGGGAATGGTCTTAAACTGAGACAGGGGAGGTTTAGGTTAGATATTAGGAGGAAGTTTTTCACCCAGAGGGTGGTGATGCACTGGAACAGGTTGCCCAAGGAGGTTGTGGATGCCCCATCCCTGGAGGCATTCAAGGCCAGGCTGGATGTGGCTCTGGGCAGCCTGGTCTGGTGGTTGGTGACCCTGCACGTAGCAGGGGGGTTGAAACTAGATGATCATTGTGGTCCTTTTCAACCTAGGCCATTCTATTTCTGTTAATCTCATATTCAACTTTTACCCCTTACTTGCTGGAAAACCCATGAATTGGATTTGGGCGCATGATTCTATTTTTGTAGTGTAATAACTTACACAGTAACTCGCCGATAGTGGTGGCTACATATGTGATGTAGTAGCATATTGTAGGTGTAAAGAATGGGCAGTCAGTCGCTTGCTTAGGAAAACACACGACTTCCCTAGCAACATGATATTGTTCTTAGATTATATGGTCCTCTGCTTTGGAAAGCCTTCATTCAGTTGTAGCCTTCAAAATTTAAATTATTCTTTCTAGTGTCTGGTATGTTGCCAGAAGAGATTTCTCTTACATCTACTCCAAAGCGCTCAAGTATACCTCAGGCCATGTCAACTCCTGCTCCAGTGTCAGTGAGTGAGTCAGTGGAGACTGCGGAGGCTAAGGCTGCGCTTAAGCAGGTATTATTTTTTCAGAAAACACTGCACAAAGCTATTATTGTTTGGGTTTTTTTTTTTACTTTTATAAGCACATTAATGTCTGTTCTTTGATGCAGTTGCAGGAAGTTTTTGAGAACTATAAAAAAGAAAAAGCAGAGAATGACAAGTTGCTGAATGAACAAAATGAAAAGCTTCAGGAGCAAGTCACAGAATTGAGGTCACAAAATGCAAAGATATCCACACAGCTGGAGTTTGCCTCCAAACGGTAAACTGGCAATTTAATTGCATTACTTTATGTATGTGTTCTTATCAGTAGAATCACATGGACTGCTTGATATAGGTTGCTCTGGAAGAGTTACCAGTTAAACATCAGTATTATCTATTTTGTTAAAAAACACAAAATCATGATTGTGGGATCAAGAATATACCTCGTCGTTGAGTGCAGCAAATACAAGGCTATCTGATAACTAGAGCTTATCAACATGAAATATATCTCTGTGTACATTTTAAATTTAAATAAATTTTATGTTTAAATTTAAAATTAAAAAAAAAAAAAGGTATGATAGCAAACCTACTTCGTTTTGTTGTTCTTTGTGAAGTTATGAAATGCTACAGGATAATGTTGAAGGCTATCGTCGAGAAATAACATCTCTACATGAAAGAACCCAGAAACTCACAGCAACAACTCAGAAGCAAGAACAGATCATTAACACTATAACTCAAGACCTGAGAGGAGCTAATGAAAAACTGGCAGTGGCAGAGGTGAGTGATACAATGGATTAAGCTTCACATATTCCAAGTTAGTGCCAGAATTTTTCTTAAAAGTTGTTAAAAATGGATGTGTGATAGTTTTAAATGTCAGCTACTATATTTATAGTAGTATGTATACTTGTGTATTATTGAATTTAATGGTGTTTATTTGCAACTTTACAGAAAATATCTCAAGTACTGAGTAAAGATGGAGTAAGATTTCCAAGGTGTTTCAATACCCGTATTTACGTAGTAAGCAGAATGTGATAAGTGAAACAGTTATGTTATTACTGTTCTTGGCCTATTCATGTAAATCTTGATTTATAACCTGTAGTTTTAAATCAAAAGCTTGCTTCAGTAGTATTAACTGTTCATACTAGTACTGTCCAAAGTAAAAAATAATGGCCAGATTTGGGACTGATAACAAAATTCTTATTGTTTGCTATCTTAAAGGTGAGAGCAGAAAATCTAAAAAAAGAGAAAGATATCTTGAAAATGTCAGATGTGCGTTTGACTCAGCAACGTGAGTCTCTACTGGTTGAACAAAGAGGACAGAACTTGCTACTTACTAATTTACGAACTATTCAGGTATGGGATGTTACTCATGATAAATCTCTGTCAGTCTTCAGTAAATGTCAGTTGAAATTGACTTCCTGAGTCATAGAATAGGGTCTGAAAGAGGATTGTTTGTTTGTTACATGACACTAAACATAAATTATTTGAGCAACTTTTTTAAGATTTTTTTTCATTCCTGCCCTGAATTATAGTATTCAAGATTTTGCCCATGTAGATAATAAAGAATTTTGAAATGATAAGCAGGGTTTTCGCATTAAGATGGAGACAAAACGTGAAACAGAAAAAAAAAAAAAAAAAAAAAA